>AP025071.1:20346767-20402080 GCA_036186865.1 Eustoma russellianum | reverse complement strand
CAGAAGAGGGGATTGCTGTTGACCCAAAAAGGTGGAAGCCATAACTGAATGGCCTAACCTACCAATGTCACCGAAGTGGGAAGTTTCTTGGGTCTAGCAGGTTATTACAGAAAATTTGTTGAGGGATTCTCGAGAATTGCCGTACCTCTCAGTCGCCTTACTCAAAAGAAGTCCAAGTTTGAGTGGACGGCGGAATGCGAGCAAAGTTTCACGGAGCTTAAGAAGAGATTAACGACAGCTCCAGTATTGGCTCAACCCTCTGGAACGGATGGATTTGTGATTTATAGTGATGCGTCAAAGAACGGGTTAGGTACGTAAATTATAATATAAGGTTATGATCTTGTATACCCATTAAGTTTAGACTAACACCTTGTTTGTAGGTTGTGTTTTAATGCAAAACGAACAAGTCATCGCGTATGCCTCAAGACAGCTAAAGCCTTATGAACAAAACTATCCGACACATGATCTGGAACTTTCCGCGGTTGTGTTCGCCTTGAAGATTTGGCGGCATTATTTGTATGGAGAGAAGTGCGCGATATTCACGGATCATAAGAGTCTAAAGTATTTGTTCTCACAGAAGGAATTGAATATGAGGCAGCGGAGATGGTTGGAATTGCTAAAAGACTATGACCTAACTATTCATTATCACCCGGGAAAGGCTAATAAGGTAGCCGACGCCTTAAGTAGGAAGTCCAGCCATGCGCGGCAATCACCATTGGAAAGAGAGATGGAGGAGTTTGGTTTGGATTTGATTGACTCTACAGTGAACGTTTTGACAACATTGACTATCACACCGAGTTTGATTGATCGGATAAAGGAGGCTCAGAAGGAAGACAAGGCTCTAAGTGAGATAATGGAAAGGGTGAAACATAGTCAAGTTGAAGGATTTCGGACCAAGGAGGATGGGAGCTTATGGTTTAGGGAAAGATTATGCGTGCCGGATGTTGACGAACTTAGGAAGGAAGTTTTACAGGAAGCTCATAATTCGAGGTTATCAATACATCCCGGTAGCACCAAGATGTATAGAGATCTCAAGCGATACTATTGGTGGTCTGGGATGAAAAGACATATTGCGGAATTCATAGAGAGGTGTTTGGTGTGTCAACAAGTCAAAGCGGAACACCAACAACCCGGTGGATTGTTGATGCCGTTGGAAATTCCGGAGTGGAAATGGGAACATGTCACAATGGATTTTGTAGCTGGATTACCAAAGACAAGAAGTGGATGTGACATAATTTGGGTTATCGTGGATTGTTTAACAAAGTCTGCCCATTTCCTACCCGTTTCAAGTAAAGCACCTCTTGACAAGTTAGTGAGTTTATATATGGACAGTATTGTTAGTTTGCATGGAGTCCCGGTAAGTATAGTGTCTGACCGAGATGCACGGTTCACTTCTAAGTTTTGGACAGCATTCCAAGAAGCCATGGGTACAGAGTTAAGGTTGAGTACGGCGTATCATCCCCAAACCGATGGACAGTCCGAGTGGACTATTCAAACCTTGGAAGATATGCTAAGGGCTTGCGTGTTGGATTTCAAAGGGAGTTGGGACGGAATGGTGAAACTGATGGAGTTTTCTTATAACAATAGTTACCACAGTGCAATTGACATGGCTCCTTTTGAAGCGTTGTACGGAAGGAAATGTAGGTCCCCGGTTTATTGGGACGAAGTGGGCATGAGGACCATCACGGGACCTGAGCTATTGGAGAAAACGCTAGATAAGGTGAAAATCATCCAGGAAAGACTCAAGACGGCTCAGGATCGCAGCAAGAGTTGGGCAGATTCCAAACGACGACCATTGGATTTTGACGTGGGTGAAAAAGTTTATTTGAAGGTATCACCTACCAAGGGTGTCATGCGGTTCGGAGTAAAAAGTAAGTTAAGCCCTCGCTTTATTGGTCCTTATGAAGTACTTGAGAAAGTGGGAGCCTTGGCTTATAGGTTGGCATTGCCTCCAGTGTTGGCGCAAGATCACGATGTATTCCATGTGTCACAATTAAGAAAGTACGTGGCGGATCCAAGTCATGTACTTGAAGCTCAACCTTTGGAACTCAAGGACGATGTTACATATGAGGAGGTACCCGTGAAAATTGTGGACCGAAAGGATCAAGTGTTGAGGAAGCGAGTGATCCCTTATGTAAAGGTCCAGTGGAGCAATCACACGGAACGTGAAGCCACTTGGGAGCTCGAAGAACAAATGCAGGAGAAGTATCCTCAGCTCTTCGACTAAGGTACGTAAGTTTCGAGGACGAAACTTTTTGTAAGGGGGTGGAATGTTACACCCCGTGACTTTTAAGCACGATTTTCAATACTTAGAGGTCAACCTTAAATACAACTTAATTAATTTTGTAGGTTATGAGACTTAGTCACCTAAAACATAGAAGAATAAGAAAGAAGGGTTCAAAATAGAATTAAAGGTAATTAATAGAAATTACCTAAAAGGTCCCTACTAGGAGACAGGGGGAGTTATAGAAATTTAGTATAACTCCCCATCTCAGCATAAGGGGACGTTTTCCACACCAAAGAGGAGAGGGAAAACCGCAGGAAAAAGAGAGATAAGATAAAAGGAAAGGAAGAAGAAGAAGAGAAGAAGGAAAGGAAGGAAAAGGTCATTCTAGGTTCAATTCTTATCAAGGTTCTGCAGTAAATCCGTAAGACTAACTAGAAACCAAGGCAAGTAATCTTTCTATACGCTTTACGCAAATTTTGATACTTAAGGCCCTATGATCTTACAAAGAGAAAACATGAATCACACATTAGTATTCTTGTCTTGTCTATCTTAAATGCTTTGTTATACGTAAGTCTTGTTGCTAATTGTGTAAAGTCTTGTTCTTTGGGCCATAATTATGAAAATAGTTGTGTGGTGCTTCGTTGTTGTCAAGCATGCCCATAAAAGTGTATATTTTGACGTGCTTATTGTCTTGCGCTACTCTTATGTTGATTGTCTACACTTAGATGTTGAGAGTAAGTGTAGGAAATTGAGAGACGAGTGATGACAATGCTGTAGTCTTGTTGTGTTGGGAAAGTTGATGAGATCTTTTGAAGGTTGTGAATGATTGAAGGCTAGAGTGGATATTGTTAGGCATGGCTAGGCATCAATTCATGTTTAGTTGTGTGTTAAGTAAGATGAATCTAGATGTTAAGATGGATCTTTAAGTGTTGAAAATGAAAGGGTTGAAGAAGGAGGGTGTTGGAGAGGAAGTTAATGCAGAAAAACTGCAGTTTGGCATCGTCAGAACACTTCGAACGCCTATATTAGGCGCTCTATGTCACATTAGGCGCCTAATGTAGCGTTCAATGTGTCCTGAAGCTTTCCCGTACAGAAAAACTGCAATTTAGAACCGTCAGAACACTTCGGACACCTACATTAGGCGCTTTATGTCACATTAGGCGCCTAATGTAGCGTTCAATGTGTCCTGAATCATCCCCGAACACTTCGAACGCCTAGTATAGACGCTTTAAGTCACTATAGGCGCTTCATGTAGCGTTCCAACTATACTGGAAGTCTTTTTGACCCTTTAGGCGCCCTATGTATGTGTAGTAACTTTATACACTTCTTTTGAACATAAAATGCAAGGGTATTTGAGGTGCAATTGAGGTGTAGATGGTAAGTTTGACTAAGTAAGCATAAGATTGAATTACAAGTGAATAAGTGAGACGAACAGACTTGACAAAATACGAACAGGGAGTGTTTGAGGTGCAAGACCGTATACTTGATATGCAAGATGTATGTGTGTGTTACATGTTGATTTGAAGCTACTTGTGCATCCTGCATCATGACATGGGCACTTGCATTTGATTTGAGATTTGCTTTGCAAAAGAACATGTGATTACAAGAAAGGTTTAAAGTTTTCGAAGGACAAAATGGCTGCTGGTTGATCGCAGGGTATAAAAGTCACGCCTGCGAAAGCAGGGTATAAAAGCGTGATCTGTGAATCAACAGCAGGGTATAAAGTATTTTATGGGGCCGTGGACCTATCAGCATGGAAAATAAAGTTATTTTATGGGGCCGTGGACCTATCAGCACGGAAAACAAAGTTATTTTATGGGGCCGTGGACCTTTCAGCACGGATATATGATATATGTAATGGGGCCGTGGACCTTTCAGCACGGATATATGATATATGTAATGGGGCCGTGAACCTTTCAGCACGGGGTATAAAGTTATATGTTATGGGGCCGTGGACCTTTCAGCACGGGGTATAAAGTTATGTTTGCTGTGGACTAATCACCCACAGGGGTATAAAGTTCTGCTACGCGAAGAATATGATATGTAAAGTGATGAAATGTTTTGTGAAATGACATGCATGACATGTATATGAAAGAAGACATATGCATGGGTGTTGTTTGTGATTTTAAAGATGTACATGCATCATGATACACGAAGCCTAAGACTTGACATGCAAGAAACGTGGTTAGTCTAGGATTTGCTTATGTAATACGTTGTTTTAATACATGTTGGTTCCCGTATCTGTGTACATATATGTGCTTTATCGGTTTTGAGGAATTCTTAATAAGATGCTATTTGCTAACCCGAGCACCTTATTTTTGGGCAATGTTTAATACACTGGTGACTCAACGTGTGTGATTCCGTAAGGTGTATAGACGGGTTACTTGCTGGCGATAATTTCGCTAAGAACAGTTACTCTATTCCTTTTTCAGGTGAGCCTGAATATGAGTTGATATTCATCGAGGACGATGGCGAGTGGGCTCAATGGGATGACAGACAGGGGAATAGATAGATGCTGGACTACTTTCTTTAAGTTTGGAAACTCGTTGTTATTATGTTGATCTAGAACTTATGTTGGTTAGATGAACAAACACCTTTTATTTCCGCTATAGTTTCTGGTTGTATGATTTACGATGAAGGTTTAAATTTTATGACGTTTCCGCTGGTTCTTTTATCTTACATTATAAAGGATGTACGTTTGATCTGCTTGACGCTTCGTAGTTCTCCTAGTAGGCTACGGCGGGTGCACTGGTTCCGATGACGGTATCGGGCCGGGGCGCTACACGCAACCCATTGGGAGACATCATAATCAAAAACGCAGGTGAGGTACAGAAGTATTCAAAGTAATTGCTCTTCTAACTTCACACGGCAAGGCTGATAAAGATGTGTATATAATTACACTTGCCGATCGTAATCCGTGCCTTGATAATGTATGTGCTGCAGTGTGAGCCTCCTGTGGACAGTAGTGTAACGATGAAGCATTTAAGCATAGAAACTGTATGGTGTGCTTCAAGTCAGAAGCATAAGGTCCTGTAAAACGGTCGGGGCAGATAGATGATTTAGCAACAGTCGACAATTTATTTCAATGATCATTTTGTCATGTCCCTAGAGTAAAATATGAGAGCATACTGAAGTGCCATGAGCTCGGCCCTCAATGGCGTCATAGCAGGCAAATAAAAACAGATGGCAGAGACCAAATCCATGTGATAATTATGTTATACCGTGCCTGCGGCTGCATTATATTGTCCCACGATGCATCGACATTTAATTTTAATTTGCCCGTTGGCAGCAACGCCCAATGAACAATTCTTGGTCTACGCGACCGAATGGGAGGAGATAAGGAATGTGCTATCAAATGTGGGATTTGCTGAGAGTATTTTCAGCGCCGCGTTCTTGCACACCAAGTATATACATGATCCCGAACCCTCCCAAATAGTCTCCTATATGAATAGCTGATATCCCCAAATCTTATGTTTGTATATTCTTTCCAAATGACTCATACTATCAATGAGGGTACCACAGCTCTCAATTGACCAGTCATTGCATGTAAAGATGAAGTTCGCCACCAGCGGAGTAAATGCATGCGAATTGTTGAGTGATAAGGCATCAGACTAGAAAATAATATCGATATCTCTTGCCATAATGGCTGGTTTGATGGACATCTGAGAAAGATGTGATCTAGATGATTCGAGTGTAGCCTGCAGAAAACACATTGTGTTGGAAATATAGTTTTCCAAGTACGAAGATTGTCAGATATAGGCAATGACCGCATCCATAATTTCTAAAGAAACCTGCAGCCTCCCAAAGGCATGCTTGGCCACCAAATATACCATGAATAGTCAAAATGTGAAGAGACAGAGAAAAGCTGGGTATATGCCGACTTAAGTGTAAATTGCCCAGAATTTTCAGCAATCCAAGAAAATCTATCCTGAGTAACACGCACTCGAGGAATCATGTAATCATTAATCCGACAAATGCGCTTCCAAGTAGCTGAATCATAGATATGAGCATACAAAGATGTCCGGTGGCTATATTTTGCCAACTGTAGGCTGCCCACAACGATGGAGAATGATGATATTTCCACCACAAAAGACAGTCATATGCTTGTTGCACCAGTGAGAGATTGCGAATGTCCAAAACCCCATACTTCTTAGGCCGACAAATATCATCCCGGTTTTGCCAATGGTGACAGCCATTCCATAAAAATTATGATATTTTCCTATTTAAACTATCCAGAACATAGTTTTTGATTTCTTTCATCGAATTAAACGAACAACATGGATCCTTGGTAGGAAATCGGAGATCAAGTTTTGTTTTTTCCGCTGCGTGTTTTGCAGTGATCTCATTGCATTTCCTAATAGTGGTATAAGAGCCACTTGTTGTCTCGTTTAAGTCGATTATATCATGCTTATGTGATTATATGTTTTCTGTTTGAATTTGTATAGCATGATATATGAACAAACCCCAAGTTTGGATTTCATATGATGAGAGAAGAATGGTGTTTTTCAATTCGTTTTAATGAGATGATTTGTATACGGCGGTATTCGTTTGTCATGTGATGATAAAAACCGACTCTGTTTATATTAGATATAAACACACGATATGTGTAAAACCCTATTGAAATCTCATCTGGTGAGAGCGGATTGATGTTTTCAAATCGTTTTCATGAGATGATATAACCCGAGATTATTGTAAACGGCAGAATTCGTTTGTCATGTGATGACTAAAATAATTCGGTTTATCTCAGATATAAAACATATGATTGATGATTCTGTTTTCGTGTTGCGAATGGCAGATTATCAATTCAATTGATGATTCTGTTTTCGTGTTTCAAAAGACAGATTATCAATTTGATGATGATTCTGATTTCGGGTTTCGAATGGCAGATTATCAATTTGATTGATGATTCTGTTTTAAGGTTTTCTAATGACGGCTATTGATTCGATCGATGCTTATGTAAGGGTTTACAGTAATCAAAACAGAAAGATCGTTAATATGATTGACGCGTCTGTGTTAGCGGGACCGCCGTATGCGTACGCCCTATAGTTCGTTACCGTGACATTAAGAATGTCAATATATATTTATTTGTTATATTATGTTTGTGTAAGATATATTATAATTGTTGATGTCTTTGCATGGTGCATAGCATGGCCTTAGGACCTATGTGATTGACTTAGTCATATTTCTATTTTGAGTTATTATGGCCTGCGTGCCGCTGTACTTTCTGTTGTATTTTATTATACAAGTAGTTAGATTTTTCTTTATTATTTTAATAAATGAAGAATCAAGCTACAAAAGTGGTGATGGCGAAACACATCAAGGACAAGTGGATTCCATGGAGATGGAGGCACGAGCTCAGGATTAGAAGATATGTACCATTGCAAATTTTGTAATAGGAAGTCTTTCACATAGGGTTTCCTTTATGATCTTCATTTGGTCTCATGAAGATCATATTTAGTTTGGCCATGCTATGTCATGTTTACATATTTATCATTTTGTATGAGATGCGTGGATGATAGATTATATATGCATATAGGATGCTATGATATAATGATATGCAAAGCAAGACATAAACTAAGTTGAACCCTCATTAATAATTTGAGTCTTAATGCCATCCATGTCTTAAACACCTATTAAAACTGGGATTGTATTAAAGTAGGTATTGCCAAAGCAATGTGCTTTAAACATTCCTAGCTACGTAGGATGAGTAATAGTGCTACTCATATGTTTAAAATTGGTTAGACTTAATTGGGCTATCAAAACGGTTTTGGGCCCAAGGCATTAGATGGAATCTAACATACAATGATATATGATGTCATTATTCCATAAATTCTAAGAGTTACATGAGATGTAATTGGTAAAGAAGTTACCTACCTAAATAACTTAATTTTAAGCGTCATGCCAAAGCTGAGTTTAGAATTAAGTCAAATATGGATCTTAGCTCACTAAAATGTTTCTTTTGAGGGTTATGTTTTAGTGGGAGTTTTGTAAAGTTTTAGCCTTGTTATTAATTAAAGTGTTACTTTGCATGTTTTGTATATCATAAATGGCTGCTAATAACAATTTCACCTTATCATTGCGATCTATCCTTGAGAAGGAAAAACTGAAAGAATGTGGGACTAATTTTGTTGACTGGTTTCGAAACTTGAGAATCATTCTCAAACAAGAAAAGAAGTCCTACGTGCTCGATGACCATATCCCTAAACCCCCGCCTGCTGATGCTTCTGTTGCTGCTAAGAATAAGTATAAGAAGCATGTGGAAGATTCCAATGACATAGGATGTCTTATGTTGTCAACTATGTTGTAGAGAAAAAAGGGTTTGAGTGATTTTCAAATACATGATTTAAATGTGCACAAAAACGAGCATAAGATAAATGTGCATGATATATTGCTTATTACTTGCCTTATATAGTTCATATATTATGTTGCCGTACTAACGAGCCATGAAGCTACAAAGCTTACATCAAATGGCAAACATTTGTTGTGTTTATACTATTTTCAGGTGCCACCATTAATGAACTAAACTAGTTCATTAAGTGAAGTAAAGGAAGCTACATTTGGAAAAGGCACAAAGGCAACAAGGCTAAGGAAGGAAAGTTTTCTCCTCCTCCCTTCATTAAATATACACGCCATACACTTATATATATATATATATATATATATATATATATATTCAGATTTTTTAAAAGGCACATACACATGTATTCCAACGTACTACTGACACGTTATATATTTTACGTATGTACGTTAACGTCACACCATTATACTTAACTCATATTTATGAGTATATTCAGGTCTTATATCATAAGATATAAGTTATGGTGATGACAAATTAAATACGACACGTTAAAAGGTTCTAAACCAAAAATTGTCGTATTAGGCGAATACCGAAACTTCGCCAACGTGTCACGTACTTGCCATAAATAGATGGCCAGCCCCTACACTTCAAAAATGCTCAAAACTTTCGTGGATATGATGGAAATTCCATCCATAAAATCATTCCATGTTGGCACACACAAATAACCCACATTAAGGCCAAATTGTGGAGATTCCAATTTGTCCCACCGATGCATCGACATTTAATTTTAATTTTCCTGTTGGCAGCGACGCCCAATGAACAATTCTTGGTCTACGCGACCGAATGGGAGGAGAGTAGGAATGTGCTGTCAAATGTGGGATTTGCTGAGAGTATTTTCAGCGCTACGTTCTTGCACACCAAGTATATACATGATCCGATTAAAAAGTTTTTAACGGACTATGAAACTGCTTCTGGCCAAAAGGTTAATTTTCACAAGAGTAGTATGATTCCATCGGCTCGGCTATCTGTGCGTCGTGTTCGTGATTTACAGGAGATTCTGGGGATGAGGCTTTCGACACTTCCTTTCCGTTATTTGGGATCTTATCTTCACAAGGGTATTAACCGCTCTCGTTATTGTGTTACTCTGTTACAGCATTTCGATGATAAATTACAAGGGTGGCATTCCAGACTTTTATCTTCTGCAGGCCGTTTGGTTTTATTACGTTCTGTGATCTCTGCGCTCCCTCTACATGTCATGGCAGCAGGGGATCTGCCAACGTCAGTCATTAAGATAATACAGAGGAAAATGTCGACTTTTTATTGGGGAAATCGCCATCATTGGGTTGCATGGTCCACTATTACATTGCCTATAGAGGAGGGTGGATTAGGGCTGCGAGATCTTCATTCCTTGCAGCAGGCATATCATTGCACAATTTGGTGGCAATATCATAATCAAAATACGCTATGGAGTCGGTATATGCACGCTAAATATGGACGTCGGGGGGATTTTAGGCCACGGCTGCCAGATTCGCCAGTTTGGAAGCTAATTTGTCGCATTAATCATATTTGTGTAGCACATACAGCTGGGGCTAATAATTTCCTCACTTGACAGCCCTCGACAACAGGGGAATTTGCGCTTAAATCTGCCTACAATATATGTCGCTCATCCCGACCCACATTGATTTCAGCAAAGTTCATTTGGTTCAAACACCATTCACCATCCATCAGATTATTCCTATGGCGTTTATTCCATGCGGCTTTACCGTTTGAAGACTATATAGGTTCTTATTTGACGGCACGTCCCACGCAGTGTCCATTTTGCAAGCAATATTCTTCCTCTGTTGATCATATATTTCTATATTGTTCGAGAATCCAGCACCTATGGATGTTCTTTACCTCGGAATTGCAGGGCGTACCTCCAACTAATCTATCACTGAGACAATACTTATTAGCTTGGTGGTACAGGTCATCCGCTTCTTCTTTAGATGGGGTGCTTAAGATTGTGGTCCCTGCCATTATAGCTTATAATATATGGCGTTCCTATGCCAATCTGGTATATGGTGATCAGACCTCCTTTTCTATATCCGCACTTCGGAACACAATCCACTTTGATCTTCATATGTGGGGTCAAACACTTCACGGTACCAAATTGGCAGCCGGTCCAATCACGCCGTTATCATGGCTTCCAATACCTCGCCCTCCGCGTCTTCAAGTAATTAAATGGCTAACTCCACCATCAGGCCGATTTAAACTCAATGTTGATGCAGCAGTTGGACGCTTCAATGCGGCAGGAGGTGCCATTCTGCGTGACTCTAGTGGCGCATGTGTGCGTGCCGTCGCATTCCGCCTCCCGTCATGTACGCCGTTGTAGGCTGAAATCCAGACAGCCCTGTTTGGATTGCTATATTTCCTACCATTATATAGATCCTTGATCATGGAAACTGATTATGCACAACTACTGCAACGTCTACGTCAACAACAACCTGTGTTCGGAAACTTCCATCTGAAATTCCTACAGCTGTTGATCACTCGTCATAACTTGGAAACTAAACACGTATTCAGGGAGGCAAATATGCCAGCGCATTATTTGGCTCAGCATGCAATGATGTCGCCATGCACTTCATTCTTCACATCCTCTAGCCTACCATCAATGGTCCGGGCGGCAGTTTCTTTGGACCTCACGTCAGCCAATTTGCGTAGGCAGTCAACATAACGTCTTCCAAATGGATTGGCCCACTCAATTTTTCTCTGCCTGTACTCGTTGGAGTACAGGCAGGCCGGGTACGTTGGCTGCCCTTTTTCAATTAATTATCATAGGCATTCTCCATGCTTACACACATATTACGTCTTCACGGGGACAATATTGCAGTGTGGATGCATTAATACAAAGGAAACTTACAGCACGAAGCAGGGCAGTCAAAAAATGTCCATGATACCGAGATGGGTTTGGCAACAATGTTAATAACAATTTGCAGTCGGTTTCCACAATTAGCTTATCATACTCACGCATGTAGTACAAAAGGCAGTAAGTCAATGCCATAAGCTCGGCCTATAGCGGATAGGTAGACGGTAGGCAGAAAGTAACACCCGAAATAAATTCCCCCCTGTCATTTCGAAGCACGGCACCTGCTGCAGCAGCCAAACGTCCAACCGTAGCATCCACGTTTAGTTTGAACCTACCAGATGGAGGCTGCATCCAGTGGACAAGCCTAGGCCTCCGTTGAAGCATCGGAGGAGAGAATCCCCTGTGCACCAAATGTGACAGCGATGTAGCAAATTTCCGGCCCCTGATGGACAAACACCAAACATATATTTGTTTTCAAACTCGCTCACATAGATGTGTGGATGAAAAAGAATTTTCACCAAAGCGAATAGAGGTATATTCCTTCCAGATTGTCCATATAGCAAGTGTTGGAACTATGGCACGAAGTTTACCAATCATAGTTGTTGATGAAGATGTACGCCACCACCGAATTAAAAGGATTGAACTGTGGACTGCTGTGGAAAAGGACCCTTGAACAAAATAGAAAGCTCCTGCCATAGATGTCGTATGTCATGACATTGCAAAAAGATGTGATCCGTAGTGTCCGAATGTGCTTTACAGAAAACACACTGTGATGGGAAAATGTTTTGCCATGCACATAGTTATCAACTAGAGGCAACGCATGCATCCAAAGTCGCCATATAAAAATCTTTGCTCCTGAAGGCAGTGTCGACCACCAAATAAATTTTGAGCAATCAAGAGGAGTCATATTAGCACATAATTCGTGATAGGCCAAGCGTAGAGAAAATTGGCCTGTTGAGTCTGCAGTCCAGCATACCCCATCCTGCGTGTGCTCAACATGATTGTCCATGTAATCGTGAACTCTACAAATTCGCTTCCACGTGGGAGAATCATACAGAGTCTCAGAGACTGTTGCCCTTCGTCCATACCGTATGCGACTGTAAGTAGCCCAAAGGCTATTGGAAGTGTGATAGCGCCACCACAGAAAGCAATCATAAGTATGTTGCAGCAAGTATAGGCTACGAATGCCCAAGCCCCTATATTCGGCTGGTCTACAAATGGTATCCCAAGCTCTCCAATGATGACGGCCATTCCAAAGAAAATTTGCCATGCGTTTATGAATGACATTGATCACAGTTTTTGGCAGCTGTGAACTTGCTATAATGTGTAAAGGCATAGATCCTAGAACATGTCGAATTAACACCACTCTGCCCACAAATGATAGAAGCTTGGCAGCCCATGAATTTAACTTTGCATCTACATGAGCAATCAAGGGTGGCAATAAGAAGCGCAAATAATACCTTTATATAAGTATGAGCCCAAGTATTTCATGGGCAGTTGTGTTAATCGCATGCCCAGTATGTGTGAGGCGCGTGTTCCCGAAACACTTGAACTGACGACCACTTGACTTTTATAGAAATTGACTAACTGTCCTGAGACATTATGATAATCATCCAAAAAGGACCGGAAGCGTTGCAAGTTGGCGGCTGAGCCATTTAGGAAGATGACTAAATCATCTGCAAATCCCAAATGCGACACTTGAGGTACCTTTGCCACGAAGTTTGTCAAGCAGATGGGGCGACAGTCAGAAAAAGTTTGGGGATTCAATACCTTGGGTATTAAAGTTATCAACGATACGGCTACCTGTCGGGGTGGCGGAACGCCTAAGAAAAATTCTTGTACCGCCTTATGCACATCCGTATGTATATGTGACCAAAAATGGCGATAGAAGGAACTTGGAAATCCATCTGGCCCAGCCGCACTTGTAGGGCTAAGTTCCCAAACTACTGCCTTCACTTCTTGTATATCCGGTAGTGCCATTAACTGAGCATTGTCTTCCGCTGATAATAAAGTCGGGATGTGTGTAAGGATGGACTAACCAGTAGCAACTCCTTCCGCCGTAAATAGAGCCTGGAAAAACCGCACTGCTTCCGTTTCTATGGATACAACATCAACGCATTCCTCCCCATCCGGTTTCAAGATCCTTCGTATCATCTATCGTCGCCGTTTCTCTTTGACTTTTTGATGAAAAAATTTAGTGTTTCCATCACTCTCCTGAAGCCACTTTACATTTGCTTTTTGCTTCCAAAATAACAAAACCCTAGACTGTGCCAGACGGAGGTTGGCCATGCTGCGGTGATATGCAGTCCTTGAGTCATCCAACGGAGATGAATCATAAGCAGATTCACATCGCAGTGTTGTAGCCTCCGCTTCTGCTACCGCATCGAACACATTCCCAAATACCTCCTTATTCCATCTACATAACTGCTTCTTCAGTTGATTTAACTTAAGATAGAAACCACGCATTCCTCTAACAGTAGGAAAAGATTTCCAATGATGAGATAAAAAGCTGTCAAAATTTGCATGCGTACCCCAGACATCTAAGTATCGAAATGAGGTAGGCGTAGAACGAGATTCTAATGAGCAGTGAAGAAGTAAAGGAGCATGATCTGACGTAGCCCTATTTAGATGTTGATATGACACTGAAGAGAAGAGATCAAAGAAATCCGCTGAACACAAAAAGCGATCTAAACGTCGCCAAACTCTTCCCAGACCACGGCCATCACTCCATGTATACGGTGATCCCTAAAAATTCACATGTTTTAGAGAGCATGCAGAGACGCAGTCGTTAAAATCAGTAAGCGATCATAAAGTTGGTTGTGAACGCCCCTTATGTTCATCCAATGATAGAAAAGTGTTGAAATCACCTCCAATCAACCATGGAGCATCAATAGTACTGTGCATGTGAACTAAGTCGGACCATAGTGGCCTACATGCCGTCATTGTATGAATGCCATAAACAAATGTTGCCCAAAAAGAGTCACCCAAGGCCAACCATTTAAAACACATAGAATGATTTTGTTCCCCTTGACACTCTGATTCTAAATGAAGAAGCGCTCCATGCCACATAATCCATATATGATCATTAAAAGATGAGACAGCATTTGAAAATCCAAATTTCAGCCGATATTGTGTGAGCAATGAAATACGTAACTTCGGTTCAATAATCACCAAAACATTAAAACGATAGCGGCGTTTTAAAGACTGCACCCTATCAACAGAGGTCCGAAGACCCCGTACATTCCACATTAATATTCTCATTGATCAGATAAAACCTCAAATGAGTTTGAGAGAGCAGCCCTTGAGCGGGTAATTGGAGGAGATAACGGAGTTACCAAGCGATTTTGTCTTCGAAGAAGGCGGGGCGGAACCTGAAAATCACCTGCCTCCCCAGATGGAGGAGGGGTTAATGGCGGATGGTCTTGTGCTGCGAGATCAATAACTGTCATTTGTACCAGATTAGAAATATACTCCATGATGTCTTCATCAATAGGAGGTGGGATGAAATTCTGCTGCGACTCTTCTACCTCTACTTCACTATCCGAGATAGTATATAAGGCTGAATGGTCTGGTAAATCTTCTAGTAAACAGTCGCCAATACCTCGAAGCCGTGATAAATTTTGTGAATATGAGACAGCACTCGTATGGAATATATCTGGAGATCTTATTGAAACATCTGATGGTGGCACATCCACAGTGTGATCTTCCTGGGCCTTTTTTGGAGTCCAGCGTGTTGTAGCTGGCTTCTTGGACTTTGTATGGGTTGGCTTAGCGGCTGTGGGTGGTGGATCAGATTGTTCTGCGGCAACCTGTTTACCGCAATCTGCTAATTTATGACCTAGCCGATAGCAGGATGAACAGTATGCTGGTAAATCTTCATATATAACTGATTGTGTGGTCGTTCTAGAGGAGAATTGAATATGCACACGCGAGGGAAGCTCTTGAGAAATATCTATTTCCACACATAAACGGGCTATGGAAGGATGCAATACTGAGGCAGTGGCTGTATCTAATTTCATCGGCGTACCCAGCATGCGGTCGATTTGAAAAAGCGCATCTTTTTGATGAAAATGCACAGGCAACCCTGGAAACGAAACCCAAACAGGAACAATGGGAACATCCACCTTCGGATCGAAGTCTGGAGTCCATTTGGTCACGCGCATATATTTTCCTGCTATGGTCCAACTTTGACGAACAAAACACCGAAGATAATCGACTTCCTGATCAAAATGGATTAAAATATGCATGGAATCAAGAAGGCCAATTTTTAGATTACCTTTAAAACCGATACGATCCATACTTGAACGGATTATGTCTAATGTAGGTCTTCCATACCAAAAGGATCCCACCAACGTATAGCGGTATGGTGCCGCCAATGCGGGTATTTCGTCGCCTGAAAATTGAATCATTGGCGCACCCTTATATCGATGGATGGGTTTATCAGCGATCGGTACTGCAGTCGAAGAAAATAAGTCAGCATACTTCTTTTTGGCGATCGCAGACGGGTTTAGCGGTAATGGCTCAGATGCTGCGGTATCCATTGGATTCTGAAGGTTGAAGGTTGCCGGAACAGGAGTCATCTGCAGCCGGGGGCTGCGATGGAAGGATCCGTCTGATCGCAGTATTGATCACCAGAGCGTTTTTCCTTCTTATTTTATTTCTATTCCAAGGATAGTATATATATAAATATATTAAGATGTACCATATATATATATACATATATATATACATATATATATCACCTTCGGCTGGCATTTATCACTGCCATTGGTATTTTTTCCTACGGAATGAGGCGACACCATCTAGCTCAAGTCTTTCTGGTCTTCCATATGGATTGACATTCTTTCGATTTCTCTGCTTGTACCTTGGTGGGTATAGGCAGCATCAGTATGATTTGCATTCAATTGGTCTTCTACCTTTTCTTCTGTCTCATATTCATGATTGACACACTATCATATTTCTTTTGTGCATGGACGGGATCACACTTTCGGCTAGCTTTTCTCGCTGACGCGGTTGCATTTTGCTACGGAATGAGATTGCGCCATCACGCTCAGGATTTTCTGCGGTTTCTACATCATTCGTTCCCTATGTATCTTGTGTGGATTGTCATATTTCTCGTTTTACACTGTAACGTCTATCAACACTCCAAAAATATAAATATGTATGTTTTTTCCTTCACCAAGGTTTTATCCACAAGGATGGTTTTACTTGGCAAGGTTTTAATGCGACATATCATATATGGCTTGGATGTTGATAACCATCGTTTTCTTTGTGCGTCATACTGTCATTTGATGTAATAAGGTTTTCCTCCACCATAAGTGAGGCCTTATGCTAATAAAATTGCTCTTTACAAAAAAAATTATATATATATATATATATATATATAAGAAAATGGCTTCGTCTTCTCTAGGGGTTTCTGTCGTCGCACCGCGATCCTTTGCGGCCGTAGTTACAGGTTCTGTTCCGACATCGACACCGATCACACCCAAATCAATTTCCAAGCATAAAGGACATCCCTTGATTGCCTTCTCCGATGAGGAAATTGACGCATTGGCCGCTCCTTACTGGCTATCTCTCGTAGGAACTGTTTGGTTTGGACGTCCCCCGCTAAAGATCATACGCCAAGTTTTCGAGAGAATTGGATTCAAATCAGACGTTAAGATCACTCTTTTAGATCAATCCCATGTACTGCTGAATTTCCTGCATGAACCAGATTACATACGGTGCTTTTACAGATGATCATGGACGATCGCCGGCTGCACAATGCGAGTCACGAAATGAACGATAGACTTCGATCCTTCAGCAGATACTCCAATCGTGCTTATATGGATAGCTTTTCCAGGTTTACCAGTACATTTTCAACAAAAGGCAGCACTTTTTGAGATCTCACGAGTAGTAGATCACCCAATTAAGTTTGACGCCGCCATCGCAGATGGCCTACGTCCGTCTGTCGCACGTGTTTGTGTAGAGGCTGATGTATCAGCAGATCTTCCCAAGAAGATGTTTTTGCAAGGAAAACAAAAATTAATCCAACAACAAATTGTATACGAAGACCTGCCGCCTTTCTGTGATGACTGCCGCAAGCTAGGTCACACCGCCGCCACATGTGGAGACAAGTTTAATGACAAACCCTCCAAACCCCAAACGAATGCCACCAGATGAACTCCTAAGAAAAGCCAAAAAGATCACGTCTTTGATCCAGATAACGTTATTTTGCTCACAAAAAAGCCATCTTTAACTCAGGAACGACAAAACAACATATTATCAAAATCCCATGCAGAAACGGTTTCTGCTGCCATCTCCGATCCGCATATGGCCAATCCAGAAAAAGATGCTGCCCCGCTTCCAGTTCATAATGATGTCAACGAGGATGCTAACTTCAATGGGGATGATGACCTCAATGCGAGTATCGATCAAGACGCCTCTGACTCAGCGCTGCCTTCACAACAAACAGATGAACGTGTTGATTCTATGATGCATCAAACAGATACCCTGCATAAAATGCAAGGTATCGCAGATGATACATTAACGCATACTCAGACCCATGCTGATGATCCTGACTATTATCAAGTCTCAGATTCCGAAATTGACCATGGTAATCCCAGAAATTTTATGGACGAGACTCCGCGCTCTCAGTTCCAACAGCAGATGATTGAGGATGCAGAAAACTTCAACAAACGACTTTCCTCTCGTCCACCAAGTAACAGTGACGAAGATATTCTTCATGACTGCTTAACAGGTACACACACTGATCTTGAGGGATTTATTCCCGCTCTAACTAGACGAAAACGTCGACTGCGCAAAGAATTGCCACCGAGACCTCCGTCAACCGTAGGTACTCGAAGTGCCATTAGTTTGGGCTCTACACCGCCTCAAACCTCACTATGAATGCCATCACATGGAATACTGGAGGTATTTGAACCTCAATAGACAGATTGATATCGATGGTGCAAAGTACACATTTGGATATATTAGTGCTCATTGAGCCAAAACAACGACATTCGAAGCTTACCACCTACAGATTAAAACTGGGATTCCCCAATGCGATGTCAACTTGACATGATAACATCTGGGTCTTTTGGAAATCGTCATCGTTACAATTACTTGATGTATGTCATGGCGAACAAACTTCCCTCTTCACTTTTACCTATATACCAACACAACAATCTTTTGCTTGGTCTGTGGTGTATGGCCGACATACAATTTCTGATAGACGAACTCTCTGGGATTTAGTAATTGAGACATCACGTATCATCTCTATGCCGTGGATAATAGGTGGAGATTTTAATACTTTCCTTTCATTAGATGAACACAGAGGTAGATTTACACCATCTCTTCGCATCATGGATGACTTCAAAGAATGTGTACACCTGTGCGGCCTTCAAGATCTTCCCATTAAAGGCATATTATTCACTTGGGCGTGTGGAATGGGTGAAGGTCGAGTTATGCGACTTTTGGACAGATACTTATGCACAGTCTCTTTCTCAAACCTATTTGCAGACATTATAGTTCATCATCTATCAAGAGCAACATCTGACCATGCCCCACTTTTCCTCAAGTGTACATTATCACAAACAAGACCTCATATCCCATTTCGATACATAAATGCTTGGGCATTACATGCAGAATTTGTCCTGTATGTAAAAGAAAAGTGGCAAACATATCCAATGACCGGGGGAATGCGTGGACTTTATTCCAAACTTAATCGTCTCAAAAAAGATCTCAGAGTTTGGAACCGAGAAATATATGGAAACATTTTTAGCAATGTGGAGATGGCAGAAGGTAACTACAAGCGGCAAGAAGCACAATTTGATGCAAGCCCTACGCAAAATAATAGAGCAGCAATGTTCCTTGCACATGCTCAGCTTCTTCAGGCTAACAAAGCACATACTTCATACTGGGCGCAGAAATCTAGAACGCATTGGGTAAAAGAAGGAGAAGCTAACACGGCTTATTTCCATGCACTTGTTAAGGACAAGCATCGCAGGCAACTCATCCGTGGTTTACAAAGCAGTTCAAGAACCTCACAGCAAGATAATGCTGCTTTAGGGGATGAAGCAGTTTCTTTCTACGAAAACATTTTCAAGCAGGAGCCTGTGAATGGATTAGAGGATTTTCTTCATTGCATTCCTACATTGATAACACACGCAGATAACTGTATGCTTGCTGCCGTACCAGATGCACACGAAATAAAAAGCGCAATTTGGTACCTTAGCCCAAGCTGTGCCACAGGCCCAAACGGTTACAACGGTCATTTCTTCAGAACATGCTGGGATATTATACACTTGGATGTTACACTTGCCATTCAAGAATTCTTTTTGGGCGTACCTCCACCTCAAGTAATGGTTTCATCACTAATAACTTTGATACCTAAAAAATCTCGGCCATCAATGTATACAGATTTCCCCCAATATGTCTATCAAACTTCATCAGTAAGGTGTCTACCAGAATCATTGCTTCAAGATTAAATACTTTATTGCAAAAATCATCTCACCTGAGCAAATTGGTTTTCTCAAAGGCCATGATATCAGTGAACATGTTCTAATGGCAAATGAGATGGTACATCTAATAGATAGGAAAGTTCATGGAGGAAATGTGATGATCAAACTGGACATGACAAAGGCCTTTGACAAAGTTAGTTGGTCGTACCTGGAGGCATTGCTACGTAAATTTGGGTTTGCACCACGTTTCATTCTTATTATAATGAATAATATGAGTCTATCCAAATTATCAATCGCCATTAATGTGTCTTCTTATGGATTTTTCTCGCCCACACGAGGAGTTAAACAAGGAGACCCATTTTCTCCTCTATTGTTTATCATTTGTTCAGAAGGTTTCAGTCGTGGTATAAACAATCTCTTCAACACTGGCTCTCTTCGCGGTTTCTCTTTGGGGCGAACTCAACCAATTTCACACCTAGCATATGCAGATGATTTGTTGCTATTTTTAAATGTGTCTACACAAAACTTGAGAAAGTTCCAATCCTTCTTACACCTATCAGCAAGCATCTGGGCAATTAATCAACTATGCAAAGAGTCAATTTGTCGCCAGTTCTTACATATCACAACAGCAACTCAATGCCATTTCGCAAATTTTAACCATGCCTTCATCAACACTACTGATAAAATACTTGGGCTCTTATCTATATCGAGGTGTCAATAGGGCAACATACTGCACTACTTTGGTTCAACACATTAATGCTTCTCTCACTGGATGGGCCAGCCACTTGCTTTCCCCAGGGAGTGGATTGGTATTATTAAAATCAGTGCTAACTGCTATGCTATTACACATATTAGCAGCATCTTGTCTACCTAAAAGTTTGATCAATACACTTAATCAGAAAATTGCATCCTTCTTATGGAATGACAAGCATCATTGGATATCATTCGCAGATATATGTTACCCAGAAGCAGAGGGCGGACTAGGGGTACGTAACTTGACTCACATTCAGAGCGCTTATGATTGCAAACTATGGTGGTCTTATCATCATACCACTACCCTATGGTCAACTTACATGAACCAACGTTATGGTTCTCGACATGATTATTTGCCATGTATTTATGACTCCCCGGGATGGAAAAGATTATGCTCTATACACTCTCTATGCAATCAGCTGTCATCTGGCATCCCAAGCCCAGTGTGGAATACAAGTCCCACTGGTCTCTTCTTCATTCGACAGGCCTATGAAGATCTTAGACCAACTCGGGCAAAATTGTTTTCACATAAATTCATATGGTGGAATGGAATATCAAAAACAATCAGCATCTTTACATGGAGATTATTACACTGCGCACTTCCTATTGAAGATAATTTGAGATGATTTTTTACCGTTTGTCCCACTATTTGTCCGTTTTGCCACGGAGCTTCGGCTACTCTTCAGCACTTGTTCATCACATGCCCAATAATCCAATCTGCATGGCTGAAACTATCGATAATACTTGACGGACCACAGAACCACTCATCCACACTTCGATCAATTTTGCTACAATGGTGGCTCTCTTCCTCCGCTAGAACACTCAAAGGCAATCTTTGTGTTGTTGGTCCTATTATGCTGTGTTGGTCTATCTGGAGAACCTATACAAATCATACATATGGAGATGCGGACTTGCCACTCACAAACATATACAACCTTACCCGTCAATCCTGCTACGACTGGACTTCGGCCCTACATGGTACGACGTTAGCACAACATGACCCTTCTCTCATTGAAGCTAGTTTCTCTACAAAGCTGCGCCCAAAAATTATAATGCCACTCAAATGGAAGCTACCACCATCAGGAAAATTAAAACTAAATGTTGATGCATCAGCAACCAAAACTTACTCTTTGGCTGGAGCAATTCTGCGTGACTCATTAGGACACATGATTGCTGCTCTTTCTTTCAGGCTTCCTTATTTGACACCCTTACGCACGGAAACACAAGCCATCCTATATAGTCTCATGTTCTTTGGACAACTGCATCGTCGCTTAATCATTGAAACAGACTGCCTTCAAATCACGCAGCCAAACACACACTTGACGACTTTGAGCTATTTCTCCAGCTAACGGCTAGTAAGCTTATTTTTATCCCTAGAGAAATTAACATGGTTTCTCATCACCTGAGTCAATTTGCACGTACAAAGCCAGCTACACAGATCTTCACTTCTGCCATTTAGCTACCACCCACAGCTCGTGGTTTCTATCATAAAAATGGGGTTCTGCATGCTTTGCAAATATAAATATTATGGCTTATCACTTTGCATCATCAACCATGGTACGTTTGGTCACTACCCTAACACATCTACATGTGTCTTTTGTTAGCGCATTAAATACTTTGTTGCCCGCAGTCGTAGGACTACGGGCAACATCGGTATGTTGCTGTGATCCATATATGATAATTTGGCACATCCACATTGCATCGTTTGACACTAATGTGCTTTGTCATGCTTTCTTGCGAGGATACTACTATCTGCTGCTCAATCAACAATGGCGAAACCCTGATATGCGTTGCATCAATGGTTCGACAAAATATACTGCTGCTTCAAGCTTATCATGGTGGCACTACAATAATTTTCATATCAATCACTGCCTTCCAGCCCATATCTTTGTAGCATTGACATGTTCCATTCTCACTTACTTAGTGTTAGCATCTAGGCAGTATCACTCTAATGATATAAATATGTACGCTTTTTTCCTTCGCCAAGGTTTTATCCGCAAGGGTGGTTTCACTTGGCAAGGTTTTAATGCGGCATATCATATATGATTGGAGACTGCACATTATCGCTACTTTACACTTCCGTTTTTCGTACGATATACACTATTGTAATATGGTTGCCTCCACCACAAGTGAGGAATTATTAATTTAATAAATACCCGCCTTTATTCAAAAATATATATATGTATATATATATAGATACATACATACATATATATATATACACACACACACATATATGTATAATGGCATAATGATCATCAAGTAACAACATTTGTGATCTAGCATATAGTCATGAATAGGATGCATTGTAAACATGCTACATCAAGACCACCAAAATATATGAAAACCAAAAACTCCATAGGAATACATAGATGATGATCATCATGGAAAATTCATGAACAAGTGTATCAAAGTTAGTTTCTTAGTGCTCTTTTCTTAGCATATCATACTACTTCATCTTCTTTCATTAGTTTCTACATACACCACATAAGAGTGATTTATTTCTTTTCATTTATGCATATAAGTCCATCCCATTTCTCATTTTGGCCGATTTATGTGGAGTCATATATCACAACATATACATCACATAGAAACATAAATTTTATATATTCATGCTACTGAAACATTGAAAGTACTTCATGAATGATCCAACTTTAGTATGAACAACATACTTTAATCTTTGAAAATCCATTAAGGATTTAGGAAGAGTATTTTTCTTTCTCACTTAGTTCTTTGAATGGAGGTGAAGATTTCTTCACTTGGCTTGGAGAAAACTTTCTCCTTCCTCCTTGAAGGGGTCACGTGTGGGGGTACCAAATGGGAAGATTAGAGAGCATCTATGAAAAGTGATAGATAGAACAATTTATACTCATTCTACATGAAGTTCTTACCTTACTCCTTGTTTCTTGGCTCTTCAAAATTCAACCACTACACTTGATGTAGGAGGGTGTTTTAATTCTTAGCTTGGAAAGAGAGTGTGGTGTGAAGAGAGGGAGTTTTTCTCTTGGTTTTTCCCTCTTGAACTCTCGGCCTTAAGAGGATGAAGGATGGGGTTGGAAGACTTGTTCTTTCTTGGAGAGGAAAAGGGAGTTGTTCTTGAGTGAAAATGAGAGTGGAAAATAAAGAATGAAATAGAAGAGTAAACTATTGTCTTTAAGCATGAAGTGGATGGTTGGGGGTGAATAGTGGGAGAAAAATCTCATCACGGGTCTTAGAGGGATTATGAGAAAGACATGATGGGTTCTTGTCTTCAAAGTGTAAGAAAGATGGAGTATAAGGCAAGATATTTCTTCCCTCTTTGACTATAGGAGTGGCCGGCCATATAGAGTGACAAGGGAAGCGGTTTGGTCTGGTTGAAGGGTGTAAGAAGATGTAAGAAATGGTGTTAGAAGATGGAAGCTTTTTGGTGAAAGGCATGATTGTTTCTTGTGGGTTGAAGACAAAACAGAAGAAACATGTTTTCTTCCTTCTTGCTTGGTGTTGGACGGCCAAGAGGGGCTGGGAGTGGGTAGAATAGGACAAAATTTCATCATTTGATTCCTACACAATTTTCTACACTTGGCATCTTGTTAGGTATTAATCTAACCAAAATTTCTTCTTTCTTTTGTACCATGTGGTCGCCCTATATGTTTTTGTGTGTGTGTGTATATATTGTTCTTTTCCAAAATATCTTCCTATGTCCTATTTTATTTTTCCTTTTATTTAAGTAGTGCTAAATTCTTGTGTCATGTCTTTTTCTTTTGATTTAATTTATTCTAGTACTTAAGTTGTTACCTACTAGTCTTATTTTAATTTTACCATGTAATCAAAACTATTTGTTGTCGAATTAAATAGTATACCGATATACCAAATAATTTAGCACTCGAGCATATTTTGAACATTATCAAATGTGATATTAAACACATTCCGACATACGAAATTTTGGGGCGCAACAGAATATGATCAAAATTAAAACTTGGATGCCTGCTGAGTTTATGAGCCGACTCTAGAAACTGCTGAGAGGATTTTTTATTATCTTTGCATGGACACCTGAGGACATGCCAGGTATTCCGACAACTCTTGCTGAGCATAAGCTCAATGTAGATCCTAACATCAAACCTGTCAAGGAGAAGAAGAGAAACTTCACACCTAAAAGGATCAAGACAATTGCTGAAGAGGTAGGCAGGTTGCTCGCTATCAAGTTTATTATAGAAGTCCTATATCCAATCTAGTTAGCCAATTCCATGGTGGTGCCGAAGCCTGATAAATTTTGGATGATGTGCGTTGATTACATTGATTTGAATAAAGCTCGCCCAAAAGATTGTTAACCCTCGCCAAAGATCGATAGATTGGTGGATTCAGTAACTGGGCATGGGGTCTTCAAATTTCTTGATACTTTTAAAGGTTATCATCAAATACACATGGCTAAGAAATATCAAGATAAACCTTTGTCATTCTGAAGAGGGCACCTAATGTCACATCAGTATACCGTTTGGCCTGAAAAACACAGGAGCCAACAATCAGAGACTAGTTAATTCTTTGTTCAATGACCAGATGGCCGCATCATGTGGGTCTATATTGATGATATGTTGTTCAAGAGCAGGACTCTTGATATGGTCTCCAAAGAAAGTGTTCAAGTTAACCCCAGCAAAGTGGAAGCTTTAAAAGCTATGCACCCACCTCGCATCATCAAAGAGGTGCAAAGACTAACTAACAGGATGACATCATTGAACATATTCCAGTCCAACTCGGCAAAAAGACCACTCTCATTCTTTCTAATTTTAAAGCAAGGGACCATGTTTCAATGGGTTGACAAGTGTCTACAGGCTTATAATCACTTAAAGTCCTACTTGGGCAAGGTGTTGTGTACGTATATTTGGTTGTATGTCATGAAGCCGTCAGTGTTGTCCTGCTCAGAGAGGAAGACAACGTGTAGAAGCCAAAGTACTTTATGAGAAAACCATTGCATGGACCTGATGCAGGATATGCTAATGCTGAGAGGATAGTCTTTGCGTCAGTCGCAGTTGCAAGGAAACTCAGGTTCTATCTTTAAGATCATATCATTGTGGTTGTCAATAATCAACCCTTGAAAAAAAAAAATTTATAACCTTGAGACATCAGGCCGAGCAGCCAAATAAGTCGTGGAATTGGTTGAATACGATATCGATATTGACCATGGACTTCCATTAAGGCTCAAGCCTTGGCAGATTTTATTGCCTAAGGCATTTCTGTATAGGATGAGCAGTCTTATGACGAACAATGGACCATCTATGTCGACGGATCCACTTGCCATGATGGCAGTGGAGAAGGTCTCCTAACCATAAGTCAAAAAGGAGAAGAATTTGGGTATGCGCTTTGATTCGACTTTCACACCACAAGCAACAAACCCGAATACGAAGTCCTGATTGCCGACCTGAGCCTGCTAAAAAACTGAGGGCACAAAACAATAAATCACATAGTGATTCTCAACTTATTTTGGCACAAGTCAATGGTGATTACGAAGCCAAAAAAGATCAAATGAAATGGTATCAGTTGAAGGTCGAGCAACTCAAGGGAATGCTCAAGTCCTTTGAGATTAAACACATCACAAGGTCTGGCAAATAAATCGTAGTAAAGCTTATTAAGCATCAAACTTATGACCAGACCAAGGTGCTCCAAGCTGATTATAATGGCACATGGACGGACGAGATTGTTAACTTCTTAAAGTATGGCATTCAGTTGTAAGATAAACAAGCAGCAAAGAAACTACGCATCAAAATAGCCACATACGCTCTTTAAAAAGTCTTATTCAGGAGGTCTTTCTCTCAACCATGGCTGAAGTGTCTCTATGGAGACGAAGGATATTATATTCTTCATGAGATTCATATGGGAATCTGTAGCAATCATTATGGTATGAGTTCTGATGCATGTTCCACGCAAAAGAACGGACGTTTCTTTCGTTCTAAACATATCTTCCATATAAAACCTTGTTTGGTGGCAAGAACGGTTCAACAACCACCCTTAGCCGTGTGCTTTTTGTCTGGACTGAGCTATATCCTCCTCCTTGAAGCTTGTTCATGGTCCAAGAACAATAAACCACACTGGTATGTGTCTTCAAGACGGCATGATTCGATTCTCCCACAACGTGTGCTCAAAACATTGATATAGAATATAGTTTTGATTGATGATGAAAGAAAACACAAGAACCTTCCTAGGCAGCCTTTGGCCAAAAATTATAACTTTTTATTCAACAACTGAGTATCCAGGCGGCTGGCGATGTGTACGTACAATCCTACAAATGATAAACCTATTTTGCAAGAGATAGCACAGGTCTTCAATTTGATTTTATCATTGCAGCATATGATCAACTTTGCACGCCTTATCTCGGATATTTAGGGGTCGAATCTATCGATGAGCTCTTCTAGAAAGTTGTAGCCCTGGATTTCTAGTTTTCATATCATCTTGAATCACCTCAAACGACATTGTATGAGTGATTTATGGTTAAAATACAAAGACAGAACATCATGTGGAAAACCCTACTTTTTAGGCTTCTTCCCAAATTTGGAAGTATATTTCCCTATCTTTTAACTAACGTTTTTAATGTTTAAAAACATTCTAAAAATCTGTAAAATGACCCTAAAATACATTATAAAAGAGTACAAGCCATGGCGTTTAAAAACTAGTCCATGCAAGACCTTTCACGCATGATCCGTACGAGCATGCCTAGACATTGCTTCAAGCCTTTCCTCCATCCCATGCTCTTTCTTCCTTCATTAAAACTGATTTTGAGGCTCCAAAAGATATCACCAATGCTCAGCTACGTTGTTCTCTTGGTGACGCATAGTTTACGCAAGCATCGCCATAACATCCAGCTTTAGTTCTTTCACTT
Organism: Eustoma russellianum; assembly: GCA_036186865.1. NCBI lineage: Eukaryota > Viridiplantae > Streptophyta > Magnoliopsida > Gentianales > Gentianaceae > Eustoma > Eustoma russellianum. The sequence goes on along the minus strand of AP025071.1, from coordinate 20,374,669 downwards.
TGCCTCTCATGACTGGACCCTTGGATGACTCCTTGGACATGCTTCCTCCCTCTCTATCCCACTGCATGACTCCTACTTGTGGGGAGTGCCCTATATATCCATCATTACCTCCCCGGTCAAAAAGATTCATCCTCGAATCAGAATCTGCAAAGAAAGGAGATAAATCAGTAACACTGAAAGTATTCGAAACATCTCAATACTTACATGGGGGAAGGTCGATGACATAGGCATTGTCGTTCACGCGAGCAAGTACTTTGGACGGGCCATCTCCTGTCGGTTGCAACTTGGACCTCTACTCCTTTGGAAACCTCTCTTTTCGCAAATATATACATACTAGATCTCCTGGTTCAAAGTTACATTGCTTCTTTCTTTTGTTAGCTTGTTTAGCATATTGTTTGTTTTTCTTTTCAAGCTGCATTTTTACCTTTTCATGTAATTTCTTAACATATTCAGCTTTAGCTTTATCATTTAAGCTAGCACGTTCATTAGCAGGCAAAGGTAACAAGTCAAAGGGAGATAGGAGATTGAAACCTTAAACAACTTCAAAAGGCGAATGAATAGTACATGTATGAACATTCTGATTATATGCAAAATCGATGTATGGTAAGCAATCCTCCCGATTCTTTAAATTCTTTGGAATTATGGCAAACAATAATTAAGATAACTATATGTTAACGACTTCAATTTGGCCATCAGTTTGTGGGTGTGAAATAGTAGAAAACAAAAGCTTAGTTCCCAACTTTCCCAACAATATATGCCAAAAAGGACTCAAGAACTTAGTATCCCTATGGATAACAATTGTTCGAGGCATACCATGCAAAGCTACCACTTTTTTAAAGAAAATACAGCGATATGCGAAGCATCGTCCACCTTTTTACATGCAATAAAGTGCGCCATTTGGGAAAATCTATCGACAACCACAAAAATACTATCTTTATTGTGTGTGGACCTTGGTAAACCAAGAACAAAGTCCATAAAAGTATCGGGCCCAGGGCTAGAAAGGATGGGTAACGGCTTATACAGACCATACGGCTGGGTTTTAGATTTTGCGTGCTTACAAGTAATGCAATCAGCACACAATTTTTCTACACTTATGCGCATATGTGGCCAAAAGAAATGTTCACGCAAGATTTCCAAAGTTTTAAAAATGCCAAAGTGACCCATAAGGCTGCCTCCACGGGCTTCCATAACCAATAATTCACGGATAGAACAACGCAGAATACACATCTTGTTTTTTTAAATAAAAATCCATCAGTGATATAGAACTTACCGAGAAAAGATGCAACATATGCCTCATAAATAGAATGAAAATCTTTATCTTCTGTATACATTTCCTTTATGGATTCAAATCCAAGTAAACTAGATGAAAGAGAAGAAATCAAAGTGTATCGCCTAGATAGTGCATCAGCTATGATATTATCTTTGCCTTGCATATATTGAATCACACAAGGAAATTGTTCCACAAATTCTACCCATTTAGCATGCCTCTTGTCTAATTTTCCTTGGCCTTTTAAATACTTAAGGGATTCATGATTCGTATGAATCATAGACTCCTTGTGCTATAAGTACTGTTGCCAAGTTAGCAAAGCTTTAACTAACGCATAAAGTTCTTTATCATACATCGAATAGTTTAGTTGAGCTCCTTTAAGCTTCTCACTAAATTACGCAGCTGGCCATTTAGATTGGTTCAATACCGCACCTATACCTATTCCCAACGCGTCATACTCAATTTCAAAAGTTTCTTCAAAGCTGGGCAACTTAAGAATAAGTACGGTGGTAAGTTTTTTCTTCAACAAATCAAAAGCCTATTGTTGCGCCTCGCCCCAATGAAAGTCGACTTCATTCTTCACTATTTCATTCAAGGGGGCAGCAATAGAAGAAAAATCTTTCACGAATCGCTTGTGGAAACTAGCAAGTCCATGCAAACTCCTAACTTCACTAGCATTCTTAGGTGTATGCCATTCTATGATAGATTTAATTTTTCATTGATCTACCTCAAAGCCATTTGCACTAACAACATATCCTAAGAAGGTAACCTTATCAAGGCAGAATGAGCATATCTTAAAATTAGCATATACAGATTCCTTTTGCAACGTTTCCCAAAACAGCACGTAGTTTATCAATATGTTCATGCAATGTTTAGAGTAGATAAAGACATCATTAAAGTAGACTACTATAAACTTACCAATGAATGATCACAAACTTGGTTCATTAATCGCATGAAGGTACTAGGTGCATTAGTTAAACCGAAAAGCATGACTAACCATTCATACAATCCAAATTTAGTTCTAAATGTGGCTTTCCATTCATCTCCTTCTCTAACTTTAACCTGATGGTACCTGCTTTTTAAATAAAGTTTCATAAAGTACTTAGCACCATAAGCATATCATCCAGTATAGGAATGGGGTACCTGTACTTTATTATGATTTTCTTGATGTCACGACAATCTATGCACATTCTCCATGAGCCGTCCTTCTTTGGCACTATGATGATTTCTACCGCATGGGCTCATGCTTTCCGTAATTCGTCCTCTAGCCAATAGGTCTTCAGCCTGACATTGAGTATCCTTTGTTTTTTGGGTTGGCTCGATATGTTGCACGATTAGGTAGTGTTGCACCTAGTATAAGATCGATTTGGTGCTCAAATCCTCTCAACGGAGATAGTCCCATGGGCTCCTCTTCTGGGAACAATTTTGAGAACTCATGTATCAAAGATGTAACTCCACTCGGCAAAGTGGAGGTTAAGTCCCAATCAACAAATAAGACATCCTTAAAAATCGTTATAGGCACTGTTTTATGCAACATCAAACCATGGGAAATTTCAGACGATTTTGCATAAAGTGACTTCTTAGACCTAGGTGACTTTTTTTGCTCGGTAGTAGGCTTTTTGGCTGGTATTTCTTTTTCTTTATTTTTTCGTTTAGCCCATGATTTATTCTTCCTATGCTCTTGTTTCATTGACTTAATAAACTGTCGTTCTGCTTACTTCTTTTCTTTTGGCTTCCATTTTTTATACATTCTATGTGATCTTCTAAAACCTTTTGTGGATACAAAGCATGCAGTTTATACAACTTGTTATTCATTTTAAATGTATATATATGTCTATTAAGGAAACCATCATAAGTTACTCGCCTATTGTATTACCAGGATCTTCCTGGTAAGATATGACTAGCAAGCACAGGAACAACATCACATAGAATTTCATCATGATAGCTTCGTATAGAGAATGGTACCAAAACTTGTTTACTTACATGCACTTCACCATAGTCATTAAACCATTGTAACTTTATGGTCTAGGATGATCAAACGAGGTTAGTGCAAGTTTTCTTACCAATTCTACACTCGTAATGTTAACACACAATCCGACTTCTATAATCATGGTACAAACCTTACCACTAACCATGCAATGAATATGAAAAATATTTTTCCTATGTTGTTCATTTACATTGACTTTAGGTTGTGCTTGAAGGCTTTGTCTAGTAACAAGAAAGTCTCTAGATGCGGTATTTTCTTCTTCGCTCATGCATTCCTCCTCTAAGTTTTCCTCAATATTTTCTTCTTCTTCATGCTCAGAGGCCAAGCAATACTCACCACAATAATCAAGGTACATGATTCGTTTACTAGGACACTAGGATGCTATATTGTCTATGCCTTGACATCGGAAACATTCTATATCTCTAGTCCTACTTGAAGGGTTAGAAGGCGTATCTTTTTGGGAAAACTTTTCTTCACTTTTCCCCTTACCTTTCTCCATGTTTTGGGCTGGGCTGGTGGTCGGCCGAGACCTTGGAGGTTAAGGCCAAAAGTTTGAATTTTGTGGAAAATTATGTTCGCCTCGGTTTTGAGGATTTTATGCGAACGGTCGGGGGCTGCATGGTTCTCCTTTGGAGTTGCTTCTCCACCTTCTCCGCAGTACGAACCATGTAATCCTTGTCTACATTGTAGGACCTGTATAGCACCACTAGAAGGGGGGTTGAATAGTGGGTGCAGAAAATTTGGCTTTTAAAAACTTTTTAACCAAAAACCCAACTTCTGAAAACAGTTTCTGTTTTCAGGTCCTGTTTTGCAACATTTGAAAAACTAGGTTACAGGCCTTCAAAAATTCTGAAATTTGGCTAGATTGTACTCTCCGATGTTCTGAGTATCTCCTAAAAATTTCAGATCCAAATTCAACCTCTAACCCTTTGAAAAGTCATTTGTGGTCAGATTGCGCAAATCTGCAAGAAACAGTAGTCTGATTTAAAAACATTATTTCGATTAATCCTTAACTCCAAATGGTGTGAAAATTTAGTGACAACACCCTTACTATATGTATTTAAATGGGTTGAAACAGTTTTGAAAAATTTCTTTGTGAAGTATGTCAAATACGTTCAAGTTCTCAACCTTTGCAAGTCTGAAAATCAGATTTCACTAGTCTCAGAACTATTAACGTTTGATTGACTTATACTTGTCCAAATGGATTGAAACTTGCGCCAAATGAAACTTAAGAGGTGTGGCTATGTATCTGCAAAGTTTTCTAATTTTTGAAAGTCGTTTAATATTTTTACTATTGCAATGAAAACGATGCAAAGTGCTAGAAACTGAAAGAAAAGTGCTCAAAGTAATAACACCGAGAATTTTATACTGGTTCGGTTAACACAACCTACTCTAGTCTTCGAGGACACCTTCTTCGGTTATCACTAATCACAAAATAACACCTTAACACAAGGGTTGCTGGAGTTACACACCAACTCCAACCCTTTACACAAACGTTACAAGCAATCACACCTTTCACGAACACCACCACCAAACGAATGAAGGATTGATCACACCTTGATCAACCTTTTACAACAATGAGCGTGTATGATAGTCTATACAAAGCATATTCAATATATTTGAATATAAGAGCAATAGGCTTGAGAGAGAAGAAGAAAGAAAGGTAGAAGAAGAATGTAGAAGACACTTTTTGCACTTGAGAGAATATAGAATTGTCTTGCTTTTGTTTGGCTCTCTTCTCTTCTTTTTAATCAAGTTGGCCGCCCCCAAGGTTTTCTTCACCTTGAGAATTCTCTTTTAAGTCATTGAAAGAATTCCTTGTATAGATGTGACATCATCTTGCTTACTTTGCACAACTTGATTGGATGATTGTCTTGCTCTTGCTTACTTGGCACTCCATGATTGGATGAGTTTTGTCATCACTTAATGGCTGAAAAAATCTGAGGTAAAACGAAAAGCATGTGCCAAATTAAACTTCAAAACATTTCCAAATATTATACAATTAATCCCCTCAAATTTGGAAGCAAATTGGTCTCCAATAAAGACCTAAAAATCGGCCATATTATTGTCTCACATGCTGAATTTTCAGCATGTGTTTTATTTGATAGATAGTTTGAAATACTAGCTTGTGTAGCTTCCTCCATTATGTCACTAACCTTGTGTAGCTTATCCTTCACCAATCAAGATGCCAACTAAGCTCCACATAAGCTCCACCAAGGCTGAGTAGGCGTGTGATATGTCTTGAGCATGTGCTGAATTTTACTTTTGTATACTCTGTCAAATATTGCACAATAATTACACATGCATTGTATTTTCCAATCAGCCCTATTTTGAATATTCTAGTACACTTTAATATGTATTGAATATATAAAAAGTGTCTAGATACATGTTACATGTCATGCCAAAAACGTTCCATGTGTTGTATTCGAAGCAAACCGAATTTTTGACTTTTGTCGATTAAGCGATTTTCTCCGATTTAAATTCCAACTTTTTTCACATGTTATATATATTATGTCACACATAATATACATAAAATAATTTGAATATTCAGCTCTTAATGGCTGAGACAAATGGCGCCCACATGTGCTTAAAAAGTGAATTTGGAATCTCCACAATTTGGCCTTAATTGGGGGTGATTTGTATGTATCAACACGGAATGATTTTGTGGCTGAGTGTACCATGTTAGCCACGAACTTTGTGGCCATTTTTGAAGTGTAGGGGCTGGCCATCTGTATATGGCAAGTACGTGACACGTTGGCAAAGTTTCGATTGTCGCCCGATACGACAATTTTTGGTTTAGATTCTTGTAACATGTCGTTAAAATTTTGTCATCACCATGACTTATATCATATGATATAAGACCTGAATATAATCATAAATATAAGGTAGGTATAGTGATGTGACGTTTATGTACGTTCGTATATATGTTATGTGTCAGTAGTATGTTGGAATATATGTGTAATGTGCCTTTTAAAAAAACTGAATATATATATATTATATATATATATATAACGTGTGAATGATGTAGAAGGAGATTTTCCATTTCCATGTTTGTTGTCATCATGCCTTCTCCAAATATATCTCCATTTAATGAACTACTTAGTTTATTTAACTAAGTACTTCACTTAATGAACTAGTTTAGTTCATTAATGGTGGCACCTGAAAATAGTTCAAACACAACAAATGTTTGCCATTTGATGTAAGCTTTAAAGCTTCATGGCTTGTTAGTACGGAACCATTATATATGAAGTATATAAGGCAAGTTTGTCGCAAAACGTGTCAAGTAATAAATTGTGTCATGTATTTCTTAAACATGTGTTATTTAAATCATGCATTTGTGAATCACTCAAACTCTTTTTCTCAATATACGTATGGGTGTAACTCCACCATGTTAGCTATACCGCGGTTTAGGCCTCCCAAGAATCGCGCCATTGTGGCTTCTTCTCTTTCTTGCACGTTGGCCCAAATCATCAACAGTTCTAAATCCTTGAAATACTCATCAACACTTCTAGTTCCCTGCGTAAGCTGTTGCAATCTTTAGAATATGGACCGTTCGTAGTGTTGTGGTATGAAGCGTCGCCTCATTGCCCATTTTATTTCCTCCCAAGTGTTGATCCGATCCTCGCCAGTTCTTTGTCTCACATTTTGCAATAGGTCTCACTAAACAAGTGCATAATCTACAAACTCTATAGCTGAAAAACGAAGCTTGTTTAGTTCAGAAAACGAATTACAAGAGTGTATAGGATCTACCTTTCTTTCCCACTCTAAGTAAGCCTCGGGGTCGCTCTTGCAATGGAATTGGGGGACTTTTGTCTTGACCTTACTCGCTTCTTGAGCTAGGCCATGAGCTGCACGAGGATAAACGGGGAATTCACCTCCTCCTTGAGTAACTCGACGAAGTGGGGCTGCTCAATGCCATCTAGTCTTTCCTCCAATGGTGGCATCCTCATAGGGTATCGGCCATGTCTTCCTTCTCCTCGGCCTCTGCCTTCAAAATAGGCAGCCCTTTCTCTCACGTCATTGTGTGACATTTGAGTCGCCTCGATGTCCTCTAATCGGCTCACAACTTGGTCCATTATATGGACGTGCGATGTTTTCTAACGTCACGGGTAGATTGACCGCTTTTGAAGGGTGCAGGACTGAAGCACATCTTCTGGGTGTGTTGGCCATTTATATGTTTGAACCTGACATAAACTCAAAAAGGAAGGAAAAAAACCAACACAAAGACTAAAGAAATATAATTACGTTAGGAAAAATAAAAATAAGAATATACTACCTTTCCTCCTCGTGTATGAATTCACTCATTTAGGATTTCACCTCCCCTCTTTTGTCCTCACTACACACAAGCCCTTTTTCCCACTCGCCTTGTGTTTCTCCACTAGATGCTAAACAAGAAACGATATCAAGTCGAGCAAACAAGTTGTGGTCTTCAAAATTCAACTTGTATATCTTCTCCAAGGGATGTAAGTCACTTAACAAGATAGCCAGGAGAGTAGATGGTCTCAAACAAATGGTACACACTAAGATTAAAAGAATCAAGAAACCGAACGAATATGTAGTGGCTGAGACAAAGAATCACTAAGGGGTTGCTTTGGGCAATCTTTAGTCAAATTTGGCCAAATATGTGACGTAATTATTCACCTTTAGTGGCCTAAGGTGCTGTGAATTTGTCCCAATATATGTATGATGAATTTGGTCAAATTTATAGTTTAGATAGGTTAGGGCTTTGATAATGGCAACAAGGATCATTAGGTGATACCGTACGACTTCAACCATTCCTTTTAGTAACGCTACAAGCTAAATTAAAAATATATATGGCATATGCCTCTGGACCAAATATAAACCTTTTGTTTTTTCACCTCTTTTTTTGATAGAAAGGCAGTTCCTTTTACAGCGCCTCTATGATATATATTGATGTTTTACAAGGATCTCGTTAACATCTCATGCTTCTGACGAATTTGTGTGTCAATTTTCCTTTCTGATTGCCGTCGGGTGGGCTGTTTCGGGTTTTTTTTTGTTTTCAAGGGCTGGAAGTAAAGGTGTATGGGGTGTAGGAGCTGATCGCACGCTACTTTGGGTGTTTTGGATGTTTGAGGGGATGATTTTGGGTGTGTTCGAGTGTAGGGGAGTTTTATTTGGGTTTATGTGTGTAATTTAGGCCTTTGAGTTGGGATGTGGGGTTGTTTGTGTAAGGGCGCTGGCCAGCTGGTTATACGTGGTAAGGTTAGGGTCCCTTGGGATATTTTGATGGCAATTTTTGGGTTTGGTAGGGACAAATTTTTTGCACCACAAACCAACTAAAATTCACACAATTATTTAGCAACAAAAACCAATTCTAACTAAGAGCTTCTTCGCAACTAGAATGCAAGATATGACTAGGTAGCTTTTTAGGCAATTTTTTTTTTAAATCCTAGAGTTTCAAATCAACAAGAAAGGCACAAGAGAGAACAAGTTGACTGCAAGATACAAGGAAAAGATGCAAACTTTAGATGCAAAACCCTAGTTGGTGTATGCTAGGGTTTTAGGATGATTGATGTGTAATTCAATAAGAAACAACTTCAGCACAATTGCATACAAATCAAGGGATAAAAGAGTGACAAAATTTTCGATGGGTGAAGGTTAGGGCATACACGGCCGAAAACAAAGAAACTTGTTTTGATGAATAATGTGTACGATTGATGATAATGAATGGGTAGAATGAAAATAAAGATTTAGAACAAGGAAAACCTTAGCTCGGATACCAAATTGATGCATGTTCCATGCAAAAGAACGGACCTTTCCTTCATTCCTAACGTGTCTTCCACAAGAAATCTTGTTCGGTGACAAGAACGACTTAACAACCACCCTTGGCCTTATGCTTCTTGTTTGGACTAAGATATATCCGTCTCCTTGAAGCTTCTTCGTGGTCCAAGAACAGCAAACCACCCTTGGTACTTGTCTTCAAGACAATAGGATTCAATGCTTCACAACATGCGCTCAAAACGTTGATATAGAATCTAGTTTTGATCGATGATCAAAGAAAACACAAGGAAGAACCTTGCTAGGCAGCCTTTGGTCAAAAATTATAACTTTTCATTCAACAACTGAGTTTCCAGGTGGCTGACCATGTGTAAGTATAACCCTACAAATGATAAAGCTAGTTTACAAGAGACGGAATAGGTCTTCCTTTGATTTTCATCACCTCAGCATCTTGTCGACTTTCCACGCCTTATTTTGTATATCTAGAGCCCGACTATGTCGATGAGGTCTTCTAGATTGTTGTAGCTCAGATGTCTAGTTTCCACAGTATATTGGATAACCTCAAAAAGATGTTTCATTAGTTATTTATGGCCAAGATACAAAGGATCATCCTATGGAAAATCCTACCTTTTTAGGCGTTTTTCCCAAATTTGGAAAACCGATTTTCCTATCTTTTATAACTAACATATTTAATGTTTAAAAAATTCTAATAACTTGTAAAATGACCCCTAAAATGTATTACAAAAGAGTGCAAGCCATGACGGGTGAAAACTAGGTCATGCAAGACCTTTCACGCATGATCGATACACGAGCATGCCTAGACGTTGCGTTCAGCCCTCCCTCCATTCCGCTCTTTCTTCCTTTATCAAAACTGATTTTGAGGTTCCAAAAGATAGCACCAATGTTTAGCTACATTGTCCTCTTGGTGTCGCACAATTTCTACAAGTATCGTCATAACATCCAGTTCAGTTCTTTCGCTTTGCTTCTCGTGACTGGACACTTGGATGACTCCTTGGATATGCTTCTTCCCTCTCCATCCAAATGCATGTCTCCTATTTGTGGGTTGTGCCTTACATCTCTTTCAAGGTCTCTCATGCGCGAACGCTATCTAGACAACTAATATTGGTTGCCCTTACATTAGGATACTCTTGAATTGGTGTAAAAACTACGAGGCATGCTAGGTGCATGCTCCTTTATCTCATCTTTCCAATCAAGAAATGATTTCCATTATCAGACCCTGGCCATTTGTTCAATAGGGATCTATCTTGTCAGGCCTTTGTCATGTGCTCTAAGATCTATTGATATCTTTTCATCACTGTTGACTATTTTACAAAGTGGATCAAAGTATAACCTTTGGCAGCAATGACAGGGAATCACGTGAAGAAATTTCTCGGTAAACACATTATCTGATGTTTGGGACTGCCAAGAGTCTTGGTCTTCGATAATGGAAAATAATTTGCTGAGAACCAAGTTAAAGACTGGTGTGCCTAGTTGCAAATAAAACAACATTTCACCTCAGTGTCACATCCTCAAGCTAGTAGTTTGGCAGAGCTTGGTAATCGCGATTTGAAGGAAGCGACTAGAAAAAGGCAGGTAGGCTGGGTAGACGAGCTACCTAGCACAACTCCTTCCACTTTAGCCAAAAAAACTCCTTTTGTTTTGGTATATAGCTCTGAAGCCGTAATTCCAGCTGAGATTGGCTACACTTCAGCCAGGGTGGAAGATTATTCTGACCAAAATAAAAATTAATGTCTACTACTAAGTTTCGATAGTTTGGAAGAAAAATGAGAGCAATCTCACATTGAACAGTGTAATACAAAAGCTTGATCTCTCAATATAATAATGCGAGGGTGCGGCGTAAATTCTTCAAAGTTGGGGACCTTGTGCTTAAAAAGAACGCTGCAAGTCAGGTTTGACCCCTCAGGCACTATTGACCTAAAACGAGAAGGGTCATACGACGTCTTCAATGCTTATCCATCTAGACCTCACAAGTTAAAAACTCTAGTTAACAGGACTTTGTCACGAAGTTGGCATGTGTCTAACTTGAAACCATTCCATGTATAATACTTGTAAATTTTCTTTCAAGAAAATCAAGTATAATTTGTTCATTCCTTGTTATTTATAATATTTTCAAGTAGAAATAGGTGAGACACAATGTAAGACATTTAAGGCAGGCCCTTAATTATGTGGTCTCAACAAGTCTGAGTCGCTGTAGCGTCTTAAAAGTTGACGTGGACAGTTTTCTCAAATGATGTTATAACCTGTGTCTCTACATGGAATAGACATGCACACACACGTCAACAAACACAAATAACAACTATATACATACATACATATATATATATATATATATATTACAAATACATACACACGGCAAGTGAAGGAAAAAAATAAAAGAAGATAAAATTTAAAACTTAGAATCCTAATATGATGAGGAAGTGAGTAAATAGATCAAGTTTAATCAAATTACAAATTCAAATTTAATTAGGAGAAGATAGCCTGACTATCCTAGGATTTATACATATCTCTACCTACAACTATACATACATATCACACAAATTTCATCCCCTCCCATTCTTTTTTTCCCCAGGGCAGCAACCCCTCAAAACCCCCCCCCCCCAGCATACCCTCGGCAGCCTTATTCTTCTCAAACCTCCAATTATTCAATCTTCAAACAATGGCAGCCACCAGCTATTTTTCCTAAAATATAACTTCTCGAATTCTCACATTGCAACAAACGGCAATCCTCTTTATTTATTCAAAAAAAAATCCAAGCTTGTGTCGTCAGCCCTTAGGAGAGGAATCAAATGATTTTCAATACGAACTTCATCCGTTCTTCGCGTAATACGTTTAATTGAAGTGAGAGGCAAGTATCCTTACTATATTTACTGTGTTCTTTTAAAAATCTTATAGCTTTATATTCGTGTCGAAATCGGATCATGCATAAGTAAATTTGAATGCATAGATGAATGTATTTACGTGTTCGTACGTGGCCGAATATATGTATATATGTGTAATTATATATAGTGCTGGTATATGTGTAATTGTGAAAAAAAAGATGTATATTGCTATGGGTTTGAGGCATTCGGCCACTGAAGAAAATGAGTAAATTGATTTTGAAATCTCATATATTAGTATAATATTTATATGTGTGTGCTGTGGTATGTGAGTGAGTGTATGAATTTGTATGTGACGTGGAGTTTGTTGGGAGTACTGACCGTGCTTCAAAAAAAAAGCTATATATTTTATAATAGAAAGTTTCGAAAATGGCATTTTGCATGATTTCTTAATGTTAAAATCCATTTAGTTTAGTTTTAATAATATAACGTGAAGATGCAAATGGAAATGGGAACTTTTGCCATTCAATTTTGTTGGCTGTCTGCATGAGTGCATTGTTATTTATATATTATGGTATGCATGATGTGTACATGGGGTTTATTTATGTGTATTACAATTAAATGGACTTTGTTTGCATACGAACCTGTTGTGGTTTTCTTCTATGTGCTGTGTGTGAGTAGTGACGGGGAGTGCCGTTGCCTAGGGCAGCGGCTGTGCATGGAGCTTATTTGTGTTTGAATTAAGGTAAAGGTAGTACATATGATTTTATATAGATAATTTGATGATTGTCGGAGTTTGTGCAATAAACTAACATGCATTTGGTCATGTGCTATGAATTTGGTGAGAGATGATGATAATTGATGATTTATAATGGGAAAAGAGGAATTGAATCGAAAGAAAACCAAATTGAATGAAATTAGGGTTTTGTCGTCAGAAGAGGGGAAAACAATTTTGAAAAACAGGATTTTTAGTGATTTGAGGGCGATATGCATAAGCATAAACGCGTATATGCACGTATATGGGCGCGGGCATATACGTGGGTATGGATATCACATATGGATGCCACCAGGGGTAACCACATATGGGTATGGATATCTCATATGGATGCCGTAAAGGATAACCGTATATGGATATCAGAAAAAGATATCGCATACGGATGCCGTAAGGGGTAACCGCATATGGATATCAGAAATGGATATTGATAGGGATACTGTAAGGGGTAATCGCCTATGATATCGAAAAATAGAAATAAGATGAAAATGGAAAAGGATATTGATAGGGATGCCGTAAAGGGTAATCGCCTATGATATGAGAAACGTAAACTGAAATACGAGAACGGAAAAAGTAGATATGAAATGGAAATAAATAAAGGATAAATGATGGTCGAGTCGTTGCATTCATGATTTGGAAATGCATCACGGTTTTTGATTGCATTGACTTGTGTGTGCGATGACTTAGTTGCGTGTGCTTTACGTGCTTGATGTACAGAAAGGGCAAAAAGTTAAATTTATTTGCAAAGAGAAGCATGTTATTTTATATTATTTATTTATTATATTTACACTTGCTTCTCCATTTTTGATCCCATGGTAAATATAGTCGGGCTACTTGCTGGCCGATGTATATCGCTCACCCCCCTCCTCTATCAATCAGTTTTGCAGATAGACAGGTAAAGGAGTTAGCATACTATGGAAGATCGGGACTGGATATTTCGAGACTGAGAATATTTGGATGAGACTTTCGAGGATTTAGTTGAGGCAGTTATTTTGATATTTGAGGTTTATGTATTTTGGAGTTTAGTGTTTATATACATTTGACCATTGTATCGATTTAGAATTTCCAAGACATTTGTATTAATGATGATGGTTATTTTATTAAGGATTTTTAGTTTACGACTTCCGCTGACATCAATTTACGTTATGTGATGACGTGTAATTGAATTGTATCGACGCCTTGTATTCTCTTTAGCAAGATAAGGCGGGTGAGTCGTTTCGAGTACTAGGGCTTGGGACGGGTTGCTACAAATGGCCTCAACAGGTCTGAGCAGACACCCCAACAACGGGATTAAGCCACAACATGTTTTTTGCATGCCTCAACAATAGGCACGAGGATTAAGACGTAACAGGTTTTGCACATCCTCACACTTAGCAGGTCCAGGTGACCCTAACAAGGGGATTAAGCCGGCACAGGTTTGCCGTATTTGACCTCAACATTTCTGAGTAGTCATTATATCTTATCTAAGGAACCTAACCGAATAATTCTTCAAAGTTCAGCCAAGAGTTACCAACGGCATACATCGGACGCCAGGCCTTGAAACATAGTCTAATTTAAGTTTAGGCTATCTCCGGGGGCTGGGCAGGAGGAAAAGTTCCTATTCACAATACAGAATAGGTTTTCTAGACTTGAAACCTACTTTAATGTTCATTAGACTATATTTTAGGGGGTTATACAGGATTATGGCTCACCCTTTGGGGCTCCGAGGCGTGAAAACTAGCAATTCTTTTGCGCTTGTGTTAGTTTAACCTTGGAGGTCTGATCCTTGGAGGTCCTAGATGATTACACTTGTCAAAGTTAATTATAGGGTCAAATGCCTTATTATTCAGCTTCAACTCCATCTTATATTATTTGAGGTCATCGCACATAGAGTCATTCAAGATTTGCTATTCATGCTTGCAACTCTGGTTATTATCCTGCTTATCTCTTTGGTTTAGCCTCAAGGGATTAAGGTCTTTACAGTTGTGAGAATTCTTTAGATTTTCGTACATTATTGTATGTCCAAGGTTCACTTGTTCATCTACGCTAAGAAGTCCAGAACATTTACACTTGTCAATTTATTACCCTTTATAGTGTTTTCGGTTGGTGGTTAGCAATCCGAAGGCAACTAAGCAATCAAAGTTGCACAGAAAGAAAGAATTGAACAAGAAATAGTTGTATAAGGCTCATTTCATTCAAAACTGACTAATTACAACCATGGAAATAAGTACAAACAAGTCAACCCCTAGTCTAAGCCTTTCCTTAGGTCAGAGCCCTCACTGAAGAGTCTGCACTTTGAATACAGCTTTAGATTCAAGATTGTACAACTTTGCATTTCAGAGGCCTTCCTTGTTTAACGAGTGATCCACTGTGCACAGACGTTGATCGTCTCTCTTTACCCCATCTCTATGGCATAACCTTGAAGCAAGGCCAGGTTTTCAGTCAGGAAGGTGGACCTCTTGGACTCGGCAATGGCAAGCTCCTTGGCCTCAGCTAACTGATAGGGGAACAACACGGCTTCTTGCCTCAACTCGACCAGTTGGCGCTCCACCTCGGCCTTACCTTCGCCTGCCTATATCATCTCCCACTTCACTTCAGTTCCAACACAGAAACTTGGCTCTTGTAGCCGGCAATATTGGAGGTAGAGGTGGACTTGGTGATATTAGCCTTCTCCTTCTTAAGATTCTCGAGCTCAGCCTCAAGTTTTGTGACCCCTCTGAGCCTTCTCCTTGGCCATTCTGGTGAAAATGATGTGTTTATTCATCTCTTTCTCTAGAAGCCCACTTAAGGCCTCAAACATATTCGCAAAGTCAATCTGAGTGGCCCTGAACTGCAGAGAAATCGACAGGTCCGAAAATTTAGACAAAGTATAAAATACTCAGAAGTCTTAAAGCCATACCAGGGTCATGTCATATTGATGATTGTCCGACAGCTGTGCGAAAGACGAGACTGGAAGCTTTTTTATATCGGCCAGCAGCACTCAGTCCCTATTGAGGTGACGGGCCCTCTCAGCCACCTCGTCACTGCCTTCTCCAGCTTTAGATTCCCCACGTTCTACTAAACCTTATGTCTCTGCTGGCGACGGCCCTCGGAAGTAGGAGGCTCAATTGGACCAAGACATTCTTTCCTAGTGAAATGCGACTATAAAGAGGGGCCAGGTCCTGGGCCAATCCTCCTCTTCGTCGACCATTGGGCTAGCGTTGCACCCCGGACATGCTCCTCCTTTGCTAAGGCGACGTTTCTACCATAGCTATCGTGGTAATAGCGTCAGCGTAGATAGCAAACTTGCCCCTAGCGCATAAGGGAGGATCCTGACGTCCTATGGTAAGCCTATTCCAAGAGACAAGACCGCATGAAGGCAACACAAAAGGAAAATATATGAATAAATAGCAAATATATATCTTTGAACTTACCTGGTGCAAGGTGCACCCCATGTTCCTGTAACCCCCAAAGCTCGCCTGCCAGCTGAGACGAGGCAGGTTCTCGGCCTAGTTCCCCTACACTTATGTCGGCTGGCTCCCTTGACACCAGAGTCGCCATCTCTACAGTTGCAGTTGCCTGACTTGCGAAGATGGTTGCTTGCTTCTCCTTCTTCTTTTCCTTTATGGCGGCAGCGAGGACAATAGTAATACTTGGCCTAGTTCATGGAACAAGTACAACGCATTAGTATGGAGATAAGGTGAAAAAACAAAAAAAATAAAATACTAGAAGACTTGACCCCCTACCATTAATGAATTCCATGTCTCTTTCGCCTAATATGCTAAAAGTGAGGCCACAAACCAAGTGGTCCAGGTCAGCCTTCTTCAAGGCGTAACATTTGACCTTGAACTAATTGAGTGTGGCTTCAAAACTATAAAGGTTTCGAGCCACCTCTTGGTGCTACGCCCTCGGTAGTTTGTTGTTTGCTTTTGATGTTTTCCAGAGATCTTGGCTGGTTGCGCCAATCTTCCTCACATAAAAGAATCGCCCCTTTCTGTTCTTAGTCGAGGATGATAGGTTCTTAGTGAAGTGAAACGCCTTATTCAGGGTCTGGCTCCTGAAACAAAACCAACTGTGAGAGGTCTTACACATAAAGAAGCCCCTGAAACTTTCGACGTCAAAGCTGACTTGAGCAGCTCTGAGGAAGAGAAGAAAACAACCTAGGGTTATAAGGCCATTAGGTCCAGCCTGAGGCAACCTATGTTGATAAAGCAGAAGTATGAGTTTTAAAAGGTGGGAAACATGTAGGTTGAAACCAGTTTTGAAGTATTTCTTATAAATGGCCTCATGGCCCAGAGAATGGTCGTGGGCTATTCAGCCAGGACGTGAAGAATAAGGTTAAACTTGTCATAGTGGATCTGATGGATTTCACAAAGTCCATTCAGCTCATCTTGTAACAAGGTGCATTTGGTTTTCGACTAAGTCATCAGGCTCATTTCCACCTACTAACCTGAAGGATAGAGAATTGGGGTCCACAACTCGGGGATTGAAATTCATGGTACAGCCCGCCAGTGGCACGACCGACAGAACAGCCCCACTAGACCCATTGACATCACTGGGCCCAACCAGACATGAACCCATCGCCACCTGCCTCTGAGCAGGGTGTGGAAGGTCACTAGATCTGGTCGTCTTCGACGAGGACCCTGACATAGAATCATCTCCTATGTCTCCAACATAAGAGGCAGCCTTAAAAAGATTTTCGGAATCAAAAGAGACATGACGGAAAATGAAACAAGGAACAGCAAGTCTTGGTAAGATTGAGGAGGAAAGGTAAAGCATGAAGGTGAAGAAACTGGTCGTAAGAAGTTGACCTGGGACGCAAAGAATGTGAACAGACTCGAGTTCGCTCGAGAGCAACAGCAGCAAAGCAGAGAGAAAGAAAATAAGGAAGAAGGGGTGGAATCTGAGTTTTGTTTTGAAATGTTTAAGGGAAATGAAATATTACCATTGGGTTCCCGTTAAGCAAAAATCAAGGCGCATTACAACCAAAACTGCCTCAAAAATGTTATCTAGAACTTTCATCATTACTACCAACTGAGCAGCCATTCAAAATATGACACGTCAGAGCCGTGTGTCAGTGGAACGTTCAGAGCAATTCCGTGTCAGTGGAACGTTCAGAGGAATTCCGTCTATCAATAGAAGATCATCCTTTCATCCTTTGGTCAGCAAGGCTATTGTGGGGGTATTTGATGAGGACAAACTACCCCACTGAATAATGACAAGTGTAACCAACATGGCATTTTACATTCAATGTCATTTGACCCTCACAGGGTGTAGCTCACCTAGGGTTCATGACACCTACTCGAGTCCAAATAGTAGAGTCGACGCGGCTCAAGGGACGATGTCCGCTTCCTCGACGTTAACATGGATCTCAAGTCTGCATCAGTGAAACTCACTCAGGCATTCAGGCTGGCCACTTCAACCACAAATGACACTTCAACTTAGTTGCAACTATCAACTTGACTCTAACGCGCTCCTCTGCCAGGTTCGGTAGGTCAGCCATGGGCTCGGTCTCCAACATAGTCTGCTCAGCTCGGTAAGGAAAGCTCCTACCAGAGAAGGCACCTCCTACGTAAATATCCTAGCCATACAACTCGACACGTGCCGACACATGACAATCATACACAAGCAGGACATGGCACTCGACTCACTCCCATAGATCTTCAACACGCATTGGTTGCACAAACCATACAAAAGAAAACAATGACACCCCCTTCAACGACCATGTTCAATCCAATTAGCAAATATTATAGCAGCAACATAAAAATGAGACATGTTTCTCTAGCATTCCAACATACAAACATGGTAAAAAAATTTAACTGACTTGAGCCTCGGAGAATTTTTTCTAGAGTAATAGCTCTGAGGCCTTTAACGTTGTTCAATTTGTGCATATTTCTAGGAATGTTAGTTCTGTCAAGAAACTATGTCTATGCAAGAGTTTGATGACGTTTTTCTTTATTTAGATCACTTCTGGTAAATGTGAAGATCCAACTCCGTTACTCCCCATCTCACCCCGTCCCCATCTTACCCAGCCACATCATCCTTTCGAGATCCATATACTATAATCAAAGTAATTTCTTTTGTACCAATAGTGCAAAAATAATTAACAGAATTTGGGAGAACACCAAAAAGGAAGGGGATGATTTTTGATTAAAAAGTAAAGGAGCCAGATGATCAGTCAGAGGACCAAAATATCTACGACATGATACCAACTTGGAATTCAAAAAGAAGAAGGGATTGGTAAACCCAGAAAAGCATGAAAATCGGTTCTCACCTTTTTCTTCAATGGTAAGAGTAAACCTTGTGATTTTTGGGTACTAGTGTTGGCAAGTTAATGACTTTGAATCTCTAGACAAAATAAGTGTGCTTTTTCGGGCAGAGGGGTGTGGAGCAGGAGGAGGAGGACGAGGAGGACGAGGAGGGAGGGGAGAGAAGGCAGAGGAAAAGTGGGAGTGGGAGCGGAAGAAAAGGAGGAAGGAGGGGATGGGAGAGGGGAGGGGGAGGGGGAGCGGATTGGAGGGCAATGGTATTCCGAGCAGTCCAGAGATTTACCGGCGACTGAGGCTTTATTTCGATATGGGCTTTTTTGTTTTGATTCATTAAGGGTTTAATCATATTGTGAATATATTATATTGTGGATGTCCAAATAGGTTCTTGAGAATTACGAAGGTTATACAAATCCAAATGTGTCCTAGAGAACTAGAAAGGATGTAACCAATTCAATATACCCCATCTCCAAAGTTCTGTAAATAGGACACTAGGTTGGACATGTTTGACACACATTTGAATAAGAAAAAAATACATTTTATTCTTTACTTCTTATCCTCTCCTTTATTCCATATTTTTATATTGCATTACTTCAATTTATAATACGTTATGGTCCGGGAGAATTGCATTTGCCAAGTCTTCCATTGTTGGATCATCAACGAATTTTGACATCTTGATCCTAACAATAGAGATACGTTTTGAACGGTGGAGATTTATATTTAAGATCTATAGGTTGGTTTAATCAGTGTGTTTCGGAAACAGTTTTTTCTACCGGAAAATTTTTCAGATTTGTGCTTTGTTTCTCTTTTGCATTTCCATTATTACATATCTATCTTATATTAGAAATACTCATAAAAGTAATAATCTATCCTCAAGTCTAGATTTAGTTTGAATCTAAAAAAGAATAATATGTGGCTTGAAGTCTCAAACATAAAAAGTTTGTATGCCTGAAGCATAAACAGTTGATATGCCCAAAGCATAAATGGTTCACATGCCCGAAGCATGAATAGTTGACATGAATGATGCATGGATGTTCGAAATGTCTGAAGCATAATATACCATAAGCATGTAATATAGGCTCAAACTGTTAGTTTTGAGATTATATAATTTTCTGAGACATTGTCTGTGCATACTCAGATTCATGGCAAACATCACAAACCTGGAATTTGCGGCCCTTGACATTTCTAGAAGAAATTATATGGGGTGGGTTCTTGATGTTGAGATTCATTTGACAGCTAGGAATCTTGGGCGCATTATCAAGGACGGGGTTGAGGCGAGCGAACATGATAAGGCAAAGGTCATGATATTCATTTGCCATCACCTCCATGACGGGATGAAAACCGAGTGCCTTGGAGTGAGAGATCCATGTGCATTATGGAAACATTTAAAGGAAAGATATGATCATCAAAATAATGTTATTCTCCCAAAGGCTCGCCATCACCTCCATGACGATTCTGCTCGTGAGCATAATGGTATAAGCCTGCCTGACTGTGAGACCGACTAGTCGAATCGAGATGAAAGTCCACCATAGTGATTCGAGCTGAAAACCGAGTACCTTGGAGTGAGAGATCCATGATATTCATTCGCCATCACCTCCATGACAGGTTGAAAATCGAGTACCTTGGAGTGAGAGATCTATGTGCATTAGGGAAACATTTAAAGGAAAGATATGATTATCAAAAAGTGTTATCCTCCCAAAGGATCGATATGATTAGTTGCACCTGAGTTTGCAAGATTATAAGACAGTAAATGAGTATAAACCTGCGATGATCTCTATAGTCTCACAGTTAATAGTGTGTGGAGACAATGTTATCGATGCTGATATGATAGGAAAACTTTCACCAATTTCCATGCATCTGACATGCTCCTGCAGCAGCAATATAGGGAAAGTAAGTTTAAAAAATATTCTCAACTTATTTCATGTATGCTAGTTGCTGAACAGAATAATGAACTTTTGATGAAAAACCACAATTCTCACCCGACCGGGTCACAACCGTTTCCTAAAGCGAATGTAAGTCATTATAATGATCAACATAGTTGCGGTTGTGGTTGTTACACCCCGTGACTTTTAAGCACGATTTTCAATACTTAGAGGTCAACCTTAAATACAACTTAATTAATTTTGTAGGTTATGAGACTTAGTCACCTAAAACATAGAAGAATAAGAAAGAAGGGTTCAAAATAGAATTAAAGGTAATTAATAGAAATTACCTAAAAGGTCCCTACTAGGAGATAGGGGGAGTTATAGAAATTTAGTATAACTCCCCATCTCAGCATAAGGGGACGTTTTCCACACCAAAGAGGAGAGGGAAAACCGCAGGAAAAAGAGAGAGAAGAGAAAAGGAAAGGAAGAAGAAGAAGAGAAGAAGGAAAGGAAGGAAAAGGCCATTCTAGGTTCAATTCTTATCAAGGTTCTGCAGTAAATCCGTAAGACTAACTAGAAACCAAGGCAAGTAATCTTTCTATACGCTTTACGCAAATTTTGATACTTAAGGCCCTATGTTCTTACAAAGAGAAAACATGAATCACACATTAGTATTCTTGTCTTGTCTATCTTAAATGCTTTGTTATACGTAAGTCTTGTTGCTAATTGTGTAAAGTCTTGTTCTTTGGGCCATAATTATGAAAATAGTTGTGTGGTGCTTCGTTGTTGTCAAGCATGCCCATAAAAGTGTATATTTTGACGTGCTTATTGTCTTGCGCTACTCTTATGTTGATTGTCTACACTTAGATGCTGAGAGTAAGTGCAGGAAATTGAGAGATGAGTGATGACAATGCTGTAGTCTTGTTGTGTTGGGAAAGTTGATGAGATCTTTTGAAGGTTGTGAATGATTGAAGGCTAGAGTGGATATTGTTAGGCATGGCTAGGCATCAATTCATGTTTAGATGTGTGTTAAGTAAGATGAATCTAGATGTTAAGATGGATCTTTAAGTGTTGAAAATGAAAGGGTTGAAGAAGGAGGGTGTTGGAGAGGAAGTTACTGCAGAAAAACTGCAGTTTGGCATCGTCAGAACACTTCGAACGCCTACATTAGGCGCTCTATGTCACATTAGGCGCCTAATGTAGCGTTCAATGTGTCCTGAAGCTTTCCCGTACAAAAAAACTGCAATTTAGAACCGTCAGAACACTTCGAACACCTAATTAGGCGCTTTATGTCACATTAGGCGCCTAATGTAGCGTTCAATGTGTCCTGAATCATCCCCGAACACTTCGAACGCCTAGTATAGGCGCTTTAAGTCACTATAGGCGGTTCATGTAGCGTTCCAACTGTACTGGAAGTCTTTTTGAACCTTTAGGCGCCCTATGTATGTGTAGTAACTTTATACACTTCTTTTGAACATAAAATGCAAGGGTATTTGAGGTGCAATTGAGGTGTAGATGGTAAGTTTGATTAAGTAAGCATAAGATTGAATTACAAGTGAATAAGTGAGATGAACAGACTTGACAAAATACGAACAGGGAGTGTTTGAGGTGCAAGACCATATACTTGATATGCAAGATGTATGTGTGTGTTACATGTTGATTTGAAGCTACTTGTGCATCCTGCATCATGACATGGGCACTTGCATTTGATTTGAGATTTGCTTTGCAAAAGAACATGTGATTACAAGAAAGGTTTAAAGTTTTCGAAAGACAAAATGGCTGCTGGTTGATCGCAGGGTATAAAAGTCACGCCTGCGAAAGCAGGGTATAAAAGCGTGATATGTGAATCAACAGCAGGGTATAAAGTATTTTATGGGGCCGTGGACCTATCAGCACGGAAAATAAAGTTATTTTATGGGGCCGTGGACCTATCAGCACGGAAAACAAAGTTATTTTATGGGGCCGTGGACCTTTCAGCACGGATATATGATATATGTAATGGGGCCGTGGACCTTTCAGCACGGATATATGATATATGTAATGGGGCCGTGGACCTTTCAGCACGGGGTATAAAGTTATATGTTATGGGGCCGTGGACCTTTCAGCACGGGGTATAAAGTTATGTTTGCTGTGGACTGATCACCCACAGGGTATAAAGTTCTGCTACGCGAAGAATATGATATGTAAAGTGATGAAATGTTTTGTGAAATGACATGCATGACATGTTTATGAAAGAAGACATATGCATGGGTGTTGTGTGTGATTTTAAAGATGTACATGCATCATGATACACGAAGCCTAAGACTTGACATGCAAGAAACGTGGTTAGTCTATGATTTGCTTATGTGATACGTTGTTTTAATACATGTTGGTTCCCGTATCTGTGTACATATATGTGCTTTATTGGTTTTGAGGAATTCTTAATAAGATGCTATTTGCTAACCCGAGCACCTTATTTTTGGGCAATGTTTAATACACTGGTGACTCGACGTGTGTGATTCCGTAAGGTGTATAGACGGGTTACTTGCTGGCGATAATTTCGCTAAGAACAGTTACTCTATTCCTTTTTCAGGTGAGCCTGAATATGAGTTGATATTCATCGAGGACGATGGCGAGTGGGCTCAATGGGATGACGGACAGGGGAATAGATAGATGCTGGACTACTTTCTTTAAGTTTGGAAACTCGTTGTTATTATGTTGATCTAGAACTTATGTTGGTTAGATGAACAAACACCTTTTATTTCCGCTATAGTTTCTGGTTGTATGATTTACGATGAAGGTTTAAATTTTATGACGTTTCCGCTGGTTCTTTTATCTTACATTATGAAGGATGTACGTTTGATTTGCTTGACGCTTCGTAGTTCTCCTAGTAGGCTACGGCGGGTGCACTGGTTCCGATGACGGTATCGGGCCGGGGTGCTACAGTGGTTGAGGTTGTGGTTGTGCTTGAGGTCACGGTTGTGGTAGAAATTTTGTACCATACCACCTGAAGTGGGAAAACAAGAAAAAGCCACAAGAAAATACAAAGGCCATGAAAATTAGTGCACCAGCGAAGAACCACGAAGAAACTTGTTATTGATGTGGAGTCCAAGGGCATTGGTCTCGTACTTGATGCACTTCAAAGCATTTGGTTGAACTTTATCAAGCACCCAGAAGGATAAAAGCAAGGGACAACACGTTTATTTTACAGACTTCGGTAACGTAGCAGATGATGGTCAAATGAATTCAAGGGATTTTACTCATTTTGATATTGAGGATTTTCTTACAGAGCCAAACATGGATGGCAATGGGATCTAATTTGTAAATGAAAATAATCAAGAATGATTGAGAAAATTGTTTCGATGAATTTCGTGTTTTATAAAAATTACTATGAATAAGTTGTGTTTTGATTTATTATGTGATAGAATGCACTTTTGTAAAAATTTGCATTACTAAATTTGCCTAAATAAAATTGTTTAGAATTATTCTGTCTATTTTCCTTGTACAATTTCAGTTCACATTTACAGCATGACTTGAAAAACAAATTTCATAAATTCCAATTGTCCTGTGAAGAGTTTCTCATCAAGAAATAGAATTCAC
Organism: Eustoma russellianum; assembly: GCA_036186865.1. Classification (NCBI taxonomy): domain Eukaryota; kingdom Viridiplantae; phylum Streptophyta; class Magnoliopsida; order Gentianales; family Gentianaceae; genus Eustoma; species Eustoma russellianum. Next base: position 20,350,399 of record AP025071.1, on the reverse strand, counting down.
TATTTTTGAATTGATTATTTAAATTTAATAACAAACATTGTATATGTTATGCTAGACATTTATTTAAGATGAATGGTGAGTACATATGTTTGGTTGACAGTGGAACGACACATACAATTCATCATGATCAAAAATATTTTTTGACGTTACAATTAGCAAAAGCAAATGTTAGTACAATTTCTGGTACTAGAACATTGATTGAGGGCTCCGGAAGAGCAACCATTATATTGCCACGTGGTACACATACCTTGGTTACTACGGATTTATTTTCTACCAAGTCGAAAAGAAACCTATTGAGTTTCAAGGATATACGTCTCAACGGTTTTCAACTTGAAACCATGAATGGGGGAATATGGAATTTTTATGTATTACATATAGGGATTCATGCCAAAAGCTTGTTAAAGAAAAATTCTCAATTTTCTCATATGGATTGTATTATGCGACTATACATCCAGTAGAATCTATATTGTGATGAACCAGAAGTTCAATGATCCAAAGCTATTTATGTTATGGCATGATCAACTTGGTTATCCGGGTTCAGTGATGATGCATAGAATTGCAAAACTCACATGGACACCCTTTAAAGAACCAGAAGATTCTTTTACCTCATGATTGTGTCTGTGTCGCTTGTTCACGAGGGAACTAATCAAGAGGCCATCCCCGATGAAGGTTCATGTTGCATCCCCTATATTTTTACAACGATTACAAGGGGATATTTGTGGGCCTATTGATCCCCATGAGGACCATTTCATTATTATATGGTCTTATTGGATGCCTCATCGAGATGGTTTCATGTGAGTTTGGTCTCAACGAAACCGTAGCTTTTGTCAAGCTTCTTGCTCAGATTATACGCTTAAGAGCACAATTTTCATATTATACCATTAAATCTATTTGTCTTGATAATGCTGGTGAATTTTTTTTCCCAAGCTTTTAATGATTGTTGCATGTCGATTGGGATTGACGTGGAGAATTCAGTGGCATATGTGCACACTCAAAATGGCATAGCAGAGTCATTATCAAATGTTTACAACTAATTGCTCGAACTTTGATTTTGAGGTCAAATTTATGCACATCCGCTTAGGGACATGCAATTCTGCATGCATCTGCTTTGATCTGGTTTAGACCCAGCTTGTTTCACCATACTCTATAGGATCTACAAGGCACCACTAGAAGGGGGTTGAATAGTTGGCGCGGAAAGTGTGGTTTTTAAAATTATTTTGACTCAAGAACTCAACTTCTGAAAACAGTTTCTGTTTTCAGGACTAGTTTTAAAACGTTTTTAAAACTAAGTTGTAGGTCTTCACAAATTCTGAACTTTTGAGAGAACTTAGCCTCATATGTTATGAGTGTCTCCTAAAATTTTCAGATTTAAATTCAACCTCTAACCCCTTCAAAAATCGTTGGTGGTCAGATTGCGAGAATCTACCAGAAACGGTGGACTTATTTGAAAAATTAATTCATATTTGTACGTAACTCTAAATGCTCTGAAATTTTGAAAACTAACCCCTTTTAAGTTATATTTAAACTGGTTGAAACAGTGTTGAAAAATTCTTTTGGGAAGTTAGTCAAATACGATCAAAGTCTCAACCTTTGTAAGCCTGAAAATCAGACTGCACTAATCTCAGAACTTTGGATGTTTGAGTGACTTATACTTGTTCAAAAGGGTTGAAACTTTTGCCAAATTAACCTTAAGACATGTGGCTATGATTCTGGAAAGTTTCGTAATTTTTGAAAAACGTTTACTATTTTTACGAACGTAATCAAAAATGGTAAACAGTGCTGAAACAGAATATAAGTGCTGAAAGTAAATGACACCAAGAATTTTATACTGGTTCGGTTATAAACAACCTACTCCAGTCTTCAAGGAACACCTTCCTCGGTTCACACTAATCACACAACACAAAAAACCTTACCACAGGGTTGATGGAGTTACACACCAACTCCAACCCTTTACAAACCTTGTATGTTGAATACAATGCACACGAACACCACCACCTTGCACGATTGAAGATTGATCACACCTTGATCAATCTTTTACAAAGATATAGAGTATGTGGTGGTCTAAGAGAAGCCTATTAAAATATATGAATGTAAGTACAAATAGGCTTTTTTAGGAAGAAGAAAGAAAGAGAGTGTAGAAGATGAGAGCTAGGCGTTTTTAAGCTTCAAGATTGCAATGCTTTTTCTTATCTTTGTTCTGCTCTTCTTCCTTTCCTTTTAACCTTGATTTGGCCGCCCCCTTGGTGCTATTACTCCTCTTGAAAATTTTCTTCTAAATCTTCGGGAGAATATGTGGCATCATTGTGACATGTTCTTGCTTACTTGGCACCTCCTCATTGGATGATCATTAAACTCTTGCTTACTTGGCACTCATTGATTGGTTGAATGTTGTCATCACTTGATGACTAGAAAAATCTGAGAATTCCACTAAAAACATGTGCCAAACTCACCATAAAACAATTACCATAACTTCCAAGATCATCACATAAATTAAGCAAGATAATATTTCTCCAAAAAGGGTGAGAAAATCGGCCATAATGAGAACTTTACATGCTGAAATTTCAGCATGTGATACATGGGAGTTCATTTCAATTGTTACCAAGTTTTCTTTGATTTTTCTCTTAAAAATAAATCACCATTTAGTAGAAGATATTTTCATCAATTTTGGGAATGAAATTAGACAATAACATGGCCAAAAAATCGGCCTAGATGCATTACACACATGCTGAAATTTTCAGCATGTGTGATATTCAAGAATATCACTTTTTTTAATTCATAAAATATTTAAAACACTTCCAAATTGTCTTCTAATTAATCCACCTTAATCAAGACACAAAATATGAGCCATAATGATGTAAAATTCAGCAAGCACTTTAGTGTCCATGCTGAATTTTCAGCATGTGTCACAATTGTGATAAAATTTGAAATATTACCTTTTGTAGCTTCTTTCTTTAGGTCACCAACTTTGTATGCTTCATTCTTGACCAATCAATATGCCAACAAGGCTCCACATATGCTCCATCTCAGCTGATATAGGCGTGTATAATGTGTTTGACATGTGCTAAATTTTATTTTTGCAAACTTTGTAAAATAGTGCACATTTAATAATACACACTTGATATATTCCAATCAGCCCTTAATTGAATTTTATAGAACACTTTGAGATGTATAACATATGTAAAAAGTGTCTAGATACATGTTGTATGATGTGCCAAAAAACGTCCATGTGTCGTGTACGTAGAAAACCAAATTTTCGATGTTTATCGATTACCCGATTTTTCTCTAATTAAATTCCAAGTTTTTGCACATGTTATATATATTATATTACACATAATATATACAAATTAAACTTTAATATTCAGCACTTGGCTGGTCTTAAAGTGGCGCCATACACATGTGACAAAATTGAAATTGCAATCTCCACAATTTGGCCTTAATGTGGGGTGATTTTTGTGTGCCGACATGGAATGATTTTATGGCTGTAAATAACATGTAGGCCACGAAAATTATTGATATTTTTTAGGTGTAGGGGCTGGCCATCTATTTATGGCAAGTACGTGACACGTTGGCGAAGTTTTGGTATTCGCCCGATACGACAATTTTCGGTTTAAAACCTTTTAACGTGTCGTATT
>AP025071.1:20090607-20346757 GCA_036186865.1 Eustoma russellianum | reverse complement strand
CCATGTACTCAGCCTCAGTAGTGGATAAAGCTACGCTTGCTTGCTTTTTGGAAAACCATGAAATGAGTGAGTTTCCTATAAATTGGCAAGTGCCACTCGTGCTTTTTCTATCTATCTTACATCCACCGTAATCTGCATCAGTATAAGCATGTAAGTTAAATTCACAATCTTTATCATACCAAATGCCTAAGGTGGGCGTGTGCTTAATATAGCGGAATATTCTTTTTACCGCATTATAGTTGAGACCACCTTAGGTTGACTTTTGAAAGCGGTGCAACACATGCATACACTGAACATGATATCAGGCCTACTAGCAGTAAGATATAGCAAAGAACCAATCATAGATCTATATAAGGCATTATCAAAATCTTTACCATGTTATCTTTATCCAATTTAGTAGTGACACTCATAGGGGTGGGGGGATGGTTTTAAATTTCAAATTGAACTTTTTAATCATGTCATTTACATATTTAGCTTGGCTTATGTGAATGCCTTTACTCGTTTGCTTAATCTGCAAGCCAAGAAAATAGTTAAGTTCGCCAACCATAGACATTTCAAATTCGGATTTCATGCAATTTTCAAAATCTTCAACAAGTTTATGTGAGGTAGAACCGAAAATAATGTCATCAACGTAGATTTGAATAATAAGTAAATCCGATTTATTGTTTCAAAAATAATGTACTATCTATAGTACCTCGTTTAAAACCATTTTCTAAAAGGAAAGTAGCAAAACGATCATACCATGCTCTAGGTGCTTGCTTTAGTCCGTATAGTGCCTTCTTTAGTTTGTACACGTGATCGGGATGTTTCAAATCTTCAAAACCGGGTGGTTGCTTCACGTATACCTCTTCTTGTATAAATCCATTTAGGAATGCACTTTTTACGTCCATTTGATAAAGTTTGAAATCTTTCATGCAAGCAATGGCAAGTAAAAGTCGTATAGCTTCTAGACGTGCTACGGGTGCAAATGTTTCATCATAGTCAATTCCTTCTCTTGATTATAGCCTTGTGCTACAAGTCTAGCTTTATTTCTAACGACCTTTCCTTCTTCATTCATTTTATTTCTAAACACCCACTTTGTGCCTATTATGGTTATCTTGTGGTCGTGGCACTAAATCCCATACATCATTTCTAACAAATTGATTAAGCTCATCATGCATAGCATCAATCCAAGAAGAATCACTCAAAGCATCATGCACATTTTTGGGTTCAATTTCGGAAATCATAGCATGAAATTGATTTATTTCATCCGAAGTTATTCTTCTACGTGGTGCACACCGTGAGTGATATCGCCTATAATGAGATCATGTGGGTGATCTCTATGCCATCTTGGTTGATTATTTTCTATGTTCTCATGTATTTCTAAGTGATCATGCATTTCTAGTGTATCATGCATATCATGCATATCAAACGTACCATCATCTTCATTCAACACGGGTTTCAATTCAAATCATCATCATATTCTTTATCTTTATCAATCTCACCAAATTCATTAAACTTCACATGAATAGATTCTATGATTTGTCTAGTGAGAGGATCATAACATCTATATGCTTTTGAATTTACAGAATATCCAACAAAGATGCATTCAATTGATTTAGATTCAAATTTATCTAAATTATCTTTTGTATTTAAAACAAAACATTTGCATCCAAACACACGAAAATAGTCAATCTTAGGCATGCGATCATTTAATATCCATAAGGCGTCTTGTTTATTTTCTTTCTAATGGATAAGCGATTCACTATGTAGCATGCACAGTTTACGGCTTCCGCCCACAGAAATCTAGGCAATTTATTTTCGCATAACATAGTCCTAGATTTCTTGTAATGTTCTATTCTTTCTTTCTACTACTCCATTTAATTGTGGAGTTCTAGGTGGCGAAAACTCATGCTTGATTCCTTTTTCTTCGCAAAATGAAATCATATCCTTGTTTTTAAATTCACCGCCTCTATCGCTTCTTATCTTTTTCACATTGAACCATATTGATTTTCAAGTTGTTTGATTAATTTCGCAATCTCAATGGCACTATCATCCTTATGTGCAAGAAATAAAGTCCAAGTATAACGAGAAAAATCATCAACAATCACGCAGCATAGGCGCCCACCAAGGCTGTAGTGCGACTAGGACCAAACAAATCAATGTGTAGTAATTCTAAACTCTAGTCGTGCTTATTTCATTCTTAGGTTTAAGTGACTCGCGTGTTTGTTTGCCTTTTATGCAAGATTCACACAACTGAAAGTTGTCTAAATCAAGTGTAGGCAATCCTCGTACTAGGTTCTTTCGTTGGAGTTTTTCTAGTGTGGAAATGCCAATGTGTCCTAAACGTCTATGCCACAAATTTACATTAGGTTCGTTTGACATAAAACACTTAACTTTAGCGTCTACCATATCATCCATAGAAAGCGTAAAGATGTTTCCTTCTCGTTTTCCTTTTAAAACGGTTTCTCCATTTTTATTTATTATATTGCAATAAGGGTGAGTGAAACACACATCAAAGCCATTGTCAATAAATTGAGAAATGCTAAGAAGATTATAAGATAAGTTGCTTACCAAAAAGACGTTGAGATTTGAAGAGTGCTTGGGTTTCCAATTGTACCTTTTCCGATGATCTTGCCTTCGTTGTTGTCTCCAAAGGTCACGGATCCGCCTTTTGTGACCTTCTTTAATTTCGTGAACAAGCTCGGGTCACCCGTCATGTGCCTCGAGCACCACTGTCAAGGAACCACTTTATAGATGTATCTTTTGATGTGTGGGCTCCCTGCAATGTACAAAATGATTTAGGTACCCTTTTAATTTTGGGTCCTTGCGAGTTAGTTATTCACCTCTTGGTAAAAGTACCTTTCGGTACCCATACTTGGGTGATCCTTCTCGGTCTAGCAAATGGCAAGAATGTAGATGAAGGTGCAATGTAGTAAACATGTGGTGAATGCACTTTGGGCCTTTGGCCAAGAACTCCTTTATACTCATTGTATGTAGGACGTTTTTGATATGTCCTTGTGTTTGTGTGCTAGTGCGTGATCTAGATGAATGAAATGGATGACGTGTATGCATTACTTGTTTCTTCTCATATCTATATGGCACAAAATTGTATTTCGCATGATATGAGGAAGAATTGGGGCGTGAGGAGGGAGAGGGATCTTTGCGTCATCTTAGACGCCGTTTTTGGTTTTGGGGTGTCTACTTTCTTACACAACTACGAACTTAGTTGGTTTGATGGATACTTCATTTGTTTCAACGTATCCCAAACCCGTTTTATCACTGTCATGCTTTTGTGATAAGATAATATATGCGATAGCATGTTAGATCCCGTATCAAACTGTTTCATCATTTTCTCTAAGTCTGTATTCCTTGATTTCAAACTTGAAATCTCGGATTTCATTTCATTATTTTGTGTGGTCAATGATGAAATCTCTTCTTTAATGCATTAATGATGCATGATGACTCTTCTTTAGAATCGTTTAATTGAGCGACAAGATTTTCGTTAGAAGATTCTAACATCTTCTTGTCTTCAATTAATCGCTTCTTTTCTTTAGCGAGAGTCTTAGTGAATTTATGCAATTCTAAGTACTGACTAAAAAGATCATCATAAGAAGGCTCAGAGTCAGAATCAGAATCAGATGATACCTCGTTTGATGCTTTGGACACAAAGCATACTTGTGCAGTCTCCTCTTCGGTTTCAGTCTCGGAATCCGATGTATCACTCCAAGTGGAGGCTTTGAGAGCTCGTTTCCTTTGCTTAGGTTCTGAGACGAGTCTATTCTTGCTCCGTTCCTTGTCAGGGTATTTATTTGTTTGTTTTCCTTATTAGGGCAGTCATATGATAGATGTCCAAGTTTGCCACATTCATAACATTTAACATCTTATCGTTTGTCTTGTTCTTATTTCTTTTAGTCGAAGTACCCTTATTTTTGTTTCTAAATGACTTTCTCATAAATTTTCTTAAACCTTTAGCCAATAGAATTAAGTCATCGTTATCCGATTCAGAATCACTATCATCTACATGATCAGAAGAAGTAGAGACGTATTCATTTGATTTAAATGCAATAGCTTTACCTTGTTTTGATGATTGATTTCCGTATGGTGAGTTTATTCTCATAACCTTAAGTGATCCAATTAATTCTTCCATCTTAATGACTTGGTTTCTTTGCTTTCTTTATTGCGGTTACTTTAGGGTCCCACTCGGATGGAAGGCTTTGCAAGACTTTTGTACCTTTTCCTGCATAGTAAAGGCTTTGCCAAGAGACTCAAGAGAATTGTAGATGTTAGTCAAGCGAAGATCCATATCAACGATAGATTCATTGGGCAATAATTTAAACGACTCGAGTGTAGACATAAGCATATTTATGTTGGAGTCTTTTACTTGACTAGTGCCTTCGTCTTTCATTTCGAGTATTCTCCACATTTCTTGTGCACTAGAACAACTTGAAACATAACCAGACTCACTCTTACTTAGTCCATTTAAAAGTAACTGCATAGCCCTAGCGTTCTTGCTTAGTCTCTTTTTATCCTCACTTGTGTACTCTTGCCTAGGCTTAACGACCTCTAGTGTGACTCCATCCGCAGTAGATAACTTTGATGGAACGAAATGACCATCTTCTATAATTGACCAAAGATTAAATATCTATTGCCATAAGAAAAAGCTTCATTCTTAATTTCCATTGAATGAAAGACTCACCATCAAAAAGAGGAGGCATTTGACTAAAATAGAACTCAAAAAGAGGAGGCATTTGACTAAAATAGAAGGGGGGGTTGAATAGTTGGTGCGGAAAGTGTGATTTTTAAAATTGTTTTGACTCAAGAACTCAACTTCTGAAAACAATGTCTGTTTTCAGGACCAGTTTTAAAACATTTTTAAAACTAGGTTGTAGGTCTTCCAAAATTCTGAAATTTTGAGAGAACTTAGTCAGATGTTATGAGTGTCTCCTAAAAATTTCAAATTTAAATTCAACCTCTAACCCCTTCAAAAATCGTTGGTAGTCAGATTGCGCGAATCCGCCAGAAACGGTAGACTGATTTGAAAAATTAATTCCTATTTGTACGTAACTCCAAATGATCTGAAATTTTGACCACTAATCCCTTTTAAGTTATATTTAAATGTATTTAAAAAGGTTTGAAAAATTTTGTAGGAAGTTAGTCAAATACGATCAAAGTCTCAACCTTTGCAAGCCTAAAAATCAGATTGCACTAGTCTCAGAACTTTGGACGTTTGAGTGACTTATACTTGTCCAAAAGGGTTGAAACTTGTGCCAAATTAACCTTAAGATGTGTGGCTATAATTCTGGAAAGTTTCATAATTTTTGAAAAACGTTTACTGTTTTTACGAACGTAATCAAAAATGATAAACAGTGCTGAAACAGAATATAAGTGCTGAAAGTAAATGACACCAAGAATTTTATATTGGTTCGGTTATAAACAACCTACTCCAGTCTTCGAGGAACACCTTCCTGGGTTCACACTAATCACACAATACAAAAACACCTTACCACAGGGTTGATGGAGTTACACACCAACTCTAACCCTTTACAAACCTTGTATGTTGAATACAATGCACACGAACACCACCACCTTGCACGATTGAAGATTGATCACACCTTGATCAATCTTTTACAAAGATAAAGAGTATGTGGTGGTCTAAGAGAAGCCTATTAAAATATATGAATGTAAGTACAAATAGGCTTTTTTAGGAAGAAGAAAGAAAGAGAGTGTAGAAGAAGAGAGCTAGGCGTTTTTAAGCTTCAACATTGCAATGCTTTTTCTTATCTTTGTTTTGCTCTTCTTCCTTTCCTTTTAACCTTGATTTGGCCGCCCCCCTTGGTGCTATTACTCCTCTTGAAAAGTATCTTCTAAGTCCTTGGGAGAATATGTGGCATCATTGTGACATGTTCTTGCTTACTTGACACCTCCTCATTGGATGATCATTAAACTCTTGCATACTTGGAACTCATTGATTGGTTGAATATTGTCATCACTTGATGACTAGGAAAATCTGAGAATTCCACTAAAAACATGTGTCAAAATCACCATAAAACAATTACCATAACTTCCAAGATCATCACATAAATTAAGCAAGATAATATTTCTCCAAAAAGGGTGAGAAAATCGGCCATAATGAGAACTTTACATGCTGAAATTTCAGCATGTGATACACGGGTGTTCATTTCAAATTCTTACCAAGTTTTCTTTGATTTTCTCTTAAAAATAAATCACCATTTAGTAGAAGATATTTTCATCAATTTTAGGAATAAAATTAGACAATAACATGGCCAAAAAATTGGCCTAGATGCATTACACACATGCTGAAATTTTCAGCATGTGTGATATTCAAGAATATCACTTTTTTAATTCATAAAATATGTAAAACACTTCCAAATTGTCTTCTAATTAATCCACCTTAATCAAGACACAAAATATGAGCCATAATGATGTAAAATTCGGCCAGCACTTTAGTGTACATGCTGAATTTTCAGCATGTATCACAATTGTGACAAAATTTGAAATATTACCTTTTATAGCTTCTTTCTTTAAGTCACCAACTTTGTATGCTTCATTCTTGACCAATCAATATGCCAACAAGGCTCCACATATACACCATCTCAGCTGATATAGGCGTGTATAATGTGTTTGACATGTGTTGAATTTTATTTTTGCAAACTTTGTAAAATAGTGCACATTTAATAATACACACTTGATATTCCAATCAGCCCATAATTGAATTTTCTAAAAAACTTTGAGATGTATAACATATGTAAAAAGTGTCTAGATACATGTTTTATGATGTGCCAAAAACATTCCATGTGTCTTGTACGTAAAAACCGAATTTTTGATGTTTATCAATTACCCGATTTTTTTCTAATTAAATTCCAATTTTTTGCACATATTATATATATTATGTTACACATAATATACATATATTAAACTTTAATATTCAACACTTGGCTGGTCTTAAAGTGGCGCCATACACACGTGACAAATTTGAAATTGCAATCTCCACAATTTGGCCTTAATGTGGGGTGATTTTTGTGTGCCGACATGGAATGATTTTATGGCTGTAAATAACATGTAGGCCACAAAAATTATTGATATTTTTTAGGTGTACGGGCTGGCCATCTATTTATGGCAAGTACGTGACACGTTGGCGAAGTTTCGGTATTCGCCCGATACGACAATTTTTGGTTTAAAACCTTTTAACGTGTCGTATTTAATTTGTCATCACCATGACTTATATCATATGATATAAGACCTGAATATACTCATAAATATGAGTTAAGTATGGTGGTGTGACGTTAACGTACGTACGTAAAATATATAACGTATCGGTAGTACGTTGGAATAAATGTGTACGTGCCTTTTCAAAAAATTTGAAAATATATATATCAAATATATATAGGCGTGTATATTTATGTGAGAGGAGGAGGAGGAGACTTTCCTTTCTTAATCTTGTTTCCTTTGTGCCTTGTCCAAATGTTGCTTCCTTTAATGAACTACTTAGTTTAATTAACTAAGTACTTCACTTAATGAACTAGTTTAGTTCATTAATGGTGGCACCTGAAAATAGTACAAACACAACAAATATTTGCCATTTGATGTAAACTTTAACGCTTCATGGCTCGTTAGTACGGCAACATTAAATATGAACTATATAAGGCAAGTTATATGCAATATGTCATGCACATTTAAATCATATATTTTGAAATCACTCAAACCTATTTTTCTCTACGTACTCGCCATTACATATGGTATCTGACCAGCAGCCTGATATTTCACATTTAAAGATTTTTGGTTGTGCGATTTATGTTCCGATTGCCCCACCACAAGGAACAAAACTGGATCTTCAAAGACGATTAGGAATATATGTGGGTTTTGACTCTTCTTATTGTGAGATATATTGAGCCCGTGGGTGATTTATTTAAAGCGAGATATACCTATTGCTATTTTGATAAGAAAGTTTTCCCGCCGTTAGGAGGTTAAAAAATATCGTTTCCTGAATAACGACGTGAAATTACATAGAATATTCCTTCTCGTTCTCATCTTGACCCACAACAAATCAATACGAGCAAAAAGTAATAAGGATAATCCATTTATAGAATATTGCAAATCAGTTGTCTCACGCATTTACTGATAGTAAAAAGGTGACAAAATCCCACGTACTAGCAATAAATACGTCAATTTGACTTGATGTCTCTAAAAGACATAATGATGGTATACCAAAATCAAGTCTGAAACGTGGGCTCCTGGTCGGTGCAAAAGATACAAACCTTCGAAAGAAAAGGATACAAGTTAATACTCCAGAAGAGAAAGAAATCCACAACATGAAAGTGCTATATAAATAGAAATTGATCAGACTGATATTGATGAATAAGTTGCTTCTCAAGAAGATTTTGAAGAGATCTCTTTGAATTACGTAAGTAGAGGAGAAATTTAGGATACACAAAAGGTTACTACTGATCATGTTTTTTGCTTATGCGAGTGCATATAAAATTCTTAATGAAGATCCTGAACTGAGAAACCAAAGAATGTCGACACAGAAATGATTGCCAAAATGGAAAGATGCATTCTAAGCTTGAATTGAAATTGTTAGGAAGTCGCAAAATATTTAGACCCATAGTCCAAACCCCTGAAGGGATAAAACCTATTGGATATAAATGGGGTTTTGAACAAAAACGCAACGAGAAAATGAGGTTGTGAGATACAAAACACGTCTTGTTGCGCAAGGTTTTTTACAAAGACCTGGGCTTGATTATGATAAAACATATTACCCGGTAATTGATGTCATAACATTACGATATCTAATCAACCTAACAGTCACTAAAAACCTTGATATGCAGTTAATAGACGTGGTGACCACTTACTTATATGGATCATTTAGATAATAATATTTATATAAAAATCCTAGAAGGATTTAAATTGCCTGAAGCATACAATCAAATGACGCATGGATTATACTCAATCAAATTACAAAGATCCTTGTATGGATTAAAACAATCTGGCAGGATGTGGTATAATCGCCTTAGTGAGTACCTGGTTAAAGAAGGATATCATCATCATCCGTGCCCAATATATCTCAACGACAGCAAAAGCTATTGTTAGGGTCTAGGGAGGGTAAGTGGTAGGCAGACAATACCTCTGTCCTAAGAGATAGAGAGTCGGCTTTTAGTGAGACCCCCGGCTCAATATGTACCTGCACAAATGACATAATAATAGAGATATGTTATGTTGTGCTAGTGTGTCAGTGAGGGAATTCAAGAAATACAAAGAAGAGGCTTTCGATATTAAAATACACATAACGTGATATGTACATGTAATGCAAAACAACGGTAAAACATAAGCAAACAAGTGCAAAGTCAACCTAAAGCGTAGATAGTGTCTACGCCTATCTATGTCCCTAAATATACTCTAAGGTGTCCTTATATATATCACCTATGATATATCTGGTTGTTCTCTCTCCTCCTCCTTCTCTATGTTCCTTACCTTCCACCTACAAAAGATGTCTCCATGAACTCATATCCTGGGCCATGTCCTCGGAGAGGTGCAAATCTAGTAGGCCATACCTAATCTTCTCATCCCAAGTCAGTTTGGACCTACCTTTACTCATGTTCCCCTCTACAATGAGGCTTTCAATTGTCCTTGTGATTTAGCAAGAGACCTGATAGTGGATTCTCTATAATTGCAGTATTAGTTGTTGATTTAAATTTTGTTGAAACTCCTGAAGAGTTTAGTAAAACTACTAATTATCTCATGAAAAAGTTTGAGATGAAAATCTTGGCAAGACCAAATTTTGTCTTGGCCTGCAGATCGAGCATTTGTCTAATAGAATTTTTCTCTATCAATCTACATATACGGAGAAGATCTTAAAATGATTCTATATGAATAAAGCCCATCCATTGAGTAGTCCTATGGCTATATCAAAGGAGATAGAACGAAGCTTATATTATCGAAATTTTTCTACACTCACGATCTTGAGAAGAATGGTGACATTGGCATCCATCAGATACAATCAAGCAAGAATTTTGCTGATTTGTTTATCAAAGCACTACCAACGACTACGTTCAGAAAGATGGTCTACAATATTGGAATGTGTCGGCTTAAAGGCCTCATGCCGGAATCAGAGGGAGTGTGATTGCTGCATAGAAATTGTACTCTTTTCTTTCATCCAAGTTTTTACCCCATTAGTTTTTCTTGGAAAGGTTTTAACGAGGCAGTGCATCACACAAATCAGTTTTATGAATGTGTACTATTTTTCCTTCGTCCAAGTTTTTATCCTAGGTTTTCCTTGGCAAGGTTTTAACAAGGCATATTCTATAAAATTTGGACATCCAATGGGGAGTATTATGAATATATTATATTGTGGATGTCCAAAGCAGTCTTTGAGAACAACAAATGTTATACCAATCCAAATGTGTCCTAGTGAACTACAAAGGGTGGAACGAATTCAATGTACTTTATCTCCAAAGTCCTATAAATAGGACACTAGGTGGGATATATTTGACACACCTTTGAATAAGAAAAGAATACATTTTATTCTCTACTTCTTGTCATCTCCTTCATTCCATATTTTATATTGCATTACTTCAATTTATAATAAAATAGATTTAATTATACATTTATACTTTTTTTATTTCCTAAAGTTGCGTCTAAAAACATACAAGTCAAATGGTTGACCAATAAACAGAAGAGTCCAAAAGTAGTTATACAAAATTATAGCCACCAGACATATCTCAGTTGGTACTCGGGTTGGATTTGTCGTCAAGAGGTTCAGGGTTCGATTGTAGAGACACGCACAGTGTGGGTGTTTCACTGCTGCTAGGCCGAAGACCTAGTTTGCAAGGGGACACCTTGTGTAGGTTCTTGCGTAAAATCCTTACCAATCCAGAAGACCGCCGAGCTCTGATTTGCATACTCTATAATGCTTTTTGAGACTTGGGCAGTGAAGGCTCTCAGGCCAGGGTATGCCTTTCGCCGCCGAGTTATACAAAATTATGAGTTTAAAAGCAATTTTTTCAAAATATGATGACCGAAAGGTTATGGGAAGGAAAGGCTAAATGACAAAGGCTAAATGTAATTAACTCCATAGGAAAAGAAGAGAAAAAAACAAACTGCTCCTTCTTCGAAAATCGAAATAACTATGCCTTGGCGAATCTGATCGAAAAACCTTAAGACTTTCCCAACTATTTCCCAATCTGATCCAAAAGGCTTCAGGTCGCTGACATCATCTTCATCCTTCTCAACTCTTTTTTGTAAGGCGTAAGAAAGAATCAGTTAGCCAAAGCACAAACTGTCTGAACAACATTAGATTATTGGTGAATAGGTGGATAAATGTTAGGGAAAATAGAACAAAATGGAATATTGCAAGTAGTAGTGGCTTTGATTTTAACATTTTGTACAGGGGATGGCAGGTGGAAAGCTTGGTGGGGTGTATGGGGGTATTTTCCTCCTTTTTTTTGTTTATAGCTTTGAGTACACCCTACATTAATAATATTTAAATTACCAAGAAGAACTTTTATGAACAGCCAACAACTGAACAGAGGACCACTAAGTTAGACCACATTGGCCAAATAAATTTGATGCAATAATCATTGTCTTTACCATTAGTTCGGCAGTCGGGTTTTATTTCCCTTATGGAGCTGCACTAAAATATGTTCATTTTCTCATTTCTTATTTTGTTTTTAAACATTACAGTGCGTTATATGTTGTTTTTTAGGAGGTAGAGTTCCTTTTTGGACGTCGTTTGCTGACAATATGTATGAGTAGCTATTGAAAACATTATCTGAAGTGCATTATGACTGTATTAAGAAAGTGATCTGTTTAAAAGAATGGATACTTGTCCACTTGAATATGCTACTATTTGAATATTTTGCTGATTTTACAATTTGGGCCTTTAGGTGCTTACTCCAAATTTCCAGATATAACTGTCGTACCACCTGAAGATGGTCATCTTCGTACTGTTATTGACACAATGGCGCTATATGTCCTTGATGGAGGCTGTGCTTTTGAGCAAGCTATAATGGAACTTGGTCGTGGAAACCCCCCCTCTTTAGCTTTTTGTTTGAGCTTGGATCAAAGGAACATGCCTATTATGTCTGGAGGCTGTATTCTTTTGCTCAGGTGGAATTAGCTCGTCAAATTAATTTTTTGATTTTTCTAAAGGAAACTCAAACTCGAATGGATGCTACTCAACTAACTGAACTAAGGGCCTTTAGAAGTTAGTTAGTTTTTTAATTGATGATACAATGATTTCTAGAGGGTTCTTGTCTGTCCTTTTTTGTGCTTGGAGTAGTTTGTTATTCTATAATATATATTTGTCTTATCATTGCCAATTCTTTCTGCTTTAGGAATAGATCTTATTATATGGCTTCTTGAACTAATCTACAAATCACCGCTTCGCTATTCTTTGTCTGCTTTTTCATTATATGTTGAAACGTAGAATATTGCCTACTTCGTATTGAAAACAATGCTGATACTTGCTGTGGAAAGGTATGTCTTTATTTCATGAATAATCTGATAAATAGGTACTATAATGATTCAGTTGTATAGAAGAGCTTGTAAAAAATGGTTCATATGCATAGTGCTCTTTAGCTTGAATCTACATGAGGTCTTTCCTAGATGGGCTCACATGAGAGTTGGTAGTTAAAAGGGTTATTGTGCACTTGAAGGGCGGGTCACAGGATGCCTTTGTTCCTAGTAACTGTACATTAGAGTTCCTTTCTTGTGCTCGGTTGGTTGGAAACTGATTTTGAAGATTTTTTATACAGGAGAGAAACACTACAAAGATGGCGAACTGAGCCTTTCATAATGATAACTGGTAGTGGAAGGTAATGCTTGGTTCATACATATGTTTGTAAAAGAGTTAATTGCACCTGGTATCCATTCTTTTCCACCAAGTTTTAAGTAGCATCCAATGTTTCATGAAACACACTTGCCATCCAGACTTATAGGGTTAATAGACACCTGACATCCATGCTGACGTCATAAAGGCAATTTTCATTTATTTTTTAAAAGTTTATAGAAAAAATAATTCAAAAATAAAAAGAAAAACCCCACCCCGCTCCCCGCCCCGCCCCGCCCCCAATCGACCTCCCTCCCCATCCTCCCCATCCTCCCCATCTTCCTCTTCTTCCTCCATCTTCCTCTTCTTCCTCCATCTTCATCTTCATCTTTTTCTGCAGACTGCGATCATGAATCAGAGAAGGCCTATAACTGCAAGGCCATCCGGCACACTGACGGCTCCGATTTCTCCTATCGCATGGTCGTCGATTCCAGTACGCTTCTCTATTTTCCCCATTCTTCCCTTCCTCCATTAATTTCTGCGCAATCTGTCCAATTTTTTTTTGCTAGGATTTGCTTAATTGCATCTGAATTATTCTGTTGTAGGATACAAAAAGGTCGGTCAATTCAAGTCTCGGCTTTCTGCACTCCTCTTTACTCAGGTTGTCCCTCCATTTAGTCTTTTAGTTGCATGATCTTCAAAAAAAATGGAATTGTTTATGTTTTGATGTCGATTCGGGTGTATATGTTTGAGTACAGGCTTCATTCAATTATTTGGTGCAATTAGTTTGTTTTTGTCAACACCAAAGGTGGAGGAATTTGATAAATATGCTGCCTCTTCCTTAGTCATCTGGTTCCTCTCGCTTTTTGTTGGAGAATTAGGTATGTGGTGGAATGTTTCTATTATTTTCCTGGATTCTGTGTTTTTTATGCAGAAAATGATAGGTTAGAGGTAAGATGGAGGAAGAAGAGGAAGATGGAGATGAAGATGACCATGGTTGGAAAAAAGATGAATGAAGTGAAGATGGATGAAGAAGAGGAAGATGGGGAGGATGGGGAGGGAGGTCGATAGGGGGGGGGGTGGGGGTGGGGTTTTTTTTTTTTTTGAATTATTTTTTATATAAACTTTTAAAAAATAAATGAAAATTGCCTTTATGACGTCAGCATGGATGTCAGGTGTCTATTAACCCTATAAGTCTGGATGGCAAGTGTGTTTCATGAAACATTGGATGCTACTTAAAACTTGGTGGAAAAGAATGGATACCAGGTGCAATTAACTCGTTTGTAAAATATCTCATAGTTCGTGCACATGAATGACAGACAGAAGAAATTTTTTTCGTTGTTTTGGGGTCAGTGTTGCGTGAGTTTAATATCTATTTGCTTATTCAGTGACTCGAGTTTAATATATTTGCTTAATCAGTGTTGTGTGAGTTTAATATATATTTGCTTATTCAGTGACTCACATATCTTCTGAGAGCTCTGAGGCAATGGGGGTAATGTTGTTGTTGTTCGTTGATTCTTTAATTAAAAATGTCTGTGGAGTAAAAAATATTGGACTCCCAAGAAGTATTTAAGATTAATTTCTGTATAAGCATTTTACCACGTGCTTATTTATTAGTTTTGATGACGTGCACTTTACTTATAAAAGGCATGAATTCATTTTGTGATTGCTTGGACTATGGAGATTCAGAACCGGCTATGTGCTTCATTGTATTTGTAATTAATGATACGCATTAAACAGGTGGATACCCCCGTCTCTTACATCAGCGAAGGGTCCAGAGCATGTAAAGGAAGTTGGCAGTACCTATGCTGCAGGGAGGAGCAGGGTAAATGTTGCTTATTGTTATTGGTCGTTACTACTTACAATGAGGCTAAAATTTGTTTCCTCATTATTTGTTATAACCCGAAATTTTTGAACTAATTGTTACACGTTAAAAGAAAAGAAAAAAAACTAGGTAGCCGTTGGATACAACAACCCCTCGAAATTAAATTAATGTAGCGTGTCGATTATGTCCAAGTAGTTAGATAATTACATCAAATTGTTATGGACGTATAGAGTAGAAGAAAATATAAAGGTAAATAATAATAAGATAAAAAAAGAAAGAAAGAAAAAGAAAAAGGTTTCCGTATGATAATAAATAAAGTAGGAAAGGAAAAATATAAATTAATAAATGAACAGTTGTGGTGTAAATAAATATGTGAGATAAAAAAATTTAAAAAAAATAAAATAGGGCGTGATTGTTGAGGGGACGTTAGTGGCTCCCCCAAATTTCCTCTCAACTGAAAAGGGGATAAATGCAAGGGGTGGGCAGTTAGAAAAAGAAGGGAAGTAAATTAAAAAGTAAAATAAAGGGTTAGGGGAAACGGCTGAGGGGTAGGGCGGCAGGAGAGAAGAAGGAAGGAAAGAGAAGAGAAGAGAAGAAGGAGAAGAGAGAAGGAGAAGAGAAGGAAAAGTGAAAGCCGGATGTCTAAAACTATTCGCGAGTCCGTATACCGTGTAAATTGTTAGCAATCGAGGTAGGTTCCCTTTTCTCCCTCAAATTGGTACAAATTCAAGCATGCTCTAAAGGTATTTTATGTGTTTTGTTGTTTTATAAAAAAAGGGTTCAGGCTTAGCGGACCGGACCGAACGGCTAACGGATCGGGCAACCTGTTGGTCGGCCCAATTAAATAATTAACCAAAAAAAAGTTCGGCGGGCTGGATTGCTGACGGGCCGGACTGGAAAAGGTTGATGGACAGGGCTGGCGACAAGGCCAGCCCATTAAAGAGATATATATATATTTATTTTTTAATTTCTGAAATTCAATAATGTAATTTTAATTAATTTAAAATAGAATTAATTATAGGAAAAATATAAATAAATATCAGAAAATTATAAATAAATTCTAGAAATTATAAAATGATGAAATTAAATTGTTTTCACTAAATTTCGGTAATTGTGATAATTAATTTAATTTGGATAATTAGGTAATAAATAGAAATAAATTAGGGGAAAATGAGAAAAAATATAGAAAATGCACAATAAATGTATACAAGTCATGGAAAAATAAGTTTAACATCAAAAAACACTAAATCATTACTTGGATAATAAATGAACCTAAATTTGAGTGCTGGAGGATGGTGAGCATGGGCCAAGGGCCTCAGGCGATCATTAAATGAACCTAGAATTGAGTGCCGGATGATGGTGAGGATGGGTCAGGGGCCTCAGACGATTGCGTTTTTTGCATTTATGGCACGTGCATTACATGATGGCAGATCATGACGTACGGGTCACGGGCGTTCAGGATGGTGTACGGTGGCGGGGCCGCGACACTCAGGATGGTGTGCGGTGGCGCGGCCACGCACACTCAGTATGGTGACTGTGGGTGGGTACGACCCACAGCCACTCAGGAGGACCCGAGTTCATGCATTACACGGTGGAGATATCGGCATTCTGTGTGACATGACTTTGTTGCGTGTGACATGCATAGTAGGACATGCATTACGATGTTGCGCATTCTTTATCTGGAGTGAATTACTTTCTGCATTCTTTCATATGCCTATGTGATGTCATGTTCTATGTGTTATGGGTTATATCATTTTTGTGCTTGTCTTGTACTACTTGGAGGCAGGTGCCTACTGAGTGCTTTCCGTCACTCACCCCTACTTCCCCCCACCAGGTGAGCATGAAGAGACTTATGACTATGTGTTTGTTGAGGACGGGGCTGACACGATGGAGTGGGCAGACTGATGGTCGTGCCTAGGATATAAGAAGACCATGCGACTGTTAGTCTTTATTTTATTGGAATCTCATCGGACATCACCTTGTTTAGATTTTCAGACTTACGTTATTGTCAGGATTTGGTTCATTATTTATTAGGGAATTTTATTTATCAAAAAACGTTATGCTATTGTATTTCGTTTCCGTGCGAAAAATTTCTATGTCTTTTCGGACATGTTGGAAATTGATTCGACGCTTTGTATTCTCCTTAGTGAGATACGGCGGGCGCACTGTTCCCAATGAAAGGGTTCGGGAGCGGGACGCTACACTATTCTTCCTACCATTACTACAGCGCGTGGAGTTGGAAAGAACATTAACTGATGCCCAAAGGGACGAGTTTGAGGATATGTTACGTGCATTAACTTTGGAAAGGAGTCAGGTTTCTAGGAAAGATTTCGGCTTTAATAGCCAAGGCTCTTCATAGCCAATTGGAAGATTTCGGCTTTAATGTCCAAGGCTCTTCATAGCCAATGTGAGAAGATTTCGACTTTACGGGCCAAGGCTTTTTATAGCCCCTTGGAAGTTTATAGACATAATGGTTTGTAGAATTGTTTTTCCTAGCCTTTGATGGGATTTAGAGGCTCTGCCTTTGAAGAATGGTCTTGAAGATGCTCCCTTAGGAGTTCTAAAGAATGGGCTCTGAAAGATGGAATTTGTGCAAAGAGATATATTATGACTCAATCACCGGAAGCTTCAATGTTGCCTTGATAAAAATGTGATAATTTATTTATGACTAACTTGCAATTGTTTACATAGAAAGAATGTAACTCAGGATATGAATGAAGATGCTGAGTAGACGAGCATTATATTTAGGTTAAGATTGAAGAAATACACCACGAGAAAGTTTCATCAGTAGAGTCAGTGAATGTTATACCTTATTGAACCATTTTACAATCATGTTGTAAACAGCGCCACCCTCTACAAATAACAACCTCCTAATCGAGGCCTAACTACAGAACAGGGAGAGCAATTGAGTGGTTACTTCTAAGAGACAGAGAGCTTGAAAGGGTTGCTAGGAAGAAGAGATAACAATCAGAAGGCATCGATTGTCATCTCATAGGTTCTGTAGTCTTCACTTCAACAACATATTAGTAGCCATTGCTAAGATCACAGAGAAGATAACATGCAACACACGAAACTTTTGTTCTCAGGCAAATGAGAATTTGAATCAGTTGATCCTTAAAAACAGGGGTGGTTTTTCCCTTACCTTACAAATCAGAACCCAGACTCTAACATACCTGAAAACCGTGTAAACTTTGACAACATTCAACAGACCATGGTTCTGGTTGTTGTATTTTTACTTTGATTCATCCTTCAATCAGTAGAAGTCCTTGGCTTATCTGCTTTGTTGTGCTACCCCTCATTCTAATTTTACCAGTACTTTGACACACTTGCTGACAAATCTCCCATTTTCTAATATGATGCATCTTGAAAAATAGATGGATTTCTAGTATTTTGAGTCTAAGCCGGGTTATGGTCAAACCCAGAATTAGAAGATATCAATCCTGGGACTACTTTCAAGTTGACGGTAAATGAGAGAGAGAAATCGTTTGAAGGATGAGAAATGAGGGATAAAGGAAGGAGGTTTAATTTTGGACCACAAACGCAAGGATACAGATTAATATTCTTGTAGAACAAAGAAGTATATCCAGAAAACCTTAGGAAAATTTTAATTTTTCTCGGAAGAAGAGTAAATATTCAGAAATATGAAGAATGATGAAAGATGAAGATGAATATAATGTAGACGCATGAAGATGATGATTAAGGAGAGAAAGAAAGTGTGATGGAAATTGATAGTGATAGACGACTGAAGAACTGTGTGTAGAAAAAACTATGCAGAGGAAAGGAATTTTGGAAGTGTGAAAAATATGAATAGCAAAGGAAGAAGATGAAGACTAAATTTCACAGAGGAAAAGGTTTGAGAGATGAAGAGAGTTCTAGAGGGAGAATCAACAAGAGAATGATGAAACAAAATATTTTTTTTTGGGAAAGATCTTGAAAGGAATTGGTTTGACGTGTCTGTGTAGCCAGACAGGCGTGTAAATGCAAGAGGACAAATGTAATAAATGTTACGTGTAAAATTTAGTTTAAGAAATTTTTGTTTTGTTGAAAAACAATTTGTGTTAAAGAATTCAACAGTGGGAAAGAATTCAACTAGCTGGTAACAACCGAGACCAAGGTAGAAAAAACTTGTGTCAATTTTGTGAAGGGACACGTGTCACAGAATGTCTGGACTTTGATGTCCACTAGTAAAAACTTTGTCTTTCTCTACGCCTTTAACTAGGAAAGCATACCAGAACGAATTTCTTCTTTTCCAATAGCTTTCAATCAACTTCTTCGGCTTCTTCCTTCCTCTGTTCTAGTACCTCTACTTCAGTTACCTCCTACTTGGGTTTATAGCATACTCCGAGTACTGACAGTCCTTTTTTTGAAGGATAAAGAATATGACAGATTATGATGCTTTCGCGTGGATTGAAGAAGGTCTGTTGTTGACCCTCGTAGGTAAGAATCGTTATTTCTATTTGATTCTTGATCACAGTTGAACTGGATTTGAAGGCTCTGATACCATGTAGAAATTCTAGAGGAGGAATGACCATGAGGATGAATATAAACTGTGAACAATAAACTGAAGAAGACGAAAGGAAGCCGAATGGAGAAGGATAACACAAGGTTTGAAGAAGAATCAACTGCTATTGTTGAATTCTTGCTTGAAAGTAAAACTACAACTATCCTATTATATATAAGTATGGAAGAATGGAAGGAGAGCTTCCATTTCCCAACGGCTCTATGTACGACTCTATATATTGTCTTTCTTATTATATGTACAACATACATACTTTTCTGGTGTAAAGATTAATCAAGATGCCGCATCGGCAATTGGCAAAGAGGTTGCAATGAAGGAGCTCTTGAGCCTTCCTCCTATGAACTGGAAAGATGATGTAGACAAAATGGATTGTCTCTGGCAGGCGGGAGAGGAATGATGGTTGCACGATTACTTATTTAGAGGAGGCAGAGAAGCAACGGGTTTATGAGCTGGACAATGAGTTGAAGTACACGCAAAGTCATTCTGTTTCAGCTCTAGCCAGGAAAGAGACAACAGTTGAAAGACAGGGTTTGTCTGGATGGAACGGCTATGAGGATGACATCAACATTAGAAGCAGAAGTTCCATGTCGACAATGTCTACGAATCCCATTACGCATGAGTTAAGTACCTAATTTGAGGTAGTTAAAAGTGAGGCTATACTTCCAGATTCAAAATGGGCTAGGGAGGACAACGGGAGTGATGAAGAGCAAGAGAGGCTGGGAATAACCTACTCGTCTTCCGGGAGTGAGAATGCTGGTGATGGTTACATGAAATCTAATGATACAGGTTTTGCAACTGATGCAAGCTGTTCCTTACATACTGATACTGGTCTCAACGAAGAACAGAGGTACCGTATTGCCTGTTTGTTAGTATCCATATTGAGCTGGTGATTTCTCCTTTCATTTTTCAGCTCCAATCCCCTCCTCCGCCCCCGCTCCCCAACCTGGATGCTTGGCCCTATTGGGAGAATTATATGTATGCTAAAAATAGTTGTGCATATTTCTGAGTCTAGATTACTTATGGAACATGTGACACTGAATGCCGCAGACCGAAGATGAGACTTTTGGAAGTTGCATTGATAGAATTTCATGAATCTTTGGAAGAAAAAGGAATAAAGAATGTCGAGGAGATTGAAAGAAAGGTTGACATTCATCGACGGCAACTTCTATCTGATTACGGGTTACTGGATTACACCGATGATGCTTCCGGGAAAAGTAAGTAAAATCCCTTACATATATATCGAAAAGGTGATCTGGAATTTGTGCATAAGTTTTTCTTTGAACTAACTCCGTCTAGTCCTTTAAAAAAAGAAAAAAAGAAAAACTCAGTCTAGTCAAGTTTTTAACTTGTAGGTCTCAAGCTTGTGTAGAGGAGAAGGCTTGCGTTAGATTGACAGCCTGTGTGAAACTTTTTCACTAAACATGATTATGGATCACATAAGAAATTGCTCTAATGCTAAGATGTTCTCCATATGGAATGCACCGTATGACTCGAATGCGGGTGTCTCGGCAAAGACCTTTGTGATGGGGGGCTTGTATTTAGTGCCAAATAAGCAAGGGGTCTCCGACGATTGTTTGAATACGAAGACAATTGAGCTAGAACATTGCCTCTCTTAGAGAACTCGTATCCTATAGAGCTCGAATGCAGTGAAAAATGAGTTAGAGTTAACTGGCCGTAAATTAGATACTAAGAGAGGAAATACTGGGTTAGGTAAGGAATATTAGACTAGGAAGATGGAATATTATAACTCTACATGAGAAGACAATGGATACAGTGAGCACGAAGATAAGGAGAAAAATAAATATTTTATGTTTTCAAGAGACAGTAAATATGCAAGAAAGGTAGGATGTTGGACAAGTCAAGATTTAGACTCTGGTACACCTGAAAGATTAAGACAAGAAATAGAGTTGGGGTTGTTATAGATGACGCATTAAGAAATGAAGTAGTATGTGTTATTAGGAAAAGAGAGAAATATGCTCTGAAGTTGGTGTTTGAAAGAGAAACAATCATTATTATTAGCGTATATGCTCCTCAAGTACGTTTAGGGGAGGCTATAAAGATTTAATTTTAAGAAAATTTAGAAAACATAGTCGTGAACTTTAAATATGTGAGAAAATCTTCATAAGAGGAGATATAAAAAGACATATAGGTAAAGAGAATAAAGATTAAAATGAGATAGACGGTGGATTTGGTTTTGGAAAAAGGAACGATGTAGCAAGCTCAATTTTGAATTTGACAATAGCATATGATCTTATAGTAACTAATATGTTTTTTCAAAAAATGATGAACACTTGATTACGTTTAAAAGTAGACCAAATAAGTCGTAGATAGACTATTTCATGACTCGTAGGAGAGATATAAGAGCTTGGAAATATTGTGAACTCACGAGAAAGTTTAACAATCCAACACCGTCTTATAGTGTTGGATGTTTATAATCGACATGGAAGATTAAAAAACAAAAGCTTAAAAACCCAAGTATTTGAAAGAAGCTGAAGCAAACAGATTTTAAAAAAGTACTATTAGAGTAAGAAGTCTGAAAAAATTCAACGGGTGATGCAAATGAAGTACGGGAGAATGTAACAGTGAAGATGTAGAAAATAGCAACAAATTTACTTAGCGAGTTAGAAGATCGAGTACCTGCAAATGAAGAATCTTGGTGGTAGAAAAATAAAATGCAAGACAAAGTGAAAACCAGGGGACTTAGCTATAAGACACTTAAATTTTACAGAAATCAAGAGAATTGAGAAAAATATAAGTTTTAATAAAAAAGAAGCTAAACAGGATATAAGTGAAGCCAGATCCAAGCCGTTTGATGATTTTAATAAACGGTTGGACACGAAACAAGATGAAAGAAATGTGTATAATATTGTTAGAGCAAGAGAAAATAAGATAAGAGATTTGTCTCAAGTTAAATACGTTAAAGGAAAAGATAGCAAGATTTTAATAGAGAAAAAGACTGTAAAAGACAAATGGAGAAGATACTTTGAATTTTTTATGAATCATTGGGAGATTAACTCTTATAAGGCGAGTTACTTAACTCTGAAGAAGATAAAACTTAAAATATAGTAGGATAATTCGATTGCAGATGTAGAAGATGTTTTGAAAATGATGAAAAATGGTAAAGCAATTGGATCCAATGGTATTCCAATTGAGGCTTGGAAATTCTTTGGGAAAAAGGTATTTTGTGGCTCATAGATCTTTTTAACAAGATTGTGAAGACCAGAAAGATGCGTGACTTGTAGAGGAAAAATAGTATAGTATTTCTCGTATATAAATAAAGGAAATATACAAGATTACGCAAATGATATAGGATTATTGTTAATGAGCCGTACAATGATGCTCTCAGATCAAGTGATTGAGAAAAAATTAAGACTAGTGTATCTAAAAATCAATTTGAATTTACGCGGTCAACGATGGAGGCTATTCATCTCTTGAGAATATTAATAGAGAGATAACGAGAGAAGAAGCAAGATTTGCATATAGTTTTCATTGACTTGGAATAGATATATTATAAAGTTCCACGAGAGTTCCTGTAGAGAATGTTTGAAAAGAAATGTGTTAGAGTAGGATATTTAGAAATTATTAAAGACATATATGAGAAAGCGATGACAAGTGTAATGGCTTCTGGAGGACTAAGTCTAGAGTTGTAGCGACCCGTCCCGAGCCTTAGTACTCGAAACGACTCACCCACTGCGGAATAGCCTCTCATCATATTGCAGCAAGGACGTTGGGCATATTAGCAGGTTTATTCGTAATTTTCCAAGGAAAATACAAGGCATCCAAAACAATACAATTACACGTCAGCAAAGTGATGCAAATCGATGTCAGCGGAAGACAATATATAACCACGAAATCATCATTAATAATATCAATGTCTAGGCAAATCTAATTCGATACAATTGTCAATTGTAGATAACTACTAAATCTCCAAAATACATAAACCTCGAATAACAAAATATCTGTCTCTACTAAATCCTCAACGAGTCTCATCGGAACATCCTCGAACTTCAACATCTTTATTCGATCTCATCCTCTACATATGCTAATCATATACCTGTTTGTCTGTAAAAGAACAACAACGCATAATATGAGCAACATACATCGCTCAATAAGTATCCTCACTGTACTTACCATGAGATCGTACACGTGGAAACAAGTGTTACAAAATAAGTAGCAAAATATGTAAAATAGCATGTTTCCATTCGCAAATAAGATTACTATTATGCCCCTGTAACCAATCAAACAACAGAGTCAACTAGTAGACTAATAACTAAGTCAAACCAATCGATATCCAATCAAAAGTTAGTCTAAGTCAAAAATCGATGATGCAATTTTCAAATCGATGCAGCGCAATGTAAATCAAAGTCGAAGTTCAATACCGAAATTCCAAAGTCTTTCAAGTTTCCAAATCCAAAGCCAAACCCGGTTCCAAACCTGTCCAAATCTGAGTCCAACTCGGTCCAAATCCAAATGTCCAAATATCCAAATTTGGCATAACCGGTCCAAAATCCAAATTTCAATGCAATGGCTATAGCATTTTCCTTACACGTGACTTATATCGCAAGATTTACGAATTGATCCCCTCGATGGTCAAATGTGTCACAAACGGCCTATCAAAATAGTCAAATGTGTCTGGACAGCCCGTTCGAGGGTCAAATGTGTCCGAATTACATGCCAAAATCGCCATATGCTTGGACGATCCGTTTGTTCAGAACCAATCCAGCTTAACGATATTTCTCATGTAAGGGTGAATTTCCAACATATGCGATATACGATTTACAAATAATTTCCAAATGTTTAATGTTTCCAAAACAATTTCCAAATGTCTATATTTCCAATTATTTTCCAAAACCAAATAGTTTCCAAACAATATCAAATACCAAATAATCGAAACACAAATAGACCAAATAACCAAATATCAAATGTCAATATCCAAATAACAATTTTCCAAATGTCCATCACTCACATATATCTATACGTATATATGTCCACGTCCATACATGTGCATGTACACGTATATAAGTACACGGTTCTCCCTCTCGGTCTATTTCTCCCAATCCACTGCCTAACTCACCTCACTCCTCACCTTGACACCCTCTGCCCACACTGACCAGCAACCACCAGGGACCCCACTCCCTCTTCCCAGCCCCTCTTCACTCCCCCAAAACCCTAATTCCTCTCAACATACTTCCTACAATCGTTCTTCCTCCAAAACACACACCGGCCGCATTGTCTCACATCTAGCACCTCAAACAGCAAGCATGGTTCATGTCTAATACACTGCCGCAAAAATCTCATCCAAAGGAGACCGGATGCGTCCTCATGCGCGGCCACTCGCCGGCGCCCGCCGACTTCAACCACCAGAATTCACCTTTTCTTATATCCAACCTATTCCTACTATCAAATCATACAAAATCCCCTCTTACGCAGCTATCAAATTCCCCAAAAATCAATACCGATACACCGATTTACTTTCCACATAGAATCATGACGTATGATCCATATAGTTGTCAAAATTGAATCAAAACTTATACTTTATTCCAGCCCCTGGCTGAAAGCCACTTTTCCAAATGTCAAATTATTTTTCAGCCATTTAACATGCAACAATTACGAATTATAGTCATATATATATATACATGTGTGTATATATATATATAACATACATGCCATATGTACTATATTCATATAATAACTTACAAAATCAAATCCCCTTTTTTTAATGACCATTCGGTCAGTGCTCCAAAGCCAAACAAATACAATTTCATACCATATACACATATACCACAGCACATATATATTTCTACGTATATACATATATCCAGCCACATACGAACATGCATACACATTCATCTATGCATTCAAATTTACTTATGCATGATCCATATTTTGATACGAACATAATGATACGCATTTCACAAATTCATAATAAGTACGGAAGGATACTTGCATTGGTCCGTTTATACTATACCCAGTGTTGTCAATAGCGCGAGGCGCACTGTAGCATGACTGCTAAATTTTTGTAGCGTGTAGCGCAAAGCACAGTAGCGCACGGTACACGCATACGAGGCGCATAGACAACTAATAAACCAAAATATTAGGTAACAACATAAACATAATATAAAATTTCATAATTGTTCAAAAAGTTCAAGCATAGATATAAGTAAAACATAGATAGAACGTAAAAACAATTGTTCAAATTGTTCAAACTTCAAATATAAAGCAGAGTACCCGAGCAAGTTTTTGGCGTCCCCTCAAAAACTTGCCCGGGTACTTTGCTTTGTATATGAGGAGAGATCGAGAGTATAAGAGAAAAAGAGACTGCGGCGGTGATGACTGATAGCGCCGAAGAGTGGTAGTGCCGTCGGTGGTTAGAGAAGGGGTATATAGTGATGTCAACTTTTTTGTTTTCAGAACGGGATGTCATCGACTTTTGATGTCGACTTTTCTTTTTAGACGCTAGTTTTTTATGAGATTGTAGCTTAGGCTTTATTATTCAGTTTTTCTTTTCTTTATTTTAATATCCGAAATTACTATTTTTTAAAAAACCAAAATTATTGAGCGTGCGCTACGTGCGCTACATGCGCCTCGGGCTGCTCTTCCAGGAGGTTGCTACGCTACATGACCTTGTAGCGATTGATCAGACAACACTGACTATAGCGTTATCCGATTCGGGCTTTGTTCGACCAAAGTTTCTCCTTTCTCTTTCTAATTAGCGGCTGGCCGAGATCTTCTGATGGTGAGTAGGGAAGGCGGCCGGTTATTGCTATATGATGATGTAGGGTGTGGGGTGTGTGCGTGTGTATAATATATAATAAGCCAAGAGAATCTCTTCCTTTTGCTCCAACTTGCTGAGCCGGCAGTTTGTGGGGAATGAGGGAGAGGGAGGACTGCTGCTGGAAAGGTGGGAGGGGGGGGAAGAGGAAGAGTGGATAGGGTTTGAAATATGGTGATATGTATAAACAAGTATGGATAGAGTTTTTTGGTACTTTCCTTATAGGTTTAGGAAATTATATTACAAGGTAAATCCTTTATGTTTAATTCCTATTCCACTTTTTTCTATTTCATCCAAATACTACATGGTAATTTTTTTAATCCCAATCTAACATTTGTATATTTTCTTTATTCATTCTTTATGTTCCTTTTCTTTGACCCCTCTTGAAGCCGGATCGTAACATTCTTTCCTCCTTACAATAAGTTCATCCTCAAAACTTGGGATTATTTAGTCAAACTTAATATAGTTCTACTCTATCCATTACTCTATCCATTTACCTAGATATGATCGAACTAAGTATCCCTTGCGTATTCTGATGTGGTACCCATTTCACTCCTCAACACCCGATTAAGTCCTCAAAATCATTCTTTGTATACCAGCACAGTAATTTCTCAATTACTTGATCTCTGCTTGTTAAATCATAACCTAATTTATCTATGATTCTCGATTCGATCTTAAGGGTATTGTCGCCTTATTGAGGGTTCCATAGCCCAATCCTCAGGTCCATATAGTTCATATATCTGGGGTCATGAGTGACCTTCTATAATCAGTACGTATGTGTACTACAATCTTAATTAATGTATTCGTAGTTACCGCTTAGGAACTTTCTCTATACCGTCTTATGTGTTCAAGCCTACTTGTCTCTATAGATCGTTATTCTGAGTACGCTATCATAGCTTATCGCTTCAACGCTTAATCATAACTTATCTCCATTCGTTTCATTTTCTGCGGATTGACTTTGGGCCGCTGCTGCTGCGGTTGATCTTCCTGATTCATCCTTGGCTCCTTGACCCATCCCTCGGGTCTACCATCGCTGCTCTCTTCTCGGGGTTGTCTTGCGTTTATCCTCTGCTGCCACCCTCTGTCGGTCAGCCTCAACTTGGTGACAATGCTTCAGTAATTCTCCAAAATTTCTCGCATTAGCATTCATAATGCCAAATCAAATCGAGAGTTGAGCCCTTGTCTCAAATTTCAGCATCTTCAACCTGGTGTCAGCCATGGTAGAAGGGACAAATCGTCCCAAAGCGTGAAAACATTTCAGCATATTCTGACACCGATAGGCTCCCTGAGTCGGTTGCCTGACACACTGCCATCTTCTGAAGCACTACAGTAGCCGGAACATTAATACTTCGGGAATTCTTCCCTAAACTGATGCCACGAAACCGACTGAGGTAGGTTCAGCACGGCTCCATTCCACCACTACTCAGCCTCTCCCAGAAAGAATTATGTAACAATTTCAATCCGGATCTCCTCGGGTTCTCTACGTCCTTTAGCCAGATTCTGCCTCATCAGAATAGAGCTTCCCTTAAATGTTGAAAACATGAGCCCTCTTCATCTTCTGGTGGAAGAATCAGAGGCCCATATGTGGTGGCTGGTTCTGTTGTTGCTGCTCCTGCACCAGAACTTGTGACTAGGGCCTGGGGCAGAGCATTCTCATTACCGCCATTGCGGTTCCCGTTATGATCTCTCCTTGTCGGTTTGGTGCTGCAACATTACAATTTTACATGATTTACCAACGTTTATAACTCTAAAATAATTAAATGAAATCTACGGTGATCGGGCAACAGGTATATGTAAGGCAAAAATCTAAACTTAAATAAGATAAACAAGTAAACGTCTAGCATATACTATGTCGGCGTGCCTCATCCGATCATCATTTAAGTCTAATGTTATAACTTCTTCTAAAGTCGATACCTAGTATCATACTTCTTAAGTCTAAGATGGTGACTTAAGGGCAAAATCGTAACTTAATTTCTAAAATCATGGCCTAATTTATGTTTTCTTCGTGGATCTAGCGCCAGCTCTGATACCACCTGTAGAGATCCATCTCGAGCCTTAGTAATCGAAACGACTCACCCGCCGTATTTCGTTAAGGAAAATACAAGGCGTCCAAAACAATACAATTACTCGTCATGCAAAGTGACAAATCAGTGTTAGCAGAAGACAAAATTAATAACCTCGAAATCATCATTAATATATTAATGTCTAGGTAATCTAATTCGATACGATTGTCAATCGTAGATAACTATCAAATCTCCAAAATGCATAAACCTCGAATAACAAAATATACGTCTCTACTAAATCCTCAACGAGTCACATCGAAACATCCTCAATCCTCAACATCTTTATACGATCTCATCCTCTACATTACAGTAATCATATACCTGTTTTTTCTGCAAAATAACAACGTATAGTATGAGCGACATACATCGTCCAGTATATAGCCTCACTGTACTTACCATGGAATCATACACGTGGAAACAAGTGTTATAAAATAAGGAGCAAATATGTAAGATAGCATGTTTCCGTTCTCAAATAAGATTACCATTATGCCCCTACAACGATCAAGCAACAAAAATAACCAAGTCAAACCAATCGATAGCCAATCAAATATTAGTCCAAGTCAAGAATCGATGATGCAATTTCCAAATCGATGCGAAGCGATGCAAATCAAAGTCAAAGTTCGATGCCAAAATTCTAAAGTTGTTCAAGTTTCCAAATCTAAAGCCAAATCCGGTTCCAAACTGGTCCAAATCCAAATGTCCAAATCCGAGTCCAACACGGTTCAAATCTAAATGTCCAAATATCCAAATCCTGCTTAACCGGTTCAAAATTCAGATTTCAGTGCAATGACTATAACACGTTCTTTATACGTGACTTATATCGCAAGACTTATGAATTGATCCCCCGATGGTCAAATGTGTAGGATCTGCACGGAACCACTAGAAGGGGGGGGTTGAATAGTTGGTGCGGAAAGTGTGGTTTTTA
Organism: Eustoma russellianum; assembly: GCA_036186865.1. Classification (NCBI taxonomy): domain Eukaryota; kingdom Viridiplantae; phylum Streptophyta; class Magnoliopsida; order Gentianales; family Gentianaceae; genus Eustoma; species Eustoma russellianum. The sequence goes on along the minus strand of AP025071.1, from coordinate 20,317,887 downwards.
AAAATTGTTTTGACCAAAAACTCAACTTCTGAAAACAAATTCTGTTTTCAGGACCAGTTTTAAAACGTTTTTAAAACTAGACTGTGGGTCTTCAAAAATTCTGACATTTTGAGAGAAATTAGCCTCAGATGTTATGAGTGTCTCCTAAAAATTTCAGATTTAAATTCAACCTTTAACCCCTTTACAAATCGTTGGTGGTCAGATTGTGCGAATCTGCCAGAAACGGTAGACTGTTTTGAAAAATTTATTCCTATTTGTACTTAACTTCAATTGCTCTGAAATTTTAACCACTAACCCCTTATATGTTGTATTTAAATGGGTTGAAAGAGTTTTGAAAAATTCTTTCGGGACATTAGTCAAGTACACTCAAAGTCTCAACCTTTGCAAGCCTGAAAATCAGACTGCACTAGTCTCAGAACTTTGGATGTTGGATTAACTTATACTTATCCAAAAGGGTTGAAACTTGTTCCAAAAGAACCCTAGAACTTGTGGCTATGTTTCCTAAAAGTTTTGTGATTTTTGAAATTCGTTTACTATTTTTACGAACATGATTAAAAACAGTAAACAGTGCTGAAACATAAAATCTGTGCTGAAAGTAAATGACACAAGGAATTTTATACTGGTTCGGTTATCAACAACCTACTCCAGTCTTCGAGGAACACCTTCCTCGGTTCACACTAATCACACAACACAAAAACACCTTACCACAGGGTTGATGGAGTTACACACCAACTCCAACCCTTTACAAACCTTGTATGATAATACAATGAACACGAACACCACCACCTTGCAAGTTCAAGATTGATCACACCTTGATCAATCTTCTACAACACTAAAGAAAATATGGTGGTATGTAAGAAGCCTATTCAAGATGTATGAATATGAATACAATAGGCTTTTAGAGAAAGAAAGAAAGAAAGGTAGAAGAAAAAAGTCTAGAAAACGTTTTTTGCTTTTTGCACTTGTGAGACTTGTCTTCTATTTTGCAATTCTTCTTCATTTTAACAAGCCCTTGGCCGCCCCCTTATGCAATTTTCTTCTCTTGAAAATTATCTTTTAAGTCCTTGGAAGAGTGTAATGCATCATTGTGACATGTCTTTGCTTACTTGGCATCTCCTCATTTGATGATCATTAAGCTCTTGCTTACTTGGCACTTCATGATTGGTCTAACCTTGTCACCATTTAGTGTGCTGTAAAAATCTGAGATTAACTTGAAAAACATGTGCCAAAAAGAATTCAAAACACTACCAAATAATCACCATTTAATCCCTTCAATTTTGGGATGCAAATTAAGGACAAATGAATAGTAAATTCGGCCACTATTCACATGTGCTGAAAATTTTCAGCATGTGTTGCATTTTTGAAATCTTCCCTTGTGTGTTGCCCTTTTCAAAGTCACCCATCATGTGTGGATTATTTTCCACCAATTAGAGTGCCAAATAAGCTCCATCTAGGCTCCAAAAAAGCTGAAAATGGTGTGTGAAATTCCTGCACATGTGCTGAATTATTTTTGCAAACTTTGTAAAATAGTGCACATTTAATTATACACACATGGTATATTCCAATCAGCCCTTAATTTAATTTTCTAGAACACTTTAAGATGTATGACATATGTAAAAAGTGTTTAGATACGTGTCGTATGATGTGCCAAAAATGTTCCATGTGTTGTGTACGTAGAAAACCGAATTTTTGATGTTTATCGATTATCCGATTTTTCTCTAATTAAATTCCAACTTTTTGCACATGTTATATATATTATGTTACACATAATATACATAATATAAACTTTAATATTCAGCTTATAAGGCTGATTAAAGTGGCGCCTAGACATGTGACAAAATTGATATTGGAATCTCCACAATTTGGCCTTAATGTGGGGTGATTTGTGTGTGCCAACATGGAATGATTTTATGTATGGAAATAACAAGTAGGCCACGAAAATAATGAGTATTGTTGAAGCGTAGGGGCTGGCCATCTCTTTATAGCAAGTACGTGACACGTTGACGAAGTTTCGGTATTCGTCCGATACGACAATTTTTGGTTTAGATACTTTTAACGTGTCGTATTTAATTTGTCATCACCATGACTTATATCATATGATATAAGTCCTGAATATACTCATAAATTTGAGTTAAGTATGATGGTGTGACGTTAACGTACGTACGTAAAATATATAACGTGTCGGTAGTACGTTGGAATACATGTGTATGTGCCTTTCTCAAAAAATCTGAAAATATATATATATATATATATATATATATATATATATATATATATATATATATATATGTAGGCGTGTCATATATGTGGTAAATGAGGAGAGGAGACTTTCCTTTCTTAGTCTTTTTGCCTTTTTGTCTTGTCCAAATGTTGCTTCCTTTAATGAACTACTTAGTTTAATTAACTAAGTACTTCACTTAATGAACTATTTTAGTTCATTAATGGTGGCACCTGAAAATAGTTCAAATACAACAAATGTTTTCCATTTGATTAAGCTTTAAAGCTTCATGGCTCGTTAGTACGACAACATTATATATGAACTATATAAGGCAACTTTCATGCAACAACGTGTTCTGTCATAAAATATATCATGCATTTCTTTGTAACACGTTATTTAAATCATGCATTTTGAAATCACTCAAACCCTTTTTCTCAACAATCTCCCCCTTTTGATGATTTTCAAAATAATCAACATTCATGATTTAAATCTTATAACTCCCCCTTCAATCGTGCATAAATTAAACTTTTGAACTTCAAATTTCAAAATCGCCCCCCTTGATTTATGCACTTAATCTTTCTCTCTCCCCCTTAAATCATGCATTCTCTCCCCCTTTATTTTGGAAATACAATCAAAAGCGCATGTAAAGATGAAAAAAAATCATGCATTTTAAATAATCTCAAAGGTGTGTTCTTAAGGGTTATTTATTCAACCCTTTGAAAATGTCCCTTTTGGTACCCAAATTTGGGTGACCTTTCTAGGTCTTCCAAAAGGTGAGAAAGGTGATGAAAATGCAACATAGTATATGTTGTGGGCAAATGCGTTTGGCCTTTGGCCAAGAATCCCATCATGCATATAGTATGGTTTTCGTTTTTGGTTTGCATGCATGGGGAGTGATCTAGATGCATTTTTATGATATGAATGTCGCATATGCATCAGTGGCTTTCTATATGGCACGTGATTTCTCTTTGTATGATAAGAAGCACGATGAGATGAGATAAGTGGTGCACTAGTCTTCTTCTCATATTTATACGGCACATAATTATACTTCGTATGAGATGAAGAAGAGATATGACGAGAAGAGGGTAGAGGGGGTCTTTGCGTCACTTTAGGCGCTACGTATGCCGTTGATGTATAGCGCCCCGCACTCCGGCCCCCACCGAAGTGGATGCACCCGCCGTACTTCACTAAGAAGAGTACGAGGCGTCATCCATACATGTCATGATCCATGATAGGAATGCATGGATTATGGCGCTTACATATAAATAAGCAAGCGAAACCGTGGCAGAATTTAAAACTTCAAATTAAAATGATCAACACAGTCATCCATAGGTTACAACCAGATTAAATATACCATCAAACGACAAAAGAAATTGTTTCCCCTTCTCAATACATAAAACCGTCCTTCCTTAAGTGCCAAGTCTGGTTCCCTAGGCATGTCCATCCTCCACTGCACTCACGGGTAGGGGACCTTAGGTTCGTCATCGATCCACTCAACCTTGTCCTTAGCAACCTCTGAGAGGAAAAATAAGGGTGAGTGACAAAGTCACCAGCAAGTATACTATAATAATCGGGGATTAAATGGAAAGTGCGAACAAGAACCGAACCCCAAAATTTTTGATTTAGAAGCATACCTGTCTCCTGTTCGACCCTCGATAGAAATCATCACTTAAGTGAGCAAGATAGTTTCTTAAATAAAATTTATCAGGTAAAACAACAGGTATCATCAAGGGACTGCAATTCATATTAGTAAACGACATAACGAGACTCATACCTAAGGACTACAAGGTCATCATAACCTAGGTACAGGGGCGTTCACAAGGGGGGGCACGGGGGGGCAGCCGCAAAACTATCTCATGATATGTGATATATGTGTGTTACTAGGTAATTGACATCATTGCTATGGAAATGGATGCACACTTCACCGAAACCAGCACATATTTACTTAGATGTGTGATGTGCCTTGATCCTTCCAATTCTTTTGCAAATTTTGATCATAGTCAATTGCTACACCTTGCTGAGTTATATCCAGATGATTTCACTACCAATGATCGAATTGAGCTCAACCATGAACTTAAAAGTTATATTGGTGATATGAAATCAAATGAAGTATTCTCTCATAATACTATGAGTTCTTGCAAAGAAGATGGTGAAGTTGAATTATCACAATTACTTTCCTTTAGTATATTGGCTCATCGAGTTAGAACTGATCTTACCTGTCGGAACAGCGAGTGTGGAAAGAAGTTTTTCTGTGATGAATATAATAAAGACTGATCTGCGCAACCGATTGGGAGACGACTTACTATCGGACTGTTTACTGTGTTACTTCGAGAAGGAAGTTTTTGGAACCATTTCAAATGAAAACATTATGCAACAATTTTAGAATTTGCGGCCACCGATAATCCCTCCTGCTGCTCGTCCTTCATTTCGTAAATAAAAGGTATGTCGAGCGTTAAATTAATAACTTTTGTTGGATATTGTTGCTTGTTAATCTTGGTTATGAATAACTTTTGTTGGATATTCTTGATGGTTGCTTATTATTGTTGTATTTTGATTAGTGGATGTGTTGGTTTAGATTTTATGTTATAATATTTGCATATATCTATATTGTAAGGGAGTTTTTGCCGGATTTTCGACGGAATGTATATTGAGTCCAAAAAAGTGGACGGTAATTTCATAGTGTGAATTTTGCCCCCCCAAAAATTAGCCCTGCGTCCGCCACTGCCTAGGTAACGCGTGTTCTGTCATGAATGCAACATGCATGCGTATGAATATGTAATGCATCTGGATGGAAATAAAAGATGATCTTTTCAAGCTTTTCTTTCAAATCATCACCATCGGTGTAAAACAATGGAGTGTTCAGATCTATATCCCGGATCTGAGGTGGTAATGTCATCTTCTTCTTGTCGGGTCTATTGTATCCGGGCCCGCATGGCCTACTGTTCTTCTTGTCGGGTCTATTGTATCCAGGCCCGCACGGCCTACTGTTTTTTCTCGTCGGGTCTATTATATCCGGGCCCGCACGGCCTACTGTTTCTTCTCGTCGGGTCTATTGTATCCGGACCCACACGGCCTACTGTCAGATCACTTAACCCTGATCTGGTGGGTTCATACTGGCCAAGTTCATACTCACACACGGTACCGGTGGGGAATCATTCTTTTAAAAAAAAATTGTCTTTTGAAAATGCTTTTCATCATTCTTTCTCATAAAAGACATGCTGTAAATCATGTATGTGACGATAATGCGAATGCATGACATGTAACTTGCAACTAAGGCATAATGTGTGACATAGACAAGTGCATACATCTCATCGTTATGCTGGAAATTTCCAGCTTAGTGGCGTCCACTACTCCTTAGTGATTCCCTACCAAAATAAACATTCTAGGCCAAATAGTTCGCATGTACTTCTTCGTAAATGTCATAAGTGTTTACCATGCAAGTTTTATGAAATTACGATATCGATAAGTGAATCGTTTGTTCTTTTTCGTAAAGCGGCGCAAGCTGAATTTTGGAATGACCAATTTTACTAAAAAAATTCCTTATGACTGATCCTTTAAGATTTTTCCGGAAATTCCAGCTCCCCAACTTATTAAACTCATTGGACTAGCATCCTTCCAAAGTTTGGCCCAAAGGTATTTTTCTAAGGTCCAATCCCAGATAATGCAATATGCTATACAAATTCTGCCAACCCAGCGCATTTCAGCCTGACCAATTTTACTAGAAAATTCTTTAAAAATAAACCATAACCCATTTTGGCGAAATTACAACTTTCAACTTTACTTTATTCATAGGGTTAGTCACATACCAAATATTAGTTAATTTGCATACCTCTAAGTTCCATTTCTAGGCTACTAAATTCGTTACATAAATTCTGTCCAGTGCAGCATTTTCGGCAGGACCAATCTTACTAGAAAATTTATTAAAAATAAACCCTAACTTCTTTTAATGAAATTCCAACTCTCACATCTAATATACACATAAAACTAGTAGCATACCAAAAAACAACAGATTTGAAAGTTCTTAAGATCCCTTTTCTATTCTCCCAAAACAGCCCAAGTTTCTGCCTATTTCCAGTAATTTTTCTAGTGGTCATGTATTCTTCCTAAGTGTCCTTGTCTTACATTTTTGTCACAAACACTTAGCAACAATCGGGGGTGCAAACGCACCCTTCCACCAACAGCCCCGTTTTTGGTGCATGAAAGAAAATAATGTATCTAAAATTATGTTGGGCACAATACACAACAAGACCAAAAATGTTACACCCGGTTAAAGAATAAAGAATAAAAATAATGACAATATTTAAAAAGAAAGAAAAAAAACCTTTTAGTAACACCCACTACCTTATCCTATCCTAAACCCTCTCTATTAACTCCCACTATTAATTCTATTAACTCTCCCTCATAAACACCAACAAGTAACTCTCACTTTCCTTTTATTAAGGCCATCATCGGCCAACACAACTTAAAGAAAAAGAATACAGCAAAAAAAAATAAATAAACCGAGAGCTTGGAGGAAAGAAAAAGAGAGAAAAAGAAAGGAGAAGGGAGAAGGAAGAGGGAAGTGCACCACCAATACTACCACAACACCACCATTAGCTTTAGACTACAACCAAGAGGTAGGTGGCCTCTCTCTTTTTGAGCCAATTTCATATATGTAACTATTTTCTATTTGTTTTATTTATTGTTTATCTTATTTGTTATAATTCAAGTGCTACATGTTATATGTATTAGTTGCTACCACTGTTTTATCTCGTATATCAAAGTTACGGCATCAACTCCATGTTAGGGAAGTTCCGATACTAAGTGTGAGTATTATTATGCATGTCCTTGTGTATTTAGTTAGAGGTGATGAGAAAAATAATAAAAATAATAATAAGAAAAAGAAAGATGTTGCATTGAAGACTAAGAGGAATGAAGGTTAGGATCTGTCTTGCAACATAAACAAATTTTAATTGAGTAATTGTTGGGCTGTTGGAAACAGTGGTCTTCCAAAGATTCATGGAGCTCTTAAACGTATGGGATGATTACCTATATTGATGTATTTTATTATATATTAATTCTTAGGTATTACTTATAAGCCGTATTTTATATGTATAAAAGTATACAAATACATGACTGAATGTAAAAGAGGTGGCTGACCGAAATTTACCAGTACACGTATACATATACACTTATTTACATATAATTTTTGAATTAAACGTATCTAAGAGTATATATTATTCCCGGACTATATAAACGTATATGTACAAATACGGTTCGCATAGATATTATACATATACATGGTTTGGTTCGGTTCAAGGAGATAATCATATAGAGTTTTTGGTTAGTTTTCCAAATTATTTGTATATGTGTACAATCTTACTATATTTTCTTTTAATACAGTTTTTTTTTTCGGAATTATCAAAGTATGCTTATGTAAACTGATTTCAAAAAAAACAAAATTATGTCCATTTATGTATGCTCACTGTCGCCGAGGTTACATAGTAATGTATGCATATTGATTTGTTTGTTTTTTTAGAGTTATATACATACTGTTTCCATTATTTAATAATATAGATAAAAAACTGACTTGGATATTTATTATGTAGTTAATTTATTGTTATATTAATCAAATTCTGAAATCTCTTTTCCGAGGCAAATGTTTAATTAATTCTAACACACTGTTTTGATAATTATGGAAGTTTATAATGTGAATCCCGCTTTAAGATACATGTGTATTATATAAACTGATTTGAAGGAATTTAAAAAAAAAGTACATTATGCAAGCATCGGACTACGTATGATTATGCATTCGCATTCATGGCACGAGCATTGCATGACCTTCGGGTCGAGATTGTCCTACGAGACGTGTGGCCCTATGAGGCGTGTGGTTCTTTGGGACGTGTGGCCCTATGAGGCGTGTGGTCCTTTGGGACGTGTGGCCCTATGAGGCGTGTGGTCCTACGGGACGTGTGGCCCTATGAGGCGTGTGCCCCGACGGGGCGTGTGGCCTGACGAGGCGTGTGGTAGGATTCCCTCGAGGTTCATGCATTGCACGGTAGAGAGACATGCATTCGTGTGTTGAGATATCGTTGCGTGTGACACAAGCATGCATCATGACATCGCATTACTGTTGTGCTGTGTTTTTTACTACACAGTTATTCATGTTTATACATGTACTACATGCTATTTGTGGCCATATATGAAATTGTTCGAAAGATGTGGGACCCTACTGGGTGATATTTCTATATCACTCACCCCTTTATTTTTCCCAGGTGAGCAGGAGTACGACTACATATACATGGAAGACGGAGCTGAGTTCGGACAGTGGGGTAGTTAGAACAAGAAGATGTCTACTTTGGCAGTTTATTTTCTTTATGTTGAAATGTAATAATGAACTTAGACGTGGCACTTACTGATGTGGGTTTGAAATGTTGAAATAAAGTGAATGTTTATTTTATTCATTTCGTTTCCGCTGCGAAATTTTCTACGTCTCTGCTGACGTGTAAGAGAATGGATCGACGCTTTGTAGTTCTCGTAGTAGACTACGGCGGGTGCACTGTTTCCGATACTAGGGTTCGGGAGCGGGGCGCTACAGGTGGTATCAGAGCCGAGGCTCCAGATCCGCCTCGGAAACGTAGGATTAACTAGATCACTTAGACATAAGCGATGATTTTAGACTTAAAGTTATGATCGGTTAAGGGGTGTGAGGACCGTTAGCTAAATGATTACTGTTTTACTTCTAGAATCTGCAAATTACCAAAATACCATTGTTTTATGAATTTGAATAAATTGTGAAGTGCAGACCGAAATGGACCCAACTGGAAATGCTGAAACAGGTCAGGCTCCAAATCAGAGCAACAACATTGCTGAAGCCTTGGTCACTTTAACAAATATCGTTGCTCATCAGCAACAACAGCTGAATCAGCAGGTACCGCTTCCACCGCCACAGCCGGGTTTGAGGTTCTTTTACAAGGAAATGCAAAATGCCCGAGCTCCTGCCTTCAGGGGCACATCGAAGCCGGAAGAAGCTGAGATATGGTTGAAGGAGATGACAGATCATCTTCGACTTTTGCAGGTTCCTGATGAACTGAAGGTGGAAGTTGTGGTACCTTTTCTGATAGGAGACGCCGAGGTCTGGTGGCGTAGCGTGGAAGTCCAGTTGACTGCACCGCTCACTTGGGCACAGTTCCGAGAAGAGTTTAAGAGGTATTATGTGCCAGACAGCGTGGTTTTGCAACGAATGGCAGAATTTCAGGCTCTGACTCAAGGGAGTATGTCTATAGCGGAGTATGTTGAGAAGTTCCATGCTCTGGGGCAGTACGTGCCATCCACTATGACTGATCAGAGACTGAAGATGTTAAAGTTCAGAACTGGTTTGCGATCTGAGATTCAGACTGGGCTTGTGAATGCAAGGGCCCGGACATTTGATGAGCTGCTCGAAGCATGCCGCGAGGTGGAAGGAGACTTCAGAAGAGTGAGTGCTGAGGATCGTGGCAAGAGGCTACGAGATGACTTTGGATCGGGGAAATCAGGACGCTGGGTGAAGGTACCCCCGACGACAGCCGACGGGGGTACAGTTTAGGCCACCACAGCAGCAGCCGCAGAGAAACTTTGGTCCGCCTCAGGGGAATGCTGGACCACCGGTACCATGTGCTTATTGTGGCCGAAACCATCCGGGTGAATGCTGGAGGAAGAAGAATGTGTGTTACAAGTGTGGTAAGACTGGACACTATGCCAGGGAGTGTTCTGAGTGGAAGGTGGTGCCACAGCAGCCGCAGGGTGGTCAGCCAAAGGGAATGCCGAAGACGAACGCCAGAGTACATATCATGACTGATCCTGAGGTGGAAGCGACAAACGAAGTTGTGACAGGTACCATTTAAATAATTTAGTTATTTAATTGTTATACATGTTCCACTATGTGATAAATATTTGCGTATTTAGTTAACTCTTGAATTGCGGTAGGATCAATATTGGTTAATGAAGTTCCGGCTAACGTACTTTTCGATAGTGGCACAAGTCACTCGTTTGTCTCGAAGAGATTCATGAAGTACTTGAACAAGTGTCCGGAATGGATAGAAATTCCGTATCGAGTGCAAGATGCTGGTGATACAGTGATAATTTCATATCACCATTATAAGGGTTGTGAATTGAAAATTGAGGAAAAGATATTTACTGCTACGCTGATTCCGATTCAGCTAAGCGATTTCGATGTCATTCTTGGGATGGACTGGCTGGCGGAGCATCACGCGAATATAAATTGCCGGCAGAAGCAAGTCAGTATTAGAGGTCCAGATGCAAAAGAGGTGGTGTTTCAAGGGAACTTTAAGTTGAAGAAGGTTGCGAAGAAAATCTATCTGACAGCCGTGCAGGCACATCGGATGCTGCAGAAAGGCGCAGAAGGGTTTTTGGTATATGCAATGGACTTAAAGCAAGAGGTGCCGACAATTGATCAAATTCCGGTAGTAAACGAATTCAAAGATGTGTTTTCGGATGAGTTACCGGGTTTGCCGCCTAGTCGTGAAGTTGAGTTTGAGATAAATCTCATTCCAGGAGCTGAGCCGATATCAAAAACACCTTACCGTATGGCTCCGGCAGAGTTGAAAGAATTGAAAGATCAGTTGCAAGAGCTTCTTGATCGAAAGTTTATCCGTCCAAGTGTCTCACCATGGGGAGCGCCGGTGTTATTTGTTAAGAAAAAAGACGGAAGCTTGAGACTGTGCATTGACTATCGTGAGATCAATAAGATCACGATAAAGAATAAGTACCCGCTACCCCGCATTGATGATTTGTTTGATCAGCTGAAAGGCGCACGAGTATTTTCTAAGATTGGTCTGCGGTCCAGATATCATCAGCTGAGAGTTAAGGCAGAAGATGTAGAGAAGACGGCGTTCCGTACCCGGTACGGTCACTATGAATTCTTGGTGATGCCGTTCGGTCTGACAAATGCTCCAGCTGCGTTTATGGACCTGATGAATACAGTATTCAGAGAACAGCTGGACAAGTTTGTGGTTGTGTTCATTGATGACATCTTGGTGTACTCTCCGAGCGAGGAAAAACATGTTGAACACTTGAGAGAAGTGCTGGAGACACTGAGACAGAAGAAATTGTACGCTAAGTTCAGCAAATGCGAATTCTGGCTGAAGAGCGTGACGTTTTTGGGTCATGTAGTGTCGGAGGAAGGAATATCAGTAGATCCGAAGAAGATTGAGGCAATCACTGAATGGCCACGACCAACCAATGTGACGGAAGTCAGAAGTTTTCTGGGGTTGGCAGGCTATTATCGGAAGTTTGTAGAAGGATTTTCCAGGTTAGCAGTTCCGCTGAGTAAATTAACTCAGAAGAAGACGAAGTTTGAGTGGACTGCGGAGTGTGAGAAAAGTTTTACGGAGCTGAAGAGGAGACTGACCACAGCGCCTGTGTTAGCACAGCCCTCTGGTTCAGAAGGGTTTGTCATATACAGTGACGCATCCAGGAATGGTCTAGGTTGCGTACTCATGCAAGAAGGCAAGGTTATTGCTTATGCCTCTCGACAATTAAAGCCGTACGAGCAGAATTATCCCACTCATGATCTTGAGTTGGCCGCCGTAGTATTCGCACTTAAAATATGGAGACATTATCTTTATGGAGCAAAGTGCGAGGTTTTCACGGATCACAAGAGTTTGAAATATCTGTTCACACAGAAGGAGTTGAACATGAGGCAACGACGATGGTTGGAATTGTTGAAATACTACGATTTGACCATCAGTTATCATCCGGGTAAAGCAAATGTAGTGGCTGATGCATTGAGCCGGAAGTCTAGTCATGCAGGCCAGACACCACTAGAGAGAGAGATGACTGAGTTCGACCTTGACATAGTTGACTCGACAGCAAGTGTTCTGGCTACACTTACTATTACTCCTACGCTGGTGGAGCAGATTAAGGAGGCACAGAAAGAAGATGCTGATCTGAAAATGGTCCGTGACCGCATGTTGACTAGTCAGGTGGATAGTTTCCAGGTACACGATGACGGGAGTCTATGGTTTCAGGGAAGACTATGTGTGCCGAACAAAGAGGAACTGCGGAAGGAGTTGTTGAAGGAAGCTCATAACTCTAAGTTGTCTATTCATCCTGGAGCAACAAAGATGTATAATGATCTCAAGAAACACTACTGGTGGAGTGGGATGAAGCGTCATATTGCTGAATTCATCGAGAGATGTCTAGTTTGTCAGCAAGTAAAGGCTGAGCACCAGAGACCTGGAGGGTTAATCATGCCATTAGAGATACCTGAGTGGAAATGGGAGCACATTACGATGGACTTTGTTGTGGGACTCCCGAGAACCCGTAATGGCAATGATATGATTTGGGTGATTGTAGACCGGTTGACGAAGTCGGCTCATTTTCTACCTGTGCCGAGTGATGCGACTTTGGAAAGACTCGTGACCTTGTATATTGACAATATTGTCAGTTTACATGGAGTGCCGGTAAGCTTTGTGTCGGACCGAGATCCGAGATTTACGTCTAGATTTTGGTCAGCGTGTCAGAGAAGAATGGGCACTGAATTGCGGTTAAGTACGGCATTTCATCCGCAAACAGATGGGCAGTCTGAGCGGACAATACAGACGTTAGAGGACATGTTGCGAGCCTGTGTCTTGGATTTTAGGGGCAACTGGGATAGTATGGTGAAGTTAATAGAGTTTTCTTATAACAACAGTTATCACAGTGCTATCAGAATGGCACCGTTTGAAGCGCTTTATGGTCGTAAGTGTCGGTCACCGGTGTACTGGGATGAAGTTGGGGAGCGAGCTGTCACCGGGCCAGAATTAGTTGAGCAGGCTAAGGAGAAGATCAAGATTATTCGTGAAAGGCTCAAAGTTGCTCGAGACCGAAACAAAAGTTGAGCTGATTCTAAGAGACGACCGCTGGAGTTTTCAGTTGGAGAAAAGGTATATTTGAAAGTGTCGCCGATGAAAGGTGTAAGTCAGTTCGGGGTAAAAGGAAAATTGAGCCCTCGTTACATTGGTCCCTACGAGGTACTCGAAAGAGTTGGGACATTGGCGTATAAGTTGGCGTTACCACCAGCTTTGGCTCAAGTTCATAATGTATTTCACGTGTCGCAATTAAGAAGGTATGTTCCGGATCCGAGCCATATACTGGACGAAAGACCATTGAAAGTTAGACTTGACGTGACTTATGAAGAGGTTCCGGTGAAGATCGTAGACCGCAAAGATCAAGAGCTGAGACGGAGAGTCATACCCTATGTCAAAGTCCAATGGAGCAACCATACCGAAAGAGAAGCGACATGGGAACTTGAAGAGCAAATTCGCGAGAAGTATCCACATCTATTCGCTTAAGGTACACAAGTTTCGAGGTCGAAACTTATTGTAAGAGGGGTAGACTGTTACACCCGGTTAAAGAATAAAGAATAAAAATAATGACAATATTTAAAAAGAAAGAAAAAGAAACCTTTTAGTAACACCCACTACCTTATCCTATCATAAACCCTCTCTATTAACTCCCACTATTAATTCTATTAACTCTCCCTCATAAACACCAACAAGTAACTCTCACTTTCCTTTTATTAAGGCCATCATCGGCCAACACAACTTAAAGAAAAAGAATACAGCAAAAAAAAAATAAATAAACCGAGAGCTTGGAGGAAAGAAAAAGAGAGAAAAAGAAAGGAGAAGGGAGAAGGAAGAGGGAAGTGCACCACCAATACTACCACAACACCACCATTAGCTTTAGACTACAACCAAGAGGTAGGTGGCCTCTCTCTTTTTGAGCCAATTTCATATATGTAACTATTTGCTATTTGTTTTATTTATTGTTTATCTTATTTGTTATAATTCAAGTGCTACATGTTATATGTATTAGTTGCTACCACTGTTTTATCTCGTATATCAAAGTTACGGCATCAACTCCATGTTAGGGAAGTTCCGATACTAAGTGTGAGTATTATTATGCATGTCCTTGTGTATTTAGTTAGAGGTGATGAGAAAAATAATAAAAATAATAATAAGAAAAAGAAAGATGTTGCATTGAAGACTAAGAGGAATGAAGGTTAGGATCTGTCTTGCAACATAAACAAATTTTAATTGAGTAATTGTTGGGCTGTTGGAAACAGTGGTCTTCCAAAGATTCATGGAGCTCTTAAACGTATGGGATGATTACCTATATTGATGTATTTTATTATATATTAATTCTTAGGTATTACTTATAAGCCGTATTTTATATGTATAAAAGTATACAAATACATGACTGAATGTAAAAGAGGTGGCTGACCGAAATTTACCAGTACACGTATACATATACACTTATTTACATATAATTTTCGAATTAAACGTATCTAAGAGTATATATTATTCCCGGACTATATAAACGTATATGTACAAATACGGTTCGCATAGATATTATACATATACATGGTTTGGTTCGGTTCAAGGAGATAATCATATAGAGTTTTTGGTTAGTTTTCCAAATTATTTGTATATGTGTACAATCTTACTATATTTTCTTTTAATACAGTTTTTTTTTCGGAATTATCAAAGTATGCTTATGTAAACTGATTTCAAAAAAAACAAAATTATGTCCATTTATGTATGCTCACTGTCGCCGAGGTTACATAGTAATGTATGCATATTGATTTGTTTGTTTTTTTTAGAGTTATATACATACTGTTTCCATTATTTAATAATATAGATATAAAACTGAATTGGATATTTATTATGTAGTTAATTTATTGTTATATTAATCAAATTCTGAAATCTCTTTTCCGAGGCAAATGTTTAATTAATTCTAACACACTGTTTTGATAATTATGGATGTTTATAATGTGAATCCCGCTTTAAGATACATGTGTATTATATAAACTGATTTGAAGGAATTTAAAAAAAAAGTACATTATGCAAGCATCGGACTACGTATGATTATGCATTCGCATTCATGGCACGAGCATTGCATGACCTTCGGGTCGAGATTGTCCTACGAGACGTGTGGCCCTATGAGGCGTGTGGTTCTTTGGGACGTGTGGCCCTATGAGGCGTGTGGTCCTTTGGGACGTGTGGCCCTATGAGGCGTGTGGTCCTACGGGACGTGTGGCCCTATGAGGCGTGTGGCCCGACGGGGCGTGTGGCCTGACGAGGCGTGTGGTAGGATTCTCTCGAGGTTCATGCATTGCACGGTAGAGAGACAGGCATTCGTGTGTTGAGATATCGTTGCGTGTGACACAAGCATGCATCATGACATCTCATTACTGTTGTGCTGTGTTTTTTACTACACAGTTATTCATGTTTATACATGTACTACATGCTATTTGTGGCCATATATGAAATTGTTCGAAAGATGTGGGACCCTACTGGGTGATATTTCTATATCACTCACCCCTTTATTTTTCCCAGGTGAGCAGGAGTACGACTACATATACATAGAAGACGGAGCTGAGTTCGGGCAGTGGGGTAGTTAGAACAAGAAGATGTCTACTTTGGCAGTTTATTTTCTTTATGTTGAAATGTAATAATGAACTTAGACATGGCACTTACTGATGTGGGTTTGAAATGTTGAAATAAAGTGAATGTTTATTTTATTCATTTCGTTTCCGCTGCGAAATTTTCTACGTCTCTGCTGACGTGTAAGAGAATGGATCGACGCTTTGTAGTTCTCGTAGTAGACTACGGCGGGTGCACCGTTTCCGATACTAGGGTTCCGGAGCGGGGCGCTACAAAAAAACCTATCTCCATTTCCTCCTAAGTTATCATTTCATGCCAAAAATCACCATCATTCCCATCACCCCTTCCACCGTGAGCCCCCATCATGGAAAGAGAGAATCTTTAACACATCTATCTTAGATTAACACCTAATAATGCATATAGTCCACAAAGATCATAACTTTGGAGCAAGATCTCTCTCCCACACCCCAAATGGCCCTAGGCCGGAAGTTGTAGCATCAAAACTCAACATGGTTCAACTAAAATTAGATCCTTAGTAAATATAGTCATCCATGCACACACTTTCACATTCAAGCCACAAAGAGTATAGTGTACTTGTCTTCTTTGCTTACTCTTCTTGGAAAGGTGTAAAAAGTTGAAATCCTTCTCTTCTCTATGCATGCATCCCCACGCTGGTGAAGAGGAGGGAAGGAGCAAGGTTAGTTTACATCTTCAACTAGAATGTACCCTTAGAAAAAAACTAGATGACTTACCAAAAGGAGCTTGAGTGGTTTCCAAGCTTCTCTAACTTAGAATCCTTAAAAGCTTGAGTCTTGAGCCTAATGACCATGGGAGGTCACGGTTGGGAACGAGAAACATAGTCTCATATGTTTCATTCTTATCATGAAGATGTGAACAAGTTCTCAAAAGGTTAAGATCCTTACCTACTATCCCTTACTCCTTGGAAAACCTAGACTTCCTTGCTTGCCTCCTTGGCCGAATGCTTCGAAGGAGAAAGGGAAGAGATAGAGCTTCTTGTTCTTAGGGTTCTTGAGTAGTCTAAGAGGTTTCAATTGTAAGGTTGGAGGGAATTCTCTTTCTTTTTGGCTAGGTGTAGCCGTTGGGGAGGGAAAAGAATGGGGGGAAAATGGGTTAACCTTGATCCTCTTCGTAACCTTGGTTACTTTTTGGACTAACCAAGGTTACTTTTTCCCAATCATAGTTACTTTTTGAACTAACCTTAGTTGCTTTTTGTTAATCATGGTTAGTTAGGTTTGGTTAGGTTATCCTTAATTATGGTAGGAAGATGGCCTTCTTTATTGGCCTTCTTCCTTGGTTAGCCGGCGGTTGGGGCTCATAATGCCCCAACCAAATTAATTTTTCTCTTTTTCTTCCTTTTTCTTCATTTAGCACACTCATTAATTTATCCATTGGTTTACTTGCATAGTTATAACATGGAAAAACAAATGTGGTGTGCCTTCATTGGGCTGTTGGCCGAAATTTACAAGGCCTTGGGCGAAAATTGGATCTTCTCCCCTTGATCTAATACCCACTTCTAAGTGCTATATACATACTGATCATTGATCCAATTACATTGTAATATAAATCATGAGTACAAACAGGGTCCTCCATTGGGTTACAACATCCTCCTCCATTATAGTAAGTTTCGTCCTCGAAACTTGAAAGTGCTTAGTCAAAGAGATGCGGGTACAAGTTCCTTATGTGCTCTTCCATTTCCCAGGTAGACTCTTCTACAGAATGATTCTTCCATTGTACTTTGACCATCAGTATTGATCGTTTCCTTAATATCTTTTCTCTACGATCAACTATCCTCTCTAGTTCTTCCTCATATGTCGTATCGGCTTCTAGCTTCAAAGGTTGATCTTTTATGACGTGGTTAGGTTCGTGTACATATCGTCGCAGTTGAGATACATGAAATACATCATGTATTTGAGACAGGGTAGGCGGTAGAGCAAGTCGATAAGCTACTTCTCCAATCTTTTCAAGAATCTCGTAGGGTCCAATAAATCTTGGACTCAACTTCCCCTTGATACCGAATCTTTTAACTCCTTTCGTTGGTAACACTTTTAGAAATACTTTTTCCCCAATTTGAAATTCTAAAGGTCGTCGCTTTTCGTCTGCCCAAACCTTGCTTCTATCTTGGGCCGCTTGTAACCTTTGCCTTATGACTTTTATTTTTTCTCGAGTCTGTTCTATTAGGTCCAGCCCAGTGAGAATCATGTCTCCTATTTCATCCCAGTAGAGAGGACAACGACATTTCCTTCCATAGAGTGTTTCGTACGGGGCCATCCCTATGGATCGATGATAACTGTTGTTATAAGAAAACTCTACTAGCTTGAGGCTTCGATCCCAGCTTCCCCCAAAGTCAAGTGTGCAAGACCGTAACATGTCTTCCAGTGTCTGAATGGTTCTTTCAGATTGACCATCCGTTTGGGGATGAAATGCCGAGCTTATGTGAATCTCAGTGCCCATTGTTTTCTGAAAAGCTGTCCAGAATCGTGATGTGAAACGAGGGTCGCGGTCACATACAATACTCAGAGGTATTCCATGAAGGCTCACGATCTGTTCTAGGTACATCGTAGTCGATTTCTCCATTGGAGCCTTGATGGTCATGGCCAAGAAGTGAGCGAACTTGGAGCCTTGATGGTCATCGCAGTTTGCTTTGAAGACTTACGGGGCCCTCCGCTTCTAGATGCCTCCCTTCCTCTCTTTTGACTGAACTCATCTCGGCGGATGATATCTCTTTCAATTCTGTAGCAAGCATCTAGAAGGGCACCAAAGTTTGCTGGGTTGGCATTAACCAACCACGTTCGAATTCTGGGGTTCAGCCCTCTCTCGAATTTCAACATTTTGGTTTCTTCATCGTTCATAGTGGATGGTTGGAATCTTCCCAAAGCTATAAACTTGTTAGCGTAGTCAGCAACCGTCATCCCAGACTCTTGTACTAGGGATTCAAATTCATGTCTTTTCTGCAGTTTGGCTGAGGGCAGTATATAAAACTTGTTAAATTCCTGGAGGAACCTCTCCCAGGAGATTGGTCTTGGCAAGGCTTGCAGGTTGGCCTTCCACCATTAGTTGGCTTCTCCTAACAGAAACGGTCTGACTACTTGAGTCTTCACTTCTTCTAGGGCTCTAATGAGTTCAAAGCAATTCTCTACCTCATCGAGCCACTTTTCAGCAGCATCAGAGTCTGTCTTTCCCTCAAACGGCGGAACGTTGGCTCTCTTTAGTTTTTCAAAATAATATTGAGCATCTCTGACCGGCTCCTGAGGTTGAGGATTATTCTGTTGCAGCATTACTTGTCCAATCTGGGTGACGGTTTGGCAAAAGTTCTGAAAGGCGTTAACGTCTGGCATCATAGGTGGAAAAGGTCCTTGTGGTGGAGGGACGTTCTGAACTGGTGGTGGGTTTTGGTCTTGAGGCGGCGGGGGTGGAGGGGCCTGAGCGAGTGGAGGTGAATTAGACTCCCGCGCCTCGGGCCTAGCTCTGGCTGGTCTTCCTCGGGGTCTCACCATCTGCATCACGTAGTGTCAGCCTTATTTAAGATAGGAATAACAAGATACGTAGCAAAGCTTAACTTAGCATATCGAAAGAGCTCATACGTACTTACGTTATAATTTGAAATTTATAATTGGTTATTTATTAGGGCATATCACTGGGTTGTACCCTATTTTGCCAGTCTAAGTCATCCTGTTCTAAGGTCAACTATCATCTAAGGTTAAATCTTAGATCTAAGATCGAACTTAATTGGCTACAATCGTAACTTACTTTTATGTGCTGCCCGGATCTGGAGCCTTTGCTCTGATACCACCTGTAGCGCCCCGCACTCCGGCCCCCGCCGAAGTGGGTGCACCCGCCGTACTTCATTAAGGAGAGTACGAGGCGTCATCCATACATGTCATGATCCATGATCGGAATGCATGGATTATGGCGCTTACATATAAATAAGCAAGTGAAACCGTGGCAGAATTTAAAACTTCAAATTAAAATCATCAACACAGTCATCCATAGGTTACAACTAGATTAAATGTACCATTAAACGACAAAAGAAATTGTTTCCATTCTCAATACATAAAACCGTCCTTCCTTAAGTGCCAAGTCTGGTTCCCTAGGCCTGTCCATCCTCCACTGCACTCACGGGTAGGGGACCCTAGGTTCGTCATCGATCCACTCAACCTTGTCCTCAGCAACCTCTGGCAGGAAAAATAAGGGTGAGTGACAAAGTCACCAGCAAGTATACTATAATAATCGGGGATTAAATGGAAAGTGCGAACAAGAACCGAGCCCCAAAATTTTTGATTTAGAAGCATACCTGTCTCCTGTTCGACCCTCGATAGAAATCATCACTTAAGTGAGCAAGATCGTTTCTTAAATAAAATTTATCAGGTAAAACAACAGGTATCATCAAGGGACTGTAATTCATATTAGTAAACGACATAACGAGACTCATACCTAAGGACTACAAGGTCATCATAACCTAGGTAACGCGTGTTTTGTCATGAATGCAACATGCATGCGTATGAATATGTAATGCATCTGGATGGAAATAAAAGATGATCCTTTCAAGCTTTTCTTTCAAATCATGCTTTTCTTTCAAATCATCATCATCGGTGTAAAACAATGGAGTGTTCAGATCTATATCCCGGATCTGAGGTGGTAACGTCATCTTCTTCTTGTCGGGTCTATTGTATCCAGGCCCGCAAGGCCTACTGTTCTTCTTGTCGGGTCTATTGTATCCGGGCCCGCACGGCCTACTGTTTCTTCTCGTCGGGTCTATTATATCTGGGCCCGCACGACCTACTGTTTCTTCTCGTTGGGTCTATTGTATCCGGACCCGCACGGCCTACTGTTAGATCACTTAACCCTGATCTGGTTGGTTCATACTGGCCAAGTTCATACTCACACATGGTACCGGTGGGGAATCATTCTTTTCAAAAAAATCGTCTTTTGAAAATGCTTTTCATCGTTCTTTCTCATAAAAGACATGCTATAAATCATGTATGTGATGATAATGCGAATGCATGACATGTAACATGCAACTAAGGCATAATGTGTGACATAGACAAGTGCATACATCTCATCGTTATGCTGGAAATTTCCAGCTTAGTAGCGTCCACTACTCCTTAGTGATTCCCTACCAAAATAAACATTCTAGGCCAAATAGTTCGCATGTAATTCTTCGTAAATGTCATAAGTGTTTACCATGCAAGTTTTATGAAATTACGATGTCGATAAGTGAATCGTTTGTTCTTTTTCGTAAAGCGGCGCAAGCTGAATTCTGGAATGACCAATTTTAATAAAAAAAATTCGTTATGACCGATCCTTTAATCTTTTTCCGGAAATTCTAACTCCCCAACTTACTAAACTCATTGGACTAGCATCCTTCCAAAGTTTGGCCCAAAGGTATTTTTCTAAGGTCCAATCCCAGATAATGCAATATGCTATAGAAATTCTGCAAACCCAGCGTATTTCAGCCTGACCCATTTTACTAGAAAATTCTTTAAAAATAAACCATAACTCATTTGACGAAATTCCAACTTTCACCTTTACTTTATTCATAGGGTTAGTGACATACCAAAAATTAGTTAATTTGCATACCTCTAAGTTCCATTTCTAGGTTACTAAATTCGTTACATAATTCTGTCCAGTGCAGCATTTTCGGCAGGACCAATCTTACTAGAAAATTTATTAAAAATAAACCCTAACTTCTTTTAATGAAATTCCAACTCTCACATCTAATATACACATAAAACTAGTAGCATACCAAAAAACAACATATTTGAAAGTTCTTAAGATCCCTTTTCTAGTCTCCCAAAACAGCCCAAGTTTCTGCCTATTTCCAGTAATTTTTCTAGTGGTCATGTATTCTTCCTAAGTGTCCTTGTCTTACATTTTTGTCACAAACACTTAACAACAATCGGGGGTGCAAACGCACCCTTCCACCAACAGCCCTGTTTTTGGTGCATGCAAGAAAATAATGTATCTAAAATTATGTTGGGCACAATACACAACAAGACCAAAAACCTATCTCCATTTCCTCCTAAGTTATCATTTCATGCCAAAAATCACCATCATTCCCATCACCCCTTCCACCGTGAGCCCCCATCATGGAAAGAGAGAATCTTTAACACATCTATCTTAGATTAACACCTAATAATGCATATAGTCCACAAAGATCATAACTTTGGAGCAAGATCTCTCTCCCACACCCCAAATGGCCCTAGGCTGGAAGTTGTAGCATCAAAACTCAACATGGTTCAACTAAAATTAGATCCTTAGTAAATCTAGCCATCCATGCACATACTTTCACATTCAAGCCACAAAGAGTATAGTGTACTTGCCTTCTTTGCTTACTCTTCTTGGAAAGGTGTAAAAAGTTGAAATCCTTCTCTTCTCTATGCATGCATCCCCACGGTGGTGAAGAGGAGGGAAGGAGCAAGGTTAGTTTACATCTTCAACTAGAATGTACCCTTAGAAAAAAACTAGATGACTTACCAAAAGGAGCTTGAGTGGTTTACAAGCTTCTCTAACTTAGAATCCTTAAAAGCTTGAGTCTTGAGCCTAATGACCATGGGAGGTCACGGTTAGGAACGAGAAACATAGTCTCATAAGTTTCATTCTTATCATGAAGATGTGAACAATTTCTCAAAAGGTTAAGATCCTTACCTACTATCCCTTTGTCCTTGGAAAACCTAGACTTCCTTGCTTGCCTCCTTGGCCGAATGCTTTGAAGGAGAAAGGGAAGAGATAGAGCTTCTTGTTCTTAGGGTTCTTGAGTAGTCTAAGAGGTTTCAATTGTATGGTTGGAGGGAATTCTCTTTCTTTTTGGCTAGGTGTAGCCGTTGGGGAGGGAAAAGAATGGGGGAAAATGGGTTAACCTTGATCCTCTTTGTAACCTTAATTACTTTTTGGACTAACCAAGGTTACTTTTTCCCAATCATAATTACTTTTTAAACTAACCTTAGTTGCTTTTTGTTAATCATGGTTAGTTAGGTTTGGTTAGGTTATCCTTAATTATGGTAGGAAGATGGCCTTCTTCCTTGGTTAGCCGGCGGTTGGGGCTCATAATGCCCCACCAAATTAATTTTTCTCTTTTTCTTCCTTTTTCTTCATTTAGCACACTCATTAATTTATCCATTGGTTTACTTGCATAGTTATAACATGGAAAAACAAAAGTGGTGTGCCTTCCTTGGGCTGTTGGCCGAAATTTACAAGGTCTTGGGCGAAAATTGTATATTCTCCCCTTGATCTAATATCCACTTCTAAGTGCTATATACATACTGATCATTGATCCAATTACATTGTAATATAAATCATGAGTACAAATAGGGTCCTCCATTGGGTTACAACATGATGTGTCTAATTTCTTAGACAAAACAAACTTGGATGGTTTAGATGATGCTTCGTTTGTCTCCATGTATCCTAATCCGGTTTTGTCACTATCATGCTTTTGTGAAGAAATAATGCGATCTAGCATGTTTGTTCCCGTATCAAATTTCTTCACCATTTCCTCTAAGTCTGTATTCCTTGATTTCAAGTTTGTAATCTCGGATTTCATTTCAGTGTTCTCGGATGTCAATGATGAAATTTCAGACCTTAATGAATTTATGATGCAAGACGACTCTTCTTTTGATTCGTTTAATTGAGACACAAGATTTGTGTTACAAGATTCTAACAGTTTCTTGTCTTCAATTAACTGTTTCTTTTGTTTTGCAAGAGTTCTAGCAAACTTATGTAATTCAAGATATTCAACATATAAATCATCGTAAGATAGTTCAGAATCCGATTCAGAATCAGAATTTACCTCATTTTCAAATAGTGGAGGCATTTGGCTTGACATATATTTTTCCTCGGTTTCGTGGCTAGTGGTTGCCATCTCACACAGATCGTTGGATCTTCTTGTTGTGAGTGTTCCTGCGCTCTGATACCAATTGTAGGATCTGCAAGGCACCACTAGAAGGGGGGGGTTGAATAGTTGGTGCGGAAAGTGTGGTTTTTAAAATTGTTTTGACCAAAAACTCAACTTCTGAAAACAGATTCTGTTTTCAGGACCAGTTTTAAAACGTTTTTAAAACTAGGTTGTAGGTCTTCAAAAATTTTGACATTTTGAGAGAACTTAGCCTCAGATGTTATGAGTGTATCCTAAAAATTTCAGATTTAAATTCAACCTTTAACCCCTTTAAAAATCATTAGTGGTCAGATTGTGCGAATCTGCCAGAAACGGTAGACTGTTTTGAAAAATTTATTCCTATTTGTACTTAACTTCAATTGCTCTGAAATTTTAACCACTAACCCCTTATATGTTGTATTTAAATGGTTGAAAGAGTTTTGAAAAATGTTTTTGGGAAGTTAGTCAAGTACACTCAAAGTCTCAACCTTTGCAAGCCTGAAAATCAGACTGCACTAGTCTCAGAACTTTGGATGTTGGATTAACTTATACTTATCTAAAAGGGTTGAAACTTGTTCCAAAAGAACCCTAGAACGTGTGGCTATGTTTCCTAAAAGTTTTGTGATTTTTGAAATTCGTTTACTATTTTTACGAACATGATTAAAAACAGTAAACAGTGCTGAAATAGAAAATCAGTGCTGAAAGTAAATGACACAAGGAATTTTATACTGGTTCGGTTATCAACAACCTACTCCAGTCTTCGAGGAACACCTTCCTCGGTTCACACTAATCACACAACACAAAAAGACCTTACCACAGGGTTGATGGAGTTACACACCAACTCCAACCCTTTACAAACCTTGTATGATAATACAATGAACACGAACACCACCACCTTGCAAGTTCAAGATTGATCACACCTTGATCAACCTTTTACAACACTAAAGAAAATATGGTGGTATGTAAGAAGCCTATTCAAGATGCATGAATATGAATACAATAGGCTTTTAGAGAAAAGAAAGAAAGAAAGGTAGAAGAAGAAAGTCTAGAAAACGTTTTTCGCTTTTTGCACTTGTGAGACTTGTCTTCTATTTTGCAATGCTTCTTCATTTTAACAAGCCCTTGGCCGCCCCCTTATGCAATTTTCTTCTCTTGAAAATTATCTTTTAAGTGCTTGGAAGAGTGTAATGCATCATTGTGACATGTCTTTGCTTACTTGGCATCTCCTCATTTGATGATCATTAAGCTCTTGCTTACTTGGCACTTCATGATTGGTCTAACCTTGTCACCATTTAGTGTGCTGTAAAAATCTGAGATTAAATTGAAAAAGATGTGCCAAAAAGAATTCAAAACACTACCAAATAATCACCATTTAATCCCTTCAATTTTGGGATGCAAATTAAGGACAAATGAATAGTAAATTCGGCCACTATTCACATGTGCTGAAAATTTTCAGCATGTGTTGCATTTTTGAAATCTTGCCTTGTGCGTTGCCCTCTTTAAAGTCACCCATCATGTGTGAATTATTTTCTACCAATTAGATTGCCAAATAAGCTCCATCTAGGCTCCAACAAAGCTGAAAATGGTGTGTGAAATTCCTGCACATGTGCTGAATTATTTTTGCAAACTTTGTAAAATAGTGCACATTTAATTATACACACATGGTATATTTCAATCAGCCCTTAATTTAATTTCTAGAACACTTTAAGATATATGACATATGTAAAAAGTGTCTAGATACGTGTCATATGATGTGCCAAAAACATTCCATG
This sequence comes from Eustoma russellianum, assembly GCA_036186865.1. Lineage (NCBI taxonomy): Eukaryota > Viridiplantae > Streptophyta > Magnoliopsida > Gentianales > Gentianaceae > Eustoma > Eustoma russellianum. The sequence goes on along the minus strand of AP025071.1, from coordinate 20,292,603 downwards.
TGTTGTGTACGTAGAAAACCGAATTTTCGATGTTTATCGATTACCCGATTTTTCTCTAATTAAATTCTAACTTTTTGCACATGTTATATATATTATGTTACACATAATATACATAATATAAACTTTAATATTCAGCTTATAAGGATGATTAAAGTGGCGCCTAGACATGTGACAAAATTGAAATTGGAATCTCCACAATTTGGTCTTAATGTGGGGTGATTTGTGTGTGCCAACATTAAATGATTTTATGGCTGGAAATAACATGTAGGCCACGAAAATAATGAGTATTTTTGAAGTGTAGAGGCTGGACATCTATTTGTGGCAAGTACGTGACACGTTGGCGAAGTTTCGGTATTTGCCCGATACGACAATTTTTGTTTTAGAACCTTTGAACGTGTCGTATTTAATTTTTCATCACCATGACTTATATCATATGATATAAGTCCTGAATATACTCATAAATATGAGTTAAGTATGATGGCGTGACGTTAACGTACGTACGTAAAATATATAACGTGTCGGTAGTACGTTGGAATACATGTGTATGTGCCTTTCTCAAAAAATCTTAAAATATATATTTATATATATATGTAGGCGTGTCATATATGTGGTAAATGAGGAGAGGAGACTTTCCTTTCTTAGTGTTGTTGCCTTTGTGCCTTATTTAAATGTTGCTTCCTTTAATGAACTACTTAGTTTAATTAACTAAGTACATCACTTAATGAACTAGTTTAGTTCCTGAAAATAGTTCAAGTACAACAAATGTTTGCCATTTGATTAAGCTTTAAAGCTTCATGGCTCGTTAGTACGACAACATTATATATGAACTATATAAGGCAACTTTCATGCAACAACGTGTTATGTTATAAAATATGCCATGCATTTCTTTGTAAAACGTTATTTAAATCATGCATTTTGAAATAACTCAAACCCTTTTTCTCAACAAAATGTGTCACAGGCGGCCTATCAAAATAGTCAAATGGGCCTGGACGTCCCAATGGGCGATCAAATGTGTCCGTGCACTCTATATACCAAAATAGCCAATATGCTCGGACGACCCGTTTGTTCGGAACCAACCCATCTTGACGATATATTTTCCATGTAAGAGTGATTTTTCAAAGATGCGATGCACGATTTCTAAAACAATTTCCAAATATTCAATGTTTCCAAAAAAATTTCCAAATGTCGATATTTTCAAATATTTTTTAAAACCAAATAATTTCTAAACGATACCAAATACTAAGTAATCCAAAGACAAATAGACCAAATAACCAAATATCAAATGTCAATGTCCAAATAACAATTTTCCAAATGACCACCACTCACGTATATCTATATACATATATATGCCCATGCTCATACATGTGCTTGTACACGTATATAAATACACGGTTCTCCCTCGGGCCATTTTTTTATCAACCCACTGCCAACTTTCCTCACTCCTCACCCCGACACCCTCTGCCCACACTGACCAGCAACCACTAGAGGCCACTTCCTTAGCACAGCCCCTCTTCACTCTCCCAAAATCCTAATTCCTCCCGACACACTTCCTACCCTCGTTCTCCCTCCAAAACACAAAACACCCACATTTTCTCACATCTTACACGTCAAACAGTAATCATGGTTCATGCCTAATACATTGCCGCAAAAATATCTGCCAAAGGAGACCGAACGCGCCCTCACCCGCGGCCACTCGCGCCGACGGCCGTCGCTAACCACCATAATTCACCTTTTATTATATCCAACATATTCCCACTATCAAATCATACAAAATCCCCTCTTACACCACTCTCAATTTGTTACGTCCGTGTATTTTAAAAAATGAAAGTTTTAGTAAAATATTTAATTACAAAACAAAAAAAATCAGAAACTGTTGTTTGGGGGTTTGGTCAACCTCCATTATCCTCAATTCCTCAATAGTTGCCCAAATATCTCCCCCACCTCCCTCATTCACGGCCACACCTCTTTTTTAAAAAACAATTATTTGCAACCCACCCCAAAAAGCCTTTCAGCCAAAGACATAAAGCTCCCCAAATGAAAATAAAAACCTCTCTTGCCAACTTCTGCAGCCGAAAGCAAGGGAAAAAAAAGTTTCTTTGATTCAACCAATTCCAAGTCAAGTGTACAGTATCGTATAATTTATCGTGTAAGTAATCTCCCTTTACTTGTTATATTTTGCAAAAAATTATATCATTATGTTCGTAATAAAATTAGATCGTACATAAGTATCGGTGATTTTATAAATTGATGAATATACATGTATGATCGGTTGCATATATTTGCGTATATAAGATTTGATTTTTGTAGGTATTTGCAAAGAAAAATAAATGGCCGAAGGTTATAAATTTTCCAATGTGTATGTGTAATATCTATAAGCATTCCTTGTTTTTTTTTTAAAAACCAATTTCAAATTTTGTTTTTCTGTAACCAATGTGGGATTCTCAATTGATGAAATTGTGTATATGCCGTTTGTTTAAAAAAAACATTTGAATTGTAAAGGAATTTGGCTCTTGGCCCAGTGGAGTGGAGAAGGTACATGGGATTTTTCTAATATATGTTATTTTAAAATGTATATGCAGTTTGTGTGGTTTATTAGAAGGTGAGATTTTCAAAACAATGCACACTGGCCGAAATTTTGATTTCAGTTGTTTGGTGAAATTCGACCATTTTAGTTGGAAAATGTCAAATATATTATATTAATATAATGTAAGACATGTATGTTTATATATATAAGCCCTGTATGTATATATATATAAATATATATAATTAAGGTGAATTTTATTAAAATAATTGTTGTTTTGGTATGTCTGCAATTTGCAACAAAAGATGGGACTTTGAAGGAACTGGCCGAATGGTCACTGAAGAAATTTTGAATTACACATATATATTTATTAGTATAATATTTGGTAAGTATTTGAGAACAAAAAAATAAGAAAAGAAAGCCGAAATATAAGTATATATATTAGGAAGACATTTCGGCCTACACTATGTACATTTTACAAGTTTTAGAAATTGACTTTCAGTAAAGGTGAGTTTTTTTACCGTATGTGTGTGTGTAAATATATATATATATATATCATGTCTGCCGTTGTATATATGTTAGGGGTACAAAAAGATTATATATGGAGTTGGTTCTGAAGTACTGGCCGAATGACCGTTAACGAAAAGAAGGAATTGTTTAGGTTCAAATTTTGGAGATTCCAGATGATAAGTTGAACCGGAGACTTTTATGGTAACCTTCCTCACGTTCGAGCATAGAATAAGAAAGCTAAGTGACCGATAAGAGGTAAGTGGTCTATCTATGCTCGTTATACTATCATGCATCAGAGGTAAATGGTCTATTTGTGCTCATCATGTTGTCATGCATCAGATGTAAGTGGTCTATTTGTGCTCGTTATGTTGTCATGCATCAGATGTAAACGGTATATTTGTGCTTGTTATGTTTATCATGCATCGGTGTGTTATTTGTTGCATATCTAATTGGATTTCCTCTATATGTGAATTGTGTGCATATGTGGTATATGTACCTACATGTGAACTGTGTGTACGTATAAGTGTGGATGCACCAGATTAAAGAAAGATGAGAAGAACAGAATGAGAATGAAAATGAAAATGAGATGAAAGAAAAGAGAGTCGGGCCAGGCAGGCGGTCGAGCCGGGCCGAATGGCCAACGGACCAGTTGCGGTGGTAGGCCTCGACCCAGAACATAATATAAATGTTACTTAATTAATTTTAAATTGGTAATAATTCTAGGAAAAATATAAATAAATATCAGAAATTTCCAAATAAATTCCAGAAATTATAAAATGCTGAAATTAAATTATTTTTACTAAATTTCAGAAATAGTGGTAATTTATTTAGTTTGGACAATTAGGTAATAAATAGAAATAATTTAGGAAAAAATGAGGAAAAATATAGAAATGCTCAATAAATGTATACAAGCCATGGAAAAATAGGTTTAACGTCAACAACATTAAATCATCACTCGGATAATAAATGAACCTAGATTTGAGTGCCGAAGGATGTTGAGGATGGGCCAGGGGCCTCAGGCGATCTTTAAATCCACCTAGATTTGTGTGCCGGAGGATGGTGAGGATGGGCCAGGGGCCTCAAGCGATTGTGTTTTTTGCATTCATGGTACATGCATTGCATTGATGGTGGGTCGTGACATACGGGTCACAGACGCTCAGGATGGTGTACGGTGGCAGGGCCAAGTACACTTAAGATGGTGACTGTGGGTGGGTACGACCCACGGCCACCCAGTAGGTCCTGGGATCATGCATTGCATGGCGGAGATATCAGCATTCTGTGTGACATGACTTCGTTGCGTGTGACATGCATAGCAGGACATGCATCATGAAGTTGCGCATTATTATGTGGAGTGACTTACTTTCTGCGGCTTATTTACTTCATTGGTATGCATTGTCCCCTTCTTTGTCTATATGATTATTTGTTTGTGTATGCCATACTTAAGAAAAGCATGCATCATGGTAAGGTAGATTGAGCTGATGAATCATTTATTTTTGAAGTCTTAACTGTTAAAGGTAATCGAGTGAAATTATTTGTGGACTAAGGACTTGTATGTTAACTATAAAGGTTATTTGTATTTGCTTCTGCATGTATGATTTCTATAACAGGTATATGTAGGTTGCTTACTGAGCCCGTTGATTTGGCTCACACCACCACTCACCAGTTTTGCAAACATGAGGAGTTAGGGTATGCTTACACAAGAGTTAGTATACCGTGGAAGATCGAGACGGTAGATATCGAGACCTAGGATATTCAGACGAGACTTTCGAGGGTTGGTGAGGTAGTTATTTTGAAATTAGAGGCTTATGTATTTTCGAGATTAGTGTTTATATTTGACTATTGTATTGATTTAGAAATTCTTCGACTTAGTATTAATGATGATGAATATTTTATTGAGGATTTTAGTAATGGCTTCCGCTAACTTCGATCTATGTTATTATGATGACGTGTAGTTGATTCGTATCTACGTCTTGTATTCTCCTTAGCGAGATATATACGGCGGATGCACCGTTCCCGATGCTAGGGTTCAGGAGCAGAGCGCTACATAAATTCTCCGAAAATCAATACCGAAACACCGATTTACTTTCTACAAAAAATCATGACATATGGTTTACATAGTTGTCAAAATTGAATCAAAACTTATACTTTACCCCAGTCTCTGGCCGAAAACCACTTTTCAAAATCCAAAGTTATTTTTCGGCCATTTAACATGCAAAAATTATGAATTATAGTCATATATACATATATATAAAACATACCTACCATATATATTATATTCATATAATGACTTACAAAATCAAATGCCCTCTTTTTAATGACCATTCAGTCAGTGCTCCAAAGCCAACATCAGATACGATTTCATACCATATACACATATACCACAACACACATATATATATTTATACATATATACATATATTCGGCCACATATGAACATATATATATATACATTCGTCTATGGTTTTCAAATTTACTTATGCATGATTCATATTTTGATACGAAAATAATGATACAAATTTCACAAATTTATAATAAGTACATGAAGGATACTTACATTGGTCTGTTTATACTATACCGTTATCTGATTCAGGCTTTGTTCGGCCAAAGTTTCTCCTTTCTTCTAATTAGGGGTCGGCCGAGATCTTTTGATGGTGAGCAGAGAAGGTGGTCGGCTATTGCTATATGATGGTGTAGGGTTTGGGAGGGGTGTGTGTGTGTATAATAAGCCAAGAGAATCTCTTCCTTTTGCTCCAACTTGCTGGGCCAACAGTTTGTGGGGAATGAGGGAGAGGGAGGACTGCCGCTGGAAAGGTGGTGGGCGGAAGAAGAATGGGTAGGGTTTGATATATGTTGATATATATAAACAAGTATGGATAGAGTTTTTGGTAGTTTCCTTATATGTTTAGGAAATTTTTTATAAGGTAAATCCTTTATTGTTTAATTCCTATCCCACCTTTTCCTATTTCATCTAAATACAACATGGTAATTTTTTTAATCCCAATCTAACACTTATATTATTTTCTTTATGCATCCTTTATGTTTCCTTTTTCTGTGACCCCCTTGAGGCCAGGTCGTAACAAGAGTTCTCTTATATTGAGTTTATGCAAAGGATCTCCATTAAATCAATACTTATTTGCTTTAGTTATAGATGGCCTCACTCGCCACTTTCAAGACGGAGTTCCATAGAGCATGTTATTGCCGATGGAATTGTTTTGGTAGATGATACTAGTGAATGAGTCAAAACTAAGCTGGAATGTTGGCAGCGACACTAGAGAAAAATGGTTTCAAATTGAGTCAAAAGAAGACAATATATGAAATTTGTGTTTAGCAAAAAAAGAATGACCTTGAAACCTATGAAACTAGAAGAGTAGATTTACCTGAGTGGGAGTTTTAGGTATTTAGGATCTATAATACAGAAAGATGGAGGAATTGACAAGGATGTGAATCACAAGATACAGACAGTGTGGTTAAATTGGAGAAATGCATCAGGTCTTCTTTGTGATAAAAAATGTACATTTAAATCTTAAATGAGAGTTTTACATGATGGTGGTAAGATCCGCATTACTATATGGGTTTGGATGTATGGAAGGCAAATATGATCATGAAAAAAGAATACGAGTGACGAAAATGAGAATGTTAAGATTGACGTGTAGACATACAAAGAAAAATAAAATTAGAATGAATATATAGGAGAAAGGTTGGAGTGACTCCTATAGATTAGAAGATGAGAGAGTCAAAATTAAGATGGTATTGACTGTGTAAAGATGTACTAAGATGCATCTATTAGGCGGTATGAGACAATAACATGAGGTGCATGTTAAACGTGAGAGAGGAAGATCAAAGAGCAATTAGAGAGTGACAATAAGGATATGACATATGACAATTGGGGAGCCTATAGTTAGTGATTGGACACAGTAGAGACAGTTGATTCATGTAAACATTGTTATGTTGATGGTATAAGATTTAACTGAGAATTTTAGTTACTTAGGCCTAAAGAATCTCGATTGAGATTGAGATGATATGATAATTTTGAAAGATGTTATTCTAAAGGCGTGTATTATGCATCATGTATTAAGAGACACGTAGGGGGAGTAAGATTTAGGTTACGACTCAAAAACAAAACAAAAGTGAAAGACAAAAAACATATAAAAAAGCAACAGTTTCGCTTGCACTTTATTTTTTTGTTTCTTTGTTTTTGTTTTTAGTCTATTTTTTTTGTTTTTGTTTCTTTGTTTTTGTTCTTGACTCGTAACCTAAATTCTAGCCTCTTTGCGTGTCTCATAATACCTAATGTATAATATGCGTCTTTGAAATACACACCATTCAAAACTATCATATTATCTTAACTGGGATTCAGGCCTAATTACCTAAAATTCTCATTTAAATAAAATAAATGAATAAAATAAAGCCCAAGATAAACGATTGTTCTATAGTCTATGTGAGCATTACTGTAGTTTTTCTTTGAACTGATCTCTTGTATATGATCATCCTTTTATGACTTGCTATAGTTGAGTCATTTTTTCCTCTTTATCTCTGGGAGAAAAAGTAAAAGCTCTCAAATTTAATTTGAACCTGCAGAAAAATGTGAAAAGAAAGACAAAGCGGATGATTCTCGAGTTCCTCCTAGCAAACGCCGCAGGAGCCGGAGCCAAAGCAGCAGTCCCCAAAGATCTGTAGATAGAGAAAAGGACAAGGGTCATGCCATACCCCGTGACTTTTAAGCACGACTTTCAATACTTAAAGGTCAACCTTAAATGCAATTTAATTAATGATGTAGGATGTGAGACTTAGTTACTTAAAATATAGGAAAATAAGAAAAGGGGTTAAAAGTAGAATTAAAGGTAATTAAGAAAAATTACCTAAAAGGTCCCTACTAAAGGATAGTGGAGTTACACAACACTTAGTATAACTCCTCATCAGCCTAAGGGATCGGTTATAACACCAAAAGGAGAGGGAAATACCGCTGGAGAGAAAAGGGAAGGAGAAAGAGAAAAGAAGACGAAGAGAAGAAAAAGGAAAGGAAGGAAGAGCGTCCAATCTAGGTTTAATCTTTGCAGAAATTCTGCCATACACTCGTAAGCGTATCTAGATTCCAAGGCAAGTAATCTTTCTATACGCTTTACGCAAATTTTGTTACTTTATAGGCCTATGTTCTTACAAAGAGAAAACTTGGATCACACATTAGTAGCTTTGGTTTGCTTATGTTAAAGGCTTTACTATTTGTAGTTGTTGTTGTTGTTGATTGAGTAAAGCTATGTTCTTTGGGCCAATATTTGAAATGGTTATGTTGTGTTCTTCGTTGTGAAATATGCCCATAAGAGTGTTGAACGTAATGTGTTTATTATCTTGAGATAAGCTCATAAGTTTGGTAATTACACCTTAGTTGTTTTGAGAGTGTTTGCAAGTGGTGAAGGATGGATGTTGGCTTGGTTGTAGACTTGTTGTGTTGGAAGGGGTGAAGATATCTAGAGAAGCTTGTGGATGATAGAAGGTTTAGAGTGGATACTAGTTTGCATGTTTAAGAATCAAATCCTGATAGTTGTGTGTTAAGCATGATGAATCAAGGTGCTAAGATTGATCTTGGGGTGTTGAACATGAAAGGGGTTGAAGAAGGAAGGAGATAGGAGGAAGTTATTGCAGAAAACCGTCAGAACACTTCGAACACCTACATTAGGCGCTCCAAGTCACATTAGGCACCTAATGTAGGCGTTCAATGTGTCCCAGAGCATCCCCGTACACTTCGAACACCTACATTAAGCGCTTCATGTCACATTAGGCGCTTCATGTAAGCGTTCGATGTATACAACACATCCCCGAACAATTTGAACGCTTAGTATAGGCGCTCCAAGTCACTTTAGGCGCCTCATGTGGCGTTCGAAGTATACTGGAAGTCTTTTTGACACTTTAGGCGTCCTATGTAGGTGTAATAACTTTATACACTTCATTTGAACATAAAATGCAAGGTTATTTGAAGTGCAATTGAGGTATAGATGGTAAGTTCGACTAAGTAAGGGTAAGATTGAATCCCAAGTGAATTTGTGAGATGAACGAACTTGGAAATATACGAACGTGGAGTGCTTGAGGTGTAAGACTGTATACTTGATATGTAAGATGTGTGTGTGTTTGTTACATGTTTGATACGAAGTTGCATGAGCATCCTGCATCATGACATGGGCACTTGCATTTGACTTGAGAATTGCTTTGCGAAAGAACATGTGTTTACAAGAGAAGTTTAAAGTTTTCCAAAGGCAAAGTATGGCTGCTGGCTGATCGCAGGGTATAAAAGTCACGCCTGCGAAAGCAGGGTATAAAAGCTTGACCAGTGAATCAACAGCAGGGTATAAAATATTTTATGGGGCCGTGGACCTATCAGCACAGAAAATAAAGTATTTTATGGGGCCGTGGACCTATCAGCACGGATATATGATATATGTAATGGGGCCGTGGATCTATCTGCACGGATATATGATGTATGTAATGGGGCCGTGGACCTTTCAGCACGGGGTATAAAGTTATATGTTATGGGGTCGTGGACCTTTTAGCACGGGGTATAAAGTTCTGTTTGCTGTGGACTGATCACCCACAGGGTATAAAGTTCTGCTACGCAAAGAATATGATAAGAAGATTTATGAAATGTTTTGTGAAATGACATGCATGACATGTTTATGAAAGAGGACATATGCATGGGTGTTGTGTGTGGTTTTAAAGAAGTACATGCATCATGATACACGAAGCATAAGATTTGGTATGCAAGAAACGTGACTAGCTTATGACTTGCTTATGTGATATGTTGTTTTAGTACATGTTTGTTCTTGTATCCGTGTATCATTTATGTGTTTTATCTGTTTTGAGGAATTCTTATAAAGATGCTATTTGCTAACCCGAGCACCTTATTTTGGGCAATGACTTATACACTGGTGACTCGTCGTGTGTGATCCCGTAAGGTGTATAGACGAGTTACTTGCTGGCGAGATTTTCGCTAAGAACAGATACTGTATTCCTTTTCAGGTGAGCCGGAATATGAAATGATATTTGTCGAAGACGATGGCGAGTGGGCTAAATGGGATGACGGGCATGGAAGTAGATAGATGCTGGATTACTCTCTTTAAGTTTAGAAACTCTATGTTTATTATGTGGTACTAGAAGTTATGTTAGACAGTTGATCAAACATTTTTTATTTCCGCTGTATTTTCTGGGTACATTAATGATGGTGAAGTTTTAAATCTTACAACGTTTCCGCTGATTTGTCTTACATCATGGATGATGCATGTTTGATCTTCTTTGATGCTTCGTAGTTCTCATAGTAGACTACGGCGGGTGCACTGGTTCCGATGACAGTTTCGGACCGGGGCATTACAGGTGGTATCAGAGCCTAGGCTTCAGATCTATCTCGGAAACTTAGGTTCATGATCTTTAGACATTTAAGGTATGATTTTTCCTTAAGGTTGATCCTTAGTTGTAAGTACTGATTTCTCTAGAGTTTAAGTCTGATCTGGGCTGGGTGTGTGCGAGCGCGCTTAGCATATAATTTCGAATTAATAGTTTTATTACATACCCTACCCGTCCTTATTCATTCAAGCTTTCAGTAACATCATGTATCTACTGAACGTTAACCTTTCAGAGATAAATGCCTCCAAGAAGAGATGACACAGGAAACTCTGGCAATGGACAGGAGGATCAGCCACCACAAGTTGTTTTACCCCAAGTGCTCACTGATGCGCTAACGGTGATCGCACAAGGGTTTGCTCAACAGCATCAGCCTCCGCATCCTCCACCGCCCCAGCATAACATCCGGTTCTTTTATGGAGAGATGAGAAAGATAAGGGTGCCGGAGTTTGGAGGATGTACTGATCCTGAGGAGGCTCAGCACTGGTTGGCTGAGGTGGAGAAATGTTTTCGGTTAGCGTAAGTGCCGGAAGAGATAAAGGTTGATGTGGCCACACCCCTTCTAAGTGGCAAGGCTGGCGAATGGTGGGCCGGAATGGTGCTGAGAATGACCCCACCTATCTCGTGGGCACAGTTCTGTGATGTGTTCCTGAAGTATTATGTGCCAGAGACGGCTATACTGGACAAGATTAGGGCATTCGACCGACTTGAGCAGGGTCAAATGACCGTATCAGAATATGCTGATCGTTTCCACGCTTTGGGAAAGTTTGCTCTTGCGATTATGTCAGATAACCGCCTCAAGATGATGAAGTTCGAGAGAGGTTTGGACTCGAGGATACAGTCGGCGATAGTGAATGCGGGGATGAAAACTTATGAGGATATGCTAGATGCTTGTTTCCGCGTCGAGAGTGATTTTCGCCAGGATATGCTAGATGCTTGTTTCCGCGTCGAGAGTGATTTTCGCCAAGTAGCGGCAAGAGAAGCTAGTGTAGGATCATCTGACAGAGGCAAAAGGCCAAGAGATGATGTGAGAGTTGGTGGCAGACCCAGACGTTGGGTCAAGATTCCGAAAAGAGGCCCAGTTGGAAATTTCCAGAGACTCCCACCCCAGAATCCAGTAGTTCAGCAGGCTATAGGAGTTTGTCCACATTGCAACAAGAATCACGTCGGAGAGTGTAGAAAGGTGGCTGGAGCATGCTTTCAATGCGGTCAAGTGGGTCACATGATTAGGGACTGCCCGGAGATGAAGAAAAATATTCCTGGGGAGGCGGCTCAGTAGCCGAGAGCGAAGCCACGTGCAAATGCCTGTGTACATCTCATGACGGACACCGATGTGCAGGAGGCTACCGATGTAGTAGCAGGTACCATTTAAACTAAGTTTGAATTCTTATTGAATTAGGTATTTACGTGTTTAACTCTTTGTGTAAAACTTGATATGACCTTAGGTGCGGTTTTAGTAAATAAGATATCTGCCAACGTGCTCTTCAACAGCGGCGCAAGCCACTCCTTTGTAGCAAAGAGATTCACTAAGCACCTTGGTAGTTTGCCTGAATGGTTAGAAACTCCGTATCGTGTTCAAGCGGCCGGAGATCAAATTATGGTTTCGTACCAGCAGTACCGAGATTGCGAATTGGAGTTTGAAGGACAAACATTCTCCGCCACACTGATTCCTATTCAGATGTACGACTTTGACGTTATATTAGGAATGGATTGGTTGGCCAAGTACCACGCCAATATTGATTGTCGATTGAAGCAAGTGATAATCAAGAACGTTGAGATGGAAGAGGTAACGTTTCAAAGGGAATCAGAACGAAAGAAAGTACCCAAGAAGGTGTACGTGTCGGTTGCACAAGCGTGCAGGGCCTTAAGGAAAGGTGCTGAGGGATTCCTAGTGTATGCCATGGATGTTACTCAGGAGGTACCGTCTATTGAGCAAATCCTAGTGGTTAATGAATTTCTTGATGTGTTTCCGGAAGATTTACCAGGAGTACCACCCCCGAGAAAAGTTGAGTTCGAGATAAACTTGATTCCAGGAACTGACCCTATTTCTAAAGCCCCTTACAGAATGGCCCCGACAGAGTTGAGAGAGTTGAAGGAGCAACTGCAGGAGTTATTAGACAAGAAGTTTATCCGTCCTAGTGTATCGCCCTGGGGAGCACCTATTTTGTTTGTAAAGAAGAAAGATGGTAGCATGAGACTTTGTATCGATTATCGAGAGTTGAATAAAGTTACCATCAAGAATAAGTATCCCCTTCCACGAATTGAGGATTTGTTTGACCAGCTCAAGGGTGTCAAGATTTTTTCTAAAATTGATCTCAGATCAGGATACCATCAATTGCGACTGAAGGTCGAGGATATCGCAAAGACAGACTTCCGTACGAGGTATGGCCACTATGAGTTCTTCGTGATGCCATTTGGTTTGACTAATGCTCCTGCGACCTTTATGGATCTTATGAATACCGTCTTTCGAGAACAGTTGGACAAGTTTGTAGTGGTATTCATAGATGATATTCTGGTGTATTCTCCTGACGAGCAAACTCACGCTGAGCATTTGAGAACCGTTCTAGGTATTTTGAGGCAGAAACAACTATATGCTAAGTTTAGCAAGTGTGAGTTCTGGTTAAGAAGTGTGGCTTTTCTGGGTCATGTGATATCGGAGGAGGGGATTGTTGTGGATCCGAAGAAGGTAGAAGTTATCACTGAATGGCCTAGACCTACCAATGTTACCGAAGTACGAAGTTTCTTGGGTCTAGCGGGTTATTACAGGAAGTTTGTCGAGGTATTCTCAAGGATAGAAGTGCCTCTTAGTCGCCTTACCCAAAAGAAGTCTAAGTTTGAGTGGACGGCAGAATGCGAACAAAGCTTCACGGAGCTTAAAAAGAGACTAACCACAGCTCCCATATTGGCTCAACCCTCCAGAACTGATGGGTTTGTAATTTATAGTGATGCGTCGAAGAATGGTTTAGGTACGTAAACTGTAGTATAAGGTTATGATCTTGTATATCAATTAAGTTTAGACTAACACCTTGTTTGTAGGTTGCGTTTTAATGCAAAAAGAACGAGTCACCCCATATGCCTCAAGACAGCTTAAGCCTTATGAGGAAAATTATCCAACACACGATCTTGAGCTTGTCGTAGTGGTGTTTGCCTTGAAGATCTGGCGTCATTATTTATACAGAGAAAAGTGCACGGTATTCACGGACCATAAGAGTTTAAAGTACTTGTTCTCACAGAAGGAATTAAATATGAGGCAGCGGAGATGGTTGGAATTGCTAAAAGACTATGACCTAACTATTCATTATCACCCGGGAAAAGCTAACTAGGTAGCCGATGCTTTAAGCAGGAAATCCAGCCATGCGAGGCAATCACCACTAGAGAGAGAGATTGAGGAATTTGGTTTGGATTTAGTGGAGTCCATGGTGAACGTTTTGACAACATTGACCATTACACCAAGTTTGGTCGATCGGATAAAAGAGGATTAGAAGGATGATAAGACCCTCAGTGAAATAATGGAAAGGGTGAAACATAGTCAAGTTGAAGGATTTCAGACCAAAGAGGATAGGAGGTTATGGTTTAGAGAAAGATTATGCGTACCTGATATTGACGAACTTAGAAGGGAAATTTTGCAAGAAGCTCACAGTTCAAGGCTATCAATACACCCTGGTAGCACCAAGATGTATAGAGACCTCAAGCAATACTATTGGTGGTCTGGGATGAAAAGACATATTGCGGAGTTTATAGAGAGGTGTTTGGTTTGTCAACAGTTCAAGGCGGAACACCAACGGCCTGGTGGATTGTTGATGCTATTAGAAATTTCGGATTAGAAATGGAAACATGTCACGATGGATTTCGTAGCTGGTTTACCAAAGACAAGAAGTGGATATGACATGATTTGGGTCATCGTGGATCGTTTAACAAAGTCTGCCCATTTCCTACCCGTTTCAAGTGAAGCACCTCTTGACAAGTTAGTGAGTTTATATATGGACAGTATTGTTAGCTTGCATGGAGTCCCGGTAAATATAGTGTCCGACCGAGATTCACGGTTTACGTCTAAGTTTTGGACAACATTTCAGAAAGCCATGGGTACAGAATTAAGGTTGAGTACGGCGTATCATCCTCAAACCGATGGTCAATCTGAGCGGATAATTCAGACCTTGGAAGATATGCTAAGGGCTTGCGTTTTGGATTTTAAAGGGAGTTGGGATGGAATGGTAAAGCTGATGGAGTTTTTTTATAACAACAGTTACCACAGTGCAATTGATATGGCTCCTTTTGAAGCTTTGTATGGAAGGAAATGTAGGTCTCCGGTTTATTGGGACGAAGTAGGCGTGAGGACCATCACCGGACCTGAGCTATTGGAGAAAACACTAGAAAATGTAAAAGTCATCCGGGAAAGACTCAAGACGGCTCAGGATCGCAATATGAGTTGGACAGATTCCAAACGACGACCATTGGAATTTAAGGTGGGTGAAAAAGTCTATTTGAGGGTATCACCTACCAAAGGTGTCATGAGGTTTGGAGTAAAAGGCAAGCTAAGCCCTCGTTTTATTGGTCCTTACGAAATACTTGAGAAGGTGGGAGCCTTGGCATATAGGTTAGCATTACCTCCGGTGTTGGCGCAAGTTCACAACGTATTTCACGTATCACAACTAAAGAAGTACGTGACGGATCCAAATCATGTACTTGAAGCTCAACCTTTGGAACTAAAGGACGATGTTACATATGAAGAGATACCCGTAAAAATTATGGACCGGAAGGATCAAGTGTTGAGGAAGCGAGTGATACCTTATGTAAAGGTCCAGTGGAGCAACCACACGGAATGTGAAGCCACTTGGGAGCTCGAAGAACAAATGCGGGAGAAGTATCCTCAGCTCTTTGACTAAGGTACGTAAGTTTCGAGGACGAAACTTTTTGTAAGGGGGGTGGAATGTCATACCCCGTGACTTTTAAGCACAACTTTCAATACTTAAAGGTCAACCTTAAATGCAATTTAATTAATGATGTAGGATGTGAGACTTAGTTACTTGAAATATAGGAAAATAAGAAAAGGGGTTAAAAGTAGAATTAAAGGTAATTAAGGAAAATTACCTAAAAGGTCCCTACTAAAGGATAGGGGAGTTACACAACACTTAGTATAACTCCCCATCAGCCTAAGGGATCGGTTATAACACCAAAAGGAGAGGGAAAAACCGCTGGAGAGAAAAGGGAAGGAGAAAGAGAAAAGAAGAAGAAGAGAAGAAGAAGGAAAGGAAGGAAGAGCGTCCAATCTAGGTTCAATCTTTACAGAAATTCTGCCATACACTCGTAAGCGTATCTAGATTCCAAGGCAAGTAATCTTTCTATACGCTTTACGCAAATTTTGTTACTTTAGGCCCTATGTTCTTACAAAGAGAAAACTTGGATCACACATTAGTAGCTTTGGTTTGCTTATGTTAAATGCTTTACTATTTGTAGTTGTTGTTGTTGATTGAGTAAAGCTATGTTCTTTGGGCCAATATTTGAAATGGTTATGTTGTGTTCTTCGTTGTGAAATATGCCCATAAGAGTGTTGAACATAATGTGTTTATTGTCTTGAGATAAGTTCGTAAGTTTGGTAATTACACCTTAGTTGTTTTGAGAGTGTCTACAAGTGGTGAAGGATGGATGTTGGCTTGGTTGTAGACTTGTTGTGTTGGAAGGGGTGAAGATATCTAGAGAAGCTTGTGGATGATAGAAGGTTTAGAGTGGATACTAGTTTGCATGTTTAAGAATCAAATCCTGATAGTTGTGTGTTAAGCATGATGAATCAAGGTGCTAAGATTGATCTTGGGGTGTTGAACATGAAAGGGGTTGAAGAAGGAAGGAGATGGAAGTTATTGCAGAAAAACTGCAGTTTTGAACCGTCAGAACACTTCGAACAACTACATTAGGCGCTCCAAGTCACATTAGGCGCCTAATGTAGGCGTTCAATGTGTCCCAGAGCATCCCCGTACACTTCGAACACCTATATTAGATGCTTCATGTCACATTAGGCGCTTCATGTAGGCGTTCGATGTATACGGTACATCCCCGAACACTTCGAACGCTTAGTATAGGCGCTCCAAGTCACTTTAGGCGCCTCATGTGGCGTTCGAAGTATACTAGAAGTCTTTTTGACCCTTTAGGCACCCTATGTAGGTGTAATAACTTTATACACTTCATTTGAACATAAAATGCAAGGTTATTTGAAGTGCAATTGAGGTATAAATGGTAAGTTCGACTAAGTAAGGGTAAGATTGAATCCCAAGTGAATTTGTGAGACGAACGGACTTGGAAATATATGAACGTGGAGGGCTTGAGGTGTAAGGTTGTATACTTGATATGTAAGATGTGTGTGAGTATGTTACATGTTTGATACGAAGTTGCATGAGCATCCTGCATCATGACATGGGCACTTGCATTTGACTTGAGAATTGCTTTGCGAAAGAACATGTGTTTACAAGAGAAGTTTAAAGTTTTCGAAAGACAAAGTATGGCTGCTGGCTGATCGCAGGGTATAAAAGTCACGCTTGCGAAAGCAGGGTATAAAAGCGTGACCTGTGAATCAACAGCAGGGTATAAAATATTTTATGGGGCCGTGGACCTATCAACACGGAAAATAAAGTATTTTATGGGGTCGTGGACCTATTAGCACGGATATATGATATATGTAATGGGGTCGTAGACCTATCAGCACGGATATATGATGTATGTAATGGGGCCGTGGACCTTTCAGCACTGGATATAAAGTTATATGTTATGGGGCCGTGGACCTTTCAGCACGGGGTATAAAGTTCTGTTTGCTGTGGACTGATCACCCACAGGGTATAAAGTTCTGCTACGCGAAGAATATGATAAGAAGAGTTATGAAATGTTTTGTGAAATGACACGTATGACATGTTTATGAAAGAGGACATATGCATGGGTGTTGTGTGTGGTTTTAAAGAAGTACATGCATCATGATACACAAAGCATAAGATTTGATATGCAAGAAACATGACTAGCTTATGACTTGCTTATGTGATATGTTGTTTTAGTACATGTTTGTTCTCGTATCCGTGTATCATTTATGTGTTTTATCTGTTTTGAAGAATTCTTATAAAGATGCTATTTGCTAACCCGAGCACCTTATTTTTGGCAATGACTTATACACTGGTGACTCGTCGTGTGTGATCCCGTAAGGTGTATAGACGGGTTACTTGCTGGCGAGATTTTCGCTAAGAACAAATACTCTATTCCTTTTCAGGTGAGCCGGAATATGAAATGATATTTGTCGAAGATGATGGCGAGTGGGCTCAATGGGATGACGGGCATGGAAGTAGATAGATGCTGGATTACTCTCTTTAAGTTTAGAAACTCCATGTTTATTATGTGGTACTGGAAGTTATGTTAGACAGTTGATCAAACATTTTTTTATTTCTGCTGTATTTTCTGGGTACATTAATGATGGTGAAGTTTTAAATCTTACAACGTTTCCGCTGATTTGTCTTACATCATGGATGATGCATGTTTGATCTGCTTTGACGCTTCGTAGTTCTCATAGTAGACTACGGCGGGTGCACTGGTTCCGATGACAGTTTCGGACCGGGCCGTTACAGGTCATGATTTGAATAGGGAGAGGGAAAGACGCCGTGTTAGGGAAAAAGCCCATGACCTGAAGAGTGAAACAGGAATCGAAAGGGACAGAGAACGTGAAAAGAGTTGAAGCAGGGAGAGGGATGATAATGAGGGAGACAAAGGCCGGGAGTGACAAGGAAAGGAGAAGAGTTAAAATGAGTTAGGTGATAGTTGATCATGGTGGAAGAGGCTCAGCATACTGTACGATATTTGGACAACAGGTTAGGCACCATTGGAACTTCAATGTGCAGGTTCTTGTTTCTATTTATCATATGCAGGGAGTTCAATTTTTGCTGTGTACGTAGTACATAGTACTCATACTTTTGACATGTTTCATATTACTTAATTTTGAGAAGAAAATGAAAGGACAAAATAAATAGCGGAAGTATAAAAGTTACCTCCGGCCATTATCGTTTAGTCGTCGCCTTCGAACGGAAGCCTGCTGCAGAGAAGAATCCTTGCGGGAAAGAGAGTCTTCCAGCCTATGCCTATCTGAATGCTGTATAGCTATGATTGATGGAATATCACAGGCCCTCTATTTATAGGCTAGGCCAGGAACCCCTTTCCTTATTTGACTTACAATCAATTCCTTCCATCAAGGAAACTTAATAATTGCCAGTCAATCATAATCAAATCTAATAATTAATGCAGTCAATAATTGTAACGTATCTAGCCAATATAATGTACGGATACATTATACATGTGATCCACATTAGTGATTTACAAATAAATCACGAGATTGTTGCAATCAATTATATTTATTATAATTGATTCTTACATTCTCCCACTTGGATCACATGTCGAATGCTAGATAACACGGCATAAGTGACAAAACAATATGGCCATAATTTTATTGTCACTTGGATCTATTGACTATCAAACTTAGATTGAAAATACCACACACGAATCAAGGCGGTCATGCTTTGATGTCAAGCACTCCCTTCCAAGAATTACAATGCATCATACACTCAGTCGAACAAAATGAATGATTTACTATAAATCATCTCAAAATGGGTCCTCGTCCATGGATCAAATAGATCCTACAACTTTAAATGCGCATAATCAAAGTCACAAATGTCTAGACAAAATAAGATCAAAGTACAACAAATCAAGGAGAACTAAGAAGTCCCATATCAGTGGCATGATCCCTGAAAACTTTAACCGGTAATCCTTTAGTCATAGGATCAGCAACCATTGACTCCGTACTAATGTGTTCAATCTTTATTTCTCCTTGTCTAACATGATCTCTGACCTTCAAATACTTTATGTCGATATGTTTACTGCGACTCCTACTTTTATTATTTTTCGCAAAGAACACAGCAGCTGAATTGTCGCAGAAAATCTTTATGGGTCTATCAACAATATCGACAACCTTAAGACCACTGATGAAATTTCTCATCCATAAGGCCTGTGACGTAGCTTCATAACATGCAATAAACTCAGCCTCCATTGTGGATGAAACAATAATAGATTGCTTCTTACTCCTCCAAGATATAGCTCCTCCAGCAAGAAGAAAGATGTATCCAGAAGTAGACTTACTCGTATCCACACAACCAGAGTAATCAGAATCAGAATATCCAATGACTTCCAAATTCTCTGATCGTCTGTATGTGAGCTCATAATCTTTGGTTCCTTGTAAATATCTCAACACCCTCTTGGCTGCTTTCCAATGAGCCATACCAGGGTTGCTTTGATATCTACCAAGCACTCCAACCGCAAATGCAATATCAGGTCTGGTACAGACCAGTGCATACATAAGGCTCCCAATGAGCGAGGCATATGGAATGCTTTTCATTTGATCCTGCTCCAATGCATTTTTTGGACACTGGTCCAAACTAAACTTTTCTCCTTTGACAATAGGTGACGCAATAGATGCACAATTCTGTATAGCAAATTTCTCAAGTACTTTGATGATGTAGGCCTTCTGAGAAAGACCAAGTACTTTACTTGTTCTATCTCTGTGAATCTCTATGCCAAGGACATAAGAGGCTTCACCCATATCCTTCATATCAAAGTTAAAAGCGAAAAATCGCTTGGTCTCATGCAATAACCCAAGATCACTGCTTGCCAGTAGAATATCATCCACATATAGGACTAAGAAAATGTATTTGCTCCCACTCGTCTTGAGGTATATACATTGATCAACAATGTTCTCTACGAAACAGAATGAAGAGATTACCTCATGAAACCTGATGTTCCATTGACGTGAAGCCTGTTTAAGCCCATATATGGATTTATTCAATTTGCAAACCAGTTGATCATTATCAGAATTGACAAAGCCTTCAGGTTGACGCATGTATACCTCTTCATCAAGAACCCCATTAAAAATGCAGTTTTCACATCCATTTGATGTAGCTCGAGATCAAAATGAGCTACTAATGCCATGATTATCCGAAATGAATCCTTCTTTGAGACTAGATAGAAGGTTTCATGGTAATCGATGCCTTCTTTCTGAGTGAAACCTTTGGCTACAATCTGGCTTTATATCGTTCAATGTTACCAAACGAGTCTCTTTTAGTCTTAAAGACCCATTTGCATCCCACCACAGAGGCTCTGTTTGGTAACAGAACAAGTTCCCAGACATTGTTTTTAGCCATTGATTCCATGGCATTGTACCATAGTGATGATTTTTCACAACTCATGGCTTTGTGAAAACGAGATAGGGTCATGATTTAGTCCAATGTCATAG
The DNA here is from genome assembly GCA_036186865.1 of Eustoma russellianum. Classification (NCBI taxonomy): domain Eukaryota; kingdom Viridiplantae; phylum Streptophyta; class Magnoliopsida; order Gentianales; family Gentianaceae; genus Eustoma; species Eustoma russellianum. Next base: position 20,271,883 of record AP025071.1, on the reverse strand, counting down.
TCGGACTCTTGAAGATATACAACATAATCGCTAGAAATTGCTGACCTTTTAGTTCTTGAGGATCTTCGTACTCCCACTGGTTCAGTAGATGTGGTATTAGTGAGTTCGGTTTGTTCTTGATGTGATTCTTCAATTTGAGGTTGTACAATTGGTGGCTCTTCATTATGATGAATAGCAACCGAATTGTCTACATATAAAGGTATAACATGTGTATCCCTTATTTCCTCAAAATTGAATTGTCTATTCGAATCACTCCCACTGACTTCATGATCCTCTAGAAACTTAGCATTTCTAGCTTCAACCACTTTTGGAGTATGTGAAGGACAGTAAAATCTATATCCTTTGGAGTTAACTGCATATCCAATAAAGTAACCACTTTTCGTTCGTTCGTCCAGTTTCTTTATGCTTGGGTTGTATACCCTAACTTCAACTGGACAACCACATATGTGTAAATGTTTTAAACTTGGTTTCCAACCATTCCACAACTCGAAAGGTGTTTTGAGAACGGCCTTAGATGGAACCCTATTTAAAACATACACAGCGGTTTTTAGAGCTTCACTCCCAAATGATATAGGCAAATTCGTTGTGCTAATCATGCTCCTTACCATGTCCATAAGAGTCCGATTCCTTCTTTCAGCAACACCATTTTGTTGTGGTGTGCCAGGCATGGTGTATTGAGCAACAATACCCTCCTTTTGAAGGAATTCGGCAAATGGGCCAATCATTTGTTCTTTTTCTGTGTAACGTCCATAACATTCACCTTTTGTTTCTCTACTTCTAATTTGAAGATTTTGAACGCATCAAGTGCTTCAGATTTTTCAAATAGAAGATAGAGATACATGAACCTTGAATAGTCATCGATAAATGAAATAAAGTATTTCTGACCATTCAAGCAATGTGTATGAAAAGGTCCACAGATATCCGTGTGTATGATTTCAAGAGGTTGATAACTTCTTTTGGCACCCTTAATGGTCTTGTTGGTTTGCTTGCCCTTTATGCATCCCACACAAGTCCTAAAGCAGTGAAGTCTAGAGTTTGTAAACTCTTTCATTCACCAATCTTTTCATTCTTTTGATTGAGATATGTCCCAATCTTTTGTGCCAAAGACTTGATGAGTTCTCATTGATAATACAACGCTTTGTACCAGTTTCTGTTAAAAGAGTATGCTCGTAAATGGGATCTAACTCAAGTTGAAATAGAAAATCATTCAATTTCGTAGAACCAATAACTTTATTCTCTTTCAAAACATTCATTACGAAAAGATGTGAATAGAAATCATATCCAATAATCGAAAGTCTTGAAAGAGAAACTAAATTTCTGGAAAAAGAAGGTACATAAAAGGTGTTTTCCAAATCAAGTTGAAAACCAGTTTTCAAAATAAGCCCTATAAGATCCCACTCCTGCAACAGTAGAGCGCATCCGGTTTTTAGAATAGATGCATTGCTCACTTTAATTTGGTCTCCTCAAGTTTAGAAAGCCCTGCATGGTTTTCGTAATGTGAATTGTAGAACCACAATCAATCCACCATGTATTATCAGAAACCTCATTGAAATTAGATTCATGACACACAAAGGAAAAATTACCTTTCTTCTCCAGCCATCCCTTATATTTCAGCCAATCTTTCTTCCAGTGTCCATTTTTCTTGCAAAACCGACATGTGTCTTTATTGCCGGTTTTCTTCATTGGAACACCTTTGCCCTTCTTTGCATTTCTCTTAAAATGAGTCGCAAGATGTACAGACTCAATGGACTCATTCTTCAACCCCTGCTCCTCTTGAACACACAATGTCAGAAGTTCATTAATTGACCAGTTCTCTTTATGTGTGTTGTATGAGATCTTGAATGGGGTATACTCCGAAGGGAGAGAGTAGAGTATGAAATGCACCAGGAATGACTCCGAGATTTCAACCTTTAGGGAGCTTAATTTAGCAACAATGTTCCTCATCTCCATGATGTGCTCGCGCACACCACGGCTTCTGTTATGGGTCATGTTTGAAAGCCTCTTCATAAGGGTGCTGGAAACCGCCTTGTCAGAGCTTACGAATTGTTCATCAATGGATTTCATGTAAGCTTTGACATTATCAAGATTAGGGATAGAACCCTTAATGCTTGGACTTATACGAGACTTGATGAGCATCATGCTGAGGTGATTAGATCGCTCCCAACGCTCGTAACTAGACCTCTCAGATGGCGTACTTGATTCCGTGGGATTTTGTGGTTTTTCCTCACGGATTGCCAGGTCTAAGTCCATACACCCTAACGTCAAAAGGATATTATCCTTCCATTCAGTAAAATTGTCACCAGTCAACATTGGAGTTTTAGCAGAATCAAATAAAGCAGTAGTGGGAATAACTGCATAACCAAAGAAACACATATCATGCTATGAACATATATAACCAGAATGAATTAATCAAGTTAATTCAAATAGTATATTCTAAACCTTCCTGTGGGTAGAGGTTGCACTCATGCATAGAATATGTGATTTAAATGAATAACGTAAAACGTGCATACACAAACGTGTGCATAATATACATGTATGCATGATACATTGCTTATTACTTGTCTTATTTAGCTTGTATATAATCTTTTCGTACTGACGAACCATGAAGCGTTAAAGCTTACATCATATGGAAAACATTTGTTGTGTTTATACTATTTTCAGGTGCCACCATTAATGAACTAAACTAGTTCATTAAGTGAAGTACTTAGTTAATTAAACTAAGTAGTTCATTAAAGGAAGCCACATTTGGAAAGGCACAAAGGCAACAAGGCTAAGGAAGGAAAGTTTTCTCCTCCTCTCCTCATTAATATATACACGCATATACATATATAAATGAATATATTTTCAGATTTTTTAAAAGGCACATGCACATGTATTCCAACGTACTACCGACACGTTATATATTTTACGTACGCACGTTAACGTCATACCACTATACTTAACTCATATTTATGAGTATATTCAGGTCTTATATCATATGATATAAGTCATGGTGATGACAAATTAAATACAACACGTTAAAAGGTTCTAAACCAAAAATTGTCGTATTGTGCGAATACCGAAACTTCGCCAACGTGTCACGTACTTGCCATAAATAGATGTCCAGCCCCTACACCTCAAAAACCATCATAAATTTCGTGCATATGGCAATATTTTCAGCCAAAAATTCTTTCCATGTTGGCACACACAAATCACCCCACATTAAGGCCAAAATGTGAAGATTCCAATTCTAATTTTGACACATGTTAATGGCACCACTTTAGACCAACCAAGTGCTGAGATTTGAAGTATATAATATATATATATTATATGTAACATAATATATATAACATGTGCAAGAAGTTGGAATTTAATTAGAGCAAAATCGGGTAATCGATAAATATCGAAAATTCGGTTTTCTACGTACACAATACATGGAACGTTTTTGGCACATCACATGACACGTATCTAGACACTTTTTACATATGTTATACATCTTAAAGTGTTCTAGAAATTAAATTAAGGGCTGATTGGAATATAACATGTGTGTATTATTAAATGTGCACAATTTTACAAAGTTAGAAAAAATAAATTTCAGCACATGTATATACATTATACAAGCATATCACAGCTGAGATGGAGCCTATTTGGATCCTTGTTGGCATATTGATTGGTCAAGAATCAACCATGCAATGTTGGTGAATTAAAGAAAGGAGCTACAAATGGTAAGGTTTCAAACTTTGTTACATTTAAAGCACATGCTGAAAATTTCAGCATGTTGAAATAGGCTGGCCGATTTTTGTAGTTTAATGAGACATATTTTATCATCTTGAATTATGTGATTGATTGGAAGAAGAAATGGAAGCAATTTGAATATTTTTCAAAGTCATAAAGTGTGATATTTTATATATCACACATGCTGAAAATTTTTCAGTATGTGTGTGACATGTCTTGGCCAAATGTGTGGGCATAAAGGTGTCCAAATTTATTTCCAATGTGATAAGGATATTTGCCATCAATTGGTGATTCATTTTAATTATAAAAATCAAAGAAAAATGGAACTATTTTGAACTTTAACTCCATGTATCACATGTTGAAAATTCAGCATGGTAAAACCTCTTAATGGCCAAATTTCATACCTTGTGTGGGAGGAATTTTGTATTGCTAAATTGATGTGACAATCTTATGGATTATCGAAATTATTTTATGTTGATTTTGGCACATGTTTTGAGTGATATATTCAGATTTTCTAAGTCAACAAATGATAACAACATCCAACCAATCATGAAGTGCCAAGTAAGCAAAGCTTAAATGATCATCCAATAAGAAGATGTCAAGTAAGCAAGACCATGTCACAATAATGACTTACGCTCTCCCAAGGACTTAGAAGATAATTTTCAAGAGAGGGATTACACAAGGGGGGACGGCTACATGGAAATAAAAGGGAAGAAGATGAGCAAAAACAAGACAAGTACAAGCATTGCAAAATCAAGTGATCAAAACGCATAGCCTCTCTTCTTCTACATTCTCTTTTTTTCTTCTTCTTGAAACCCTATTGTATTCATATTTTCAATCTTGAATAGGCTTGTTATAGACCACCACATATTCCATATCTTTGTAAAAGATTGATCAAGGTGTGATCAATCTTCATTCTTGCGAGGTGGTGGTGTTCGTACGAATTGTATTCATCATACAAGGTTTGTAAAGGGTTAGAGTTAGTGTGTAACTCTATCAACCCTGTGGTAATATGTATTGCGTGTGTTGACTAGTGTGAACCAAGGAAGGTGTTCCTTGAAGAGTGGAGTAGGTTGTTTATAACTGAACCAGTATAAAATTCTTGTTGCCATTTACTTTCAGCATTTATTTTCAGTTACTACACAGTTTACTCTTTTTTTTTGCATTCGTAAAAATGGTAAACGACTTTCAAAAATCACGAAAATTTCCAGAAACATAGCCACACGTTCTAAGGTTAATTTGGCATAAGTTTGAACCCTTTTGGATAAGGATAAGTTGATCAAACATCAAAAGTTCTGAGACTAGTGCAGTCTGGTTTTCAGACTTGCAAAGGTTGAGACTTTGATAGTAATTGACCAACTTCCCAAAAGAATTTTGCAAAACTGTTTCAACCCACTTAAATATAGTATATAAGGAGTCAGTGATTAAAATTTCAGAGCATTTGGACTTACATACAAATAGGAATAAAGTTTTCAAAACCGTCTACCGTTTCTGGCAGATTCGCGCAATCTGATCACCAACGGTTTTTGAAGGGGTTAAAGGTTGAATTTTAATTTGAAATTTTTAGGGGACCCTCATAACATATGAGGCTAAATTCTCTCAAAATGTCAGAATTTTTGGAGACCTATAACCTGGTTTTAAAAACGTTTTAAAACTGGTCCTAAAAACAGAATCTGTTTTCAGGAGTTGAGTTGTTTAGTCTTAAACAAATTTTAAAAACCACATTTTCCGCACCACCTATTCAACCCCCCCTTCTACTGGTGCCTTGCAGATCCTACAAGTGGCATCAGAGCGCAGGAACACTCACTACAAAGGATCCAACGATTCAGTAAGATGGCAACCACAAATCTCATAACCGAGCAAGAATGTATGTTGAACCAAAGGCCTCCTCTTTTTTACGGTGAGTCGTTTATTCAGTGAAAACTTAGAATGAAGCTTTTTCTTATGGCTATAGATATTGATCTTTGGTCGATAATAGAAGATGGTTCTTTCGTCCCATCTAAGTTATCCACCGTAGACGGAGTCGCATTAGAAGTTGTTAAATCTAGACAAGAATATACGAGTGATGATAAAAAGAAACTTAGTATGAATGCTAGGGCTACGCAATTGCTCCTAAACGGATTAAGTAAAAGTGAGTCTAGTTATGTCTCAAATTGTTCAAGTGCACAAGAAATGTGGAGGATACTAGAAATGAAACACGAAGGCACGAGTCAAGTAAAAGAGTCAAAAATAAACATGCTTATGTCCACACTTGAGTCGTTTAAATTATTGCCTAATGAGTCTATTGTTGATATGGATCTTTGTTTGACTAACATCTACAACTCTCTTGAGTCTCTTGGTAAAGCTTTTACCACGCAGGAAAAGGTACAGAAAGTCTTACGAAGCCTTCCATCCGATTGTGATCCTAAAGTGACCGCAATAGAAGAAAGCAAGGAAACTAAGTCAATAAAGATGGAAGAATTAATCGGATCACTTAAGGTCTATGAGAATAAACTCACCATATGGAAATCGGAATCATCTAAACAAGGTAAAGCTATTGCTTTTAAATCAAATGAATACGTCTCTTCCCCTTCTGATCAAGTAGATGATAGTGATTCTGAATCGGATAATGATGATCTAATTCTATTGGCTAAAGGCTTAAGAAAATTTATGAGAAGGTCATTTAGAAACAAAAATAAGGGTACTACAACTAAGAGAAATAAGAACAAGTCAAATGATAAAGATGTTAAATGCTATGAATGTGGCAAACTCGGACACTTATCATATGACTGCCCCAATAAAGAAAAGCAAACAACTAAATACCCTAACAAGGAGCGGAACAAAAATAGACCCGTCTCAGAACCCAAGCAAAGGAAACATGCTCTAAAGGCCTCCACCTGGAGTGACTCATCGGATTCTGAAACTGAGACCAAAGAGGAAACTGCACAAGTATGCTTTGCATCCAAAGCATCTAATGAGGTATCATCTGATTCTGATTCTGACTCTGAACCTTCTTATGATGATCTTTTTACTCAGTATTTAAAATGCACAAATTCACTAAGACTCTCGCTAAGGAAAAGAAGCGATTAATTGAAGACAAGAAACTGTTAGAATCTTCTAACGAGAATCTTGTTGCTCAATTAAGCGATTCAAAGAAAGAGTCATCATGTATCATTACTGCATTAAAGACAGAGATTTCATCATTAACCACTCAAAATAATGAAATGAAATCTGAGATTTCAAGTTTGAAATCAAGGAATACTGATTTAGAGAAAATGATGAAACAGTTTGATACGGGATCCAACATGCTGCATCGCATTATATTATCACAAAAGCATGACAGTGACAAAACAGGTCTGGGATACGTTGATACTAATGAAGTATCAACCAAACCAACCAAGTTTGTTGTGTCTAAGAAAGTAGACACTCCAAAGCCTCAAGTGGCGTCTAAGATGACGCAAATGCCGCCCCTTCCCTCATCACGCCCCACTTCCTCTTCATATCATGTGAAATACAACTTTGTACCATATCGATATGAAAAGAAAAGAGTAATGCATACACGAAATTCATATCATCCACGCACTACGCACACACACACAAGGACATATCAAAAACGTCCTTCATTCAATGAGTATAAAGGAGTCCTTGGGCAAAGGCCCAAAGTGCATGCACCACATGTCTACTATATCGCACCTTCATCTACATTCTTGCCATTTGATAGACCGAGAAGGATCACCCAAGTATGGGTACCGAAAGGTACTTTTACCAAGAGGTGATTAAATAACTCGAAAGGACCCAAAGTTAAAAGGGTACCTAAATCATCTTTGCACATTGCAGGGAGCCCACACATCGAAAGATACAACTATTAAGTGGTTCCTTGACAGTGGATGCTCGAGGCACATGACGGGTGACCCGAGCTTGTTCACCAAATTAAAGAAGGTCAAAAAAGGCGGATCCGTGACCTTTGGAGACAACAACGAAGGCAAGATCATCGGAAAAGGTACGATAGGAAATCAAGCACTCTCCAAATCTCCAACGTCTTTTTGGTAAGCAACTTATCCTACAATCTTCTTAGCATTTCTCAATTTGTTGACAATGGTTTTAATGTGTGTTTTACTCACCCTTATTGCAATATAATAAATAAAAATGGAGAAACCGTTTTAAAAGGAAAACGAGAAGGTAATATTTTTACGCTTTCTATGGATGATGTGGTAGACGCTAAAGTTAAGTGCTTTATGTCAAATGAACCCAATGTGAATTTATGGCATAGACGTTTAGGACACATTGGTATCTCCATACTAGAAAAACTTCAACGAAAGAACCTAGTACGAGGATTCCCTACGCTTGATTTAGACAACTTTCAGTTGTGTGAATCTTGCATAAAAGGCAAACAAACACGTGAGTCACTTAAGCCTAAAAATGAAATAAGCACGACTAGAGTCTTAGAACTATTACATATTGATTTGTTTGGTCCTAGTCGCACTACAAGCCTTGGTGGGCGCCACTATGCATGTGTGATTGTTGATGATTTTTCTCGTTATACTTGGACTTTATTTCTTGCACATAAGGATGATAGTGCCATTGAGATTGCGAAATTAATCAAACAGCTTGAAAATCAATACGGTGTAAATGTGAAAAAGATAAGAAGCGATAGAGGCGGTGAGTTTAAAAACAAAGAGATGATTTCATTTTGCGAAGAAAAAGGAATCAAGCATGAGTTTTCGCCACCTAGAACTCCACTATTAAATGAAGTAGTATAAAGAAAGAATCGTACATTACAAGAAATCGCTAGGACTATGTTATGCGAAAAAAATTGCCTAGATGTCTGTGGGTGGAAGCCGTAAATTGTGCATGCTATATTGTAAATCGCCTATCTTTAAGAAAGAAAATAAACAAGAACGCCTTATGAGATTTTGAATGATCACATGCCTAAGATTGACTATTTTCGTGTGTTTGGATGCAAATGTTTTGTGTTAAATACAAAAGATAATTTAGACAAATTTGAATCCAAATCAATTGAGTGCATTTTTGTTGGATATTCTATAAATTCAAAGGCATATAGATGTTATGATCCTCTCACTAGACAAATCATGGAATCTATTCATGTGAAGTTCAATGAATTTGGTGATATTGATAAAGATAAAGAATGTGACGATGACTTTGAATTAAAACCTGTGTTGAATGAAGATGATGGTACATTTGACATGCATGATATGAATGACACACTAGAAATGCATGATCACATAGAAATGCATGATAACATAGAAAATAATCAACCAAGATGGCATAGAGATCACCCACATGATCTCATCATAGGCGACCTCACTCACGGTGTGCGACCATGTAGAAGAATTACTTCGGATGAAATAAATGAATTTCATGCTATGATTTCTGAAATTGAGCCCAAAAATGTGCATGATGCTTTGAGTGATTCTTCTTGGATTGATGCCATGCATGATGAACTTAATCAATTTGTTAGAAACGATGTATGTGATTTAGTGCCACGACCACAAGATAAGACTATAATAGGCACAAAGTGGGTGTATAGGAATAAAATGAATGAAGAAGGAAAGGTCGTTAGAAATAAAGCGAGGCTTGTAGCACAAGGCTATAATCAAGAAGAAGGAATTGACTACGATGAAACATTTGCACCCGTGACACGTTTAGAAGCTATACGACTATTACTTGCTATTGCTTGCATGAAAGATTTCAAATTATATCAAATGGACGTAAAAAGTGCATTCCTAAACGGATTTATACAAGAAGAAGTATACGTGAAGCAACCACCCGGTTTTGAAGATTTGAAACATCCAGATCACGTGTACAAACTAAAGAAGGCACTATACGGACTAAAGCAAGCACCGAGAACATGGTATGATCGTTTTGCTACTTTCCTTTTATAAAATAATTTTAAATGAGGTACTATAGATAGTACACTATTTTCGAAACAAGATAAATCGGATTTACTTATTATCCAAATCTATGTTGATGACATTATTTTCGGTTCTACCTCACATAGACTTGTTGAAGATTTTGAAAATCGCATGAAATCCGAATTTGAAATGTCTATGGTTGGTGAACTTAATTATTTTCTTGTCTTGCAGATTAAGCAAACGAGTAAAGGGATTCACATAAGTCAAGCAAAATATGTCAATGACATGATTAAAAAGTTTAACTTTGAAAATTTGAAACCATCCCCCACCTCTATGAGTGTCACTACTAAATTGGACAAAGATGAACATGGTAAAGACGTTGATAATGGCTTATATCGATCTATGATAGGTTCTTTGCTATATTTAACTGCTAGTAGGCCTGATATCATGTTCAGTGTATGCATGTGTGCACGTTTTCAGAGTCAACCTAAGGTGTCTCACTATAATGCGGTAAAAAGAATATTCCGTTATATTAAGCACACGCCCACCTTAGGAATTTGGTACGATAAGGATTTCGAATTTAACTTACATGCTTATACTGATGCAGATTATGGTGGCTACAAAATAGATAGAAAAATCACGAGTGGGACTTGCCAATTTATAGGAAACTCACTCATTTCATGGTTTTCCAAAAAGCAAGCAAGCGTTGCTTTGTCCACTACTGAGGCTGAGTACATGGCACTTAGCCTTTGTTGCACACAGTTGTTGTGGATAAAACTGTTAGATTATAAAATGTTTTGATGATATAAAAAGATGTTTTTTTAAAAAAGAACTAAGATGGAATTTCACACCTTAAGATTGAAGCAAATTGAGAAAAACATGTGCGAGACGTAAATCTCTCATGGATCGGTTGAAGTATATATCAGGCCCTCAGGAGGCACATGGTTCGTTTCGTGTGAAGCTTGGTAAACGTTTGAGCTTTCAGATCCACGTCATACTCTCAGCCAAGAGACGTGGATCGATCGACGTATAACTGAGAGACGTCGATCTCTCAGCTTAAGGTATGTCGATCGATCGACATACATCTGAGAGACGTCGATCTCTCAGCTAAGAGTACGTCGATCGATCGACGTACATCTGAGAGACGTCGATCTCTCAGCCTAAAGACGTCGATCGATCGACGTCATTCTGAGAGACGTCGATCTCTCAGCTCTGGCACGTAGATCGATCGACGTCTCCAGAGTTCAAAAATTTTCAAACGTTGGAACAAAATCCAAGGGAGATCTATGATATTTTCTCTCTCCAATCTTGCTCAAAATTCTTGTGGACTTTAACCTAACATACTACATGCTTCCTTGACTATTTTAAACATGTCTAAGATTCTCTAGGGTGGCTATCCAAGATCAAATCACTCCATAGGGTGGCTAAAGACTATTTGGGCACTATCTTGACAATTTTGAAGATGAAGACTTGGTGGAGAGCCTCAAAAACGTGGTCAACTTTATTTATAAATAGAAGAGGCTTGGATGAAGCAATTACACACTTTCAACATCATTTAGCTTCATTTTACATTGTTGTACGTTTCTCTCATACTTGTAAATTTGTTCAAAGCTTGTCTAGCTTTCTTTGATCTTCATTGTTGTATATTGAGAGAAAGAGAGTCAAGCACAAGAGGAACCATAATTATTTGATCTCTAGCTTGTGCTTAGACTTGTGAGAAAGTGTGAACCTTACTATATATCTTCAACCCATTGTGAGAAGTTCTTGAGAGAACTTTTGTTGAAGTTGTGAGGAAGCAAGAAGTTGTTCTTGCTAAGAGCTGTAGTTGTTGTAGTTGCACAAGTGTGTTGTGCAAGAAGTTGCTGTTGTTGTTGCTTACACTAAAGTGTTAGTGTAAGTGTTGCTGTGGTTGTTCTTATTGTTCATAATAAGAAGAGTAGTTGTTGAAAATCCACTTTGGAAACAAAGTGGTAGTGGAGTAGAATCATTTACGATTCGAACCACTCTATATCCGGTGTACTCTTTCATTGTCTCTCATCTCCAATTCTTGCTCTGATTTTGAATATCTTTTTGAGTTGAGAAAAAAAAAAGCCAAACACTCTATTCACCCCCCCTCTAGAGTGTATTTCGGACCTTACAATTGGTATCAGAGCCAAACCTTGATTGCTTGGCCAATCTTTGCAAGTAGCAAGGTTAAAAGATCATGGCAACCTCAACCTCAACCTCAACCTCTTCATCTTCTAAGCCTACTGCACTATTTTCCGGATCAAACACTAAAGCTCCTATGTTTGATGCTCAAAACTATTCTTTGTGGAAATTTCGAATGATCAATCATTTGAAAGGCTGTGGATTTGATATATGGAGAGCTGTTGTCAAAGGAATTGAAGTTCCAATGATTACCAACTCAAAAGGAGAATCAATGTTTAAAGATGAGGATGACTACACCGACGAAGAGAAGATAAAGTTCGCCATCAATGGCAAAGCTTTTGACATTCTCTCAAGTGCTCTAACCACCACCGAGCTCATTAGACTCCAAGGTCTTGAAACAGCCCACGAGGCATGGAAAAGGCTTGAAATGATACATGAAGGAACTGAGCAAGTAAGAATGGCCAAAAGACTCATGCTCATGAAGGAGTATGAGATGTTCGGAATGAAGAGTGGTGAGAAGATTGAGGAGACAATCGATCGATTCACACGAATAGTGAATCAACTTTCCATGGTTGACAAGAAAATCTCAAACGAAGACCTTGTCTCAAAACTCCTCAACTCTTTGCCAAGAGAATGGACACCCAAAGTCACCGCCATCACCGAATCAAAGAATCTCAAGACTCTTACTCTTGATGAGTTATCCGGTAATCTTCTTACTCATGAAATTCTTATCGATGAACAAAATAGGATGAATCCCATCAAGCCTACACAAACATCACACAAGGGATTGGTGGTAGAGTCCGATGAATCGGATGAGGAAGTTGCCCTTCTAGTAAGAAAATTTAGAAGAATGGCAACTAGAAACAAAGCTCAAGCAAGAAAGTTTTTCAAGAAACCATCTAAAGAAAAGGAAGCAAGTGAAAATTGCTATAGATGTGGTCGACCCGGTCACTTCATTGCCGATTGCCACGTAAAAGAGCCGCAAAAGCAAGAGAAGAAGGTCTTTCCTCAAAAGAAGAAAGCCCTCAATGCGGAGGTAACCACGTGGGATGATCTCCTTTCGGAATCGGAAGGAGAAGAGAGTGAAGATCAAGGCGTTGGACTTGTGGCAATGGTTGACAATCCAAAGGTTCAACATACTTGTCTTATGGCGATTGAAGATGACCTTGAGGTAAATTCTAACCCTTCAAATTTGCATGATGAAATAGGAGATTTGCAAGATGACTTTGAGAAATTAAATTTGAAATATAAGCATTTAAAGAAAGAATTCAAGAAATGCATTTTAGAAAATAAGAGCTTGCATGACAAAAATATTTTGATGTTTCAAGAGCATGATATCATACTTACCATGCATAAAACCGTAGCTCTTGAAAATGAAGAAATTAGAAAAGAATGTGAGAAACTAAAGTTAGACTTACAAAGACTAACAAATGGTAAAAACAATTTAGACATACTACTTGGAAATCAAAGGATTGGAAATGATAAATCCGGTTTAGGATTTAACTCATCATCTTCTATTAAACCTAAGTCCTTAAAGAAAAAGGCAAACAATAGAAAAATACAACAAAACTCATCACTTTCTAAACCAAAGCATGTACCCACTTGTTTCTATTGCAACAAACTAGGACATGTAAAGAAAGCATGTAAAGCTCGATTTGAAAGCACATATGTTTGGAAGCCTAAGGGTCGAAAAACTAACCCTAAAGGACCCAACCATCAAAGGGTACCAATGCATACATCTTTTGGTTTTGTAGGCTCTCAAGATAAATGGAGTAGCCAAAGAAGAAGGAACCAAATGGCTTATGGACAGCGGATGTTCAACTCACATGACCGGAGACAAGACGTTGTTCACCAAGCTCAAGCTCCAAGATGGTGGAACGGTGCATTTTGGCAATGGGAGAGCCAAAATCCTTGGACATGGAGAAATTGGTAATTCTTCTTTTACTATTAATAATGTACTATATGTAGAAGGGCTTAAATATAATTTGATAAGTGTTAGCCAACTATGTGATGCTAATTTTCAAATTGAGTTTGTGAAAAGAAAATGTGTTGTGAAAAAGAACGATAAGATTGTTTTTGAAGCTATTCGTAAAAATGATGTTTACAAATTTAGCACACATGATTTGATATCACAAAATGTTTCTTGCCTAGTTGCCAAAAATGATTTGACTCAACTATGGCATAGACGACTTGGACACATTAGTTTTAAGAATTTCAAAGAGATTTGCAAAAATGAAAAAGTCCAAGGTCTTCCAAAATTAAATTTCGAAAACCATGGCTTATGCGACACTTGTCAAAAGGCAAAACTTGTTAAAACAAGCTTCAAGCCCAAAAGTGAAATATCCACCACCAAACCCCTACAATTGCTTCATATGGATTTGTATGGGGATATTGGTACAGCAAGTCTAAGTGGAAAACATTACACCTTTGTGGTGGTAGATGACTTTTCTAGGTACACTTGGGTAATGTTCTTAGCTAAAAAGAATGATGCATGTCAAGAATTTATAAAGCTTTGTAAGAGATTAGAAAATCAAAGAGAAGACACAATTAAGGAAATTAGAAGTGATAGAGGTGGTGAGTTTGATGGAGAGTTTCAAGAATTTTGTGTATCCAAAGGGTATGGACACAATTTTTCAGCTCCAAGAACTCCTCAACAAAATGGTGTTGCGGAAAGGAAAAATAGAACACTTCAAGAAATGAGTAGAGCCATGCTAAACGAATTTGAGCTACCCAAATATTTTTGGGCCGAAGCGGTAAATACCGCTTGTCATGTGATCAATAGAGTTTATTTGAGACCATTTCTCAAAAAGACTCCTTATGAGCTTTGGAAAGGTAGAGTACCAAATATTGGTTATTTCAAGGTTTTTGGTTGTAAGTGTTTTATACTTAACACCAAAGACAACTTGGATAAACTTGACTTCAAAGCGGATGAAGGAATCTTTATGGGTTATGCCCAAAATAGCAAAGCATTTAGAGTATATAATAAGAGAAGTATGAAAGTTGAAGAATCAATTCATGTCAAGTTTAGTGAATTCATTGATGATAAGTCAAACGATAATAATGATGATGATGAAGATGAAATAATCGAAGTAAGTCATATAGAAAAATTTGAGAATCCAAAAGGTAATATTGTCATCGACCTTAGGATTGATCCACTTGAACCTAAGGTTGAAGATGAAGAAGTAGGAGGGGATACCTCAAATTTGCCGGAGTCATATAAATATAGGAAAGATCACCCTAAAGAGTTGATACTAGGTGAAACTAGCCAAGGTGTAATGACAAGGAGAAAATTCAATGAAAATGCCTTCATTTCACAAGTTGAGCCTAAAAATATAAAAGAAGCAATAAATGATGAAGATTGGGTATTAGCTATGCAAGAAGAATTAAATCAATTTGAAAGAAGTGATGTGTGGGAATTAATTGCTAAACCTAGTGATCATCCCGTAATTGGCACTAAATGGGTATTTAGAAACAAAATGGATGATAAAGGAAACATCACTAGAAACAAAGCTAGGTTAGTAGCCCAAGGCTATAGGCAAGAGGAAGGCATAGACTACGATGAAACTTTTGCCCCCGTGGCTAGGTTAGAAGCTATTAGGATGTTATTAGCATATGCATGCTATAAGGATTTCAAACTATATCAAATGGATGTGAAATCCGCATTCTTGAATGGAATAATTCAAGAAGAGGTTTATGTAGCTCAACCTCCGGGGTTTGAAAATCATGATTATCCAAATCATGTTTTTAGACTCAAAAAGGCCCTTTATGGACTTAAACAAGCTCCTAGGGCTTGGTATGATAGATTAAGTAACTTCCTACTTGAAAACGAGTTTTCAAGAGGAAAAGTCGACACTACTCTTTTTATTAAAGAACAAGGAAACCATCAATTGCTTGTTCAAATTTATGTGGATGATATCATATTTGGTGCTACTAATGATTCTCTTTGTAAGCATTTTGCTAAATTGATGGAAGGAGAATTTGAAATGAGCATGATGGGTGAACTCAACTACTTTCTTGGTCTACAAATCAAGCAAACTCAAGATGGAGTGTACATATCTCAAACAAAGTATACGAAGGATTTGCTCAAGAAGTACAAATTCGAGGATGGAAGAAGTGTGAGCACTCCGATGAGCACAAGTACAAAGCTTGACAAAGACGAAAAAGGAAAGCCGGTTGAGGTAACAAAATATAGGGGTATGATTGGTAGTTTACTTTATTTGACCGCTAGTAGGCCGGATATTTTGCATGCTGTGTGCTTATGTGCTAGATTTCAAAGTATGCCCAAGGAATCGCATTTAGTTGCCATTAAACGTATCTTTCGGTATTTAAAAGGAACTTTGAACTTCGGATTGTTTTATCCCAAAAATGGTTGTTTTGATCTAAGAGGATATAGTGACTCCGACTATGCCGGAAATCTTGTTGATAGGAAAAGCACCTCCGGGACATGTCAATTCCTTGAAGATTGCTTAGTTTCTTGGTTCTCTAAGAAACAAAATAGTGTGTCACTATCAACGGCGGAATCCGAATATATATCGGCCGCTTCATGTTGTGCACAACTACTTTGGATGACAAACACATTGAATGATTACAATGTTAAGTTTGATAAAGTTCCCATCCTATGTGACAATACCTCAGCCATAAGTATAGCACAAAACCCGGTTCATCATAGTAGAACAAAACACATTGAAGTGAGACATCACTTCATAAGAGATTGCATTCAAAAAGGATTGGTATGCATTGAGTTTGTTCCAACAAATGACCAACTGGCGGACATCTTTACCAAATCCCTTCCCACTGAGACATTTGAATCAATTAGAACGAGACTAGGAATGATAAACATAAGCTAAAGAGATGAAAACTGAAAATTTCAAAATCAGGGACACGTCGAACGATCGACGTATCAAAACAAGAGATCGACGTACGTCGATCTCTGACATCGATCGATCGACGTACGTCGAACTCAGACGTCGATCGATCGACGTCGTCGAATTCTGCAACTATAAAATCTCTGCAAAACGCGACCCTTCCTCATTTTTCACTCAAAACCTTCGGCAGAAACCCTACCAAATCAGGCGGCCCTCTTTCCAAAACCACTTCTCTCTCAAATTTCATCTCCAAATCAAGATTTAACTCATCTCTGCTCTTGATTCTTGAGTTCATCTCTTGAATTCATCCATCTCATCCAAGATTTCTCATCTTTCAAGCCCTAAAATCTTTAAAATGTCTTCAAGGAGTAAAAACACAACCAAGAGGCCAAGATCTTCTAGAGGTGGAGGAGAAGGATCAAGCTCCTCTCAAGGACAATCTTCTCAACCTAGGATGAAGCAATCTATGGACATGAGTCAAGGGCGTGTCCTTGCCGGGATTAGAAGTGGGCTAACTCTCTCCAACTTTCCTTGGATCAAAGCCAAAGATGCCAAGGATGCCTTGACGGAACCTTTGCCCCCGGGGCAAATAAGGTATATAACTAGACATTCACAAATTTTATATGATAAATGGGACGATGATGAAAGAGCAACCATCCCACTCAAGTTGCTTAGAATAAATGATATTCTAAGCAATAACGAACTGAGCCCAATCATTGAGTGGTTAGATGTTCAAGAGTGGAGGAGTATATGGAATGAGCATGAGATGTCAAAAATGTCCACTAGGTATACTCGACTATTTTATGCAAATTTGTGGGTTGAATACATAAATAACCTTCCCTTAGCTCTACACTCTGTTATTGATGGACACCATATCAAATGGAAAGTTGAAAAAATTTGTGACCTGATTGGTGTACCCAACGAAGGGTATTTTGAGTTTGATGCGTGGAAATGGGATGCAGCCAAATGGAAAGTATCTGAAGATGAAGTTAAGACTTTTCTAGGCTTCCATCCTAGTAAAAACACAAATGATATGCCTTTAGTCTACCGCACTCTTCTGGCCATTGTTACATTCTGTATCAATGGTAAATCCGCAAAACTGCCAAGTAACCTTGACTTCTACATAGCATACCGAATAGCTAACCAGGAGAAGGTTAACTTTGGGGAGCTTTTCATGACAAATGTTGTCGAAGCAGCAACCAAACAAAACAAGGCCTTACCCTATAGTAACCTTATTTATCGGATGCTTGTGAAGTCGGGTATTCAGGTTGATGACACAGATATTGACAGTATTACGCACAAAGACTTCTACGATAAAGTCAATATCCAACAAATACTAAAATCTAGAAAAGAAGCAATGAGAAGAGAACAGGAGGAGGAGGCAAGGGAAGAAGAGGAAGACTTTCCGCATGAGGCACCTATTCCTGAACCAGAGACTCATGCAGAACCAAGTCACCTGAGCTCAAATGTCCCGGAGCTTCAAGCTCAAGTTATCAGTCTCCAACAGGAGGTTGGCGAGCTAAAAGGCAAAGTATCTATGCATGAATCAAGATTTGCCAAGTTCAAGGCAAAAATGAAAGCGTGTATTCCTGGAATCACGTTTTCTTCGGATGAAGACTAGAGTGATGTATTTTAGCTTGCTTCTAGTTCTAGCTTAGTTTTTTTTTGGTTGTAAAAACTTGAATGTGTCTTTGAATTTAATGAAGTATTGTTGCTTATTTTTTTTTGATGCTTTCAAAAAGGGGGAGAAAATGGTTGTTGTTTGCTTAAGTGGCTTAGTGGCTCATTGGTTGATTAAGTGGCTTATTTGACTTATTTGTTGCTTTATTGGCATGTTGCTTAAATGGTTGGCATGGTTTATTGGCATGGTCTATTGGCATGGTTTATTGGCATGGTCTATTGATTTATTGGCATGTTGCTTTTCTTTGACAAAATGAGGTAAGCTTGAAAATTGGAATCTTTGACAATTGTTGGTGAAATGAAAATGAGCATGAAAAGTTATCTGGTTGAGGGGGAGCAACTTTAAGGATGATTGGATTTGCAGAATCTGGTTCACATTGATTATTGTGGAAGGTATAGATTGCATATACTTAGGGGGAGATTGATATGTTTCAAGTTTGAAACATTCAAATAGTTAAAATGAAGCAAAAACATCTTTTAGAATCTTGGTTTTGAAATCATCAAAAAGGGGGAGATTGTTAGATTATAAAATGTTTTGATGATATAAAAAGATGTTTTTTTAAAAAAGAACTAAGATGGAATTTCACACCTTAAGATTGAAGCAAATTGAGAAAAACATGTGCGAGACGTAAATCTCTCATGGATCGGTTGAAGTATATATCAGGCCCTCAGGAGGCACATGGTTCGTTTCGTGTGAAGCTTGGTAAACGTTTGAGCTTTCAGATCCACGTCATACTCTCAGCCAAGAGACGTGGATCGATCGACGTATAACTGAGAGACGTCGATCTCTCAGCTTAAGGTATGTCGATCGATCGACATACATCTGAGAGACGTCGATCTCTCAGCTAAGAGTACGTCGATCGATCGACGTACATCTGAGAGACGTCGATCTCTCAGCCTAAAGACGTCGATCGATCGATGTCATTCTGAGAGACGTCGATCTCTCAGCTCTGGCACGTAGATCGATCGACGTCTCCAGAGTTCAAAAATTTTCAAACGTTGGAACAAAATCCAAGGGAGATCTATGATATTTTCTCTCTCCAATCTTGCTCAAAATTCTTGTGGACTTTAACCTAACATACTACATGCTTCCTTGACTATTTTAAACATGTCTAAGATTCTCTAGGGTGGCTATCCAAGATCAAATCACTCCATAGGGTGGCTAAAGACTATTTGGGCACTATCTTGACAATTTTGAAGATGAAGACTTGGTGGAGAGCCTCAAAAACGTGGTCAACTTTATTTATAAATAGAAGAGGCTTGGATGAAGCAATTACACACTTTCAACATCATCTAGCTTCATTTTACGTTGTTGTACATTTCTCTCATACTTGTAAATTTGTTCAAAGCTTGTCTAGCTTTCTTTGATCTTCATTGTTGTATATTGAGAGAAAGAGAGTCAAGCATAAGAGGAACCATAATTATTTGATCTCTAGCTTGTGCTTAGACTTGTGAGAAAGTGTGAACCTTACTATATATCTTCAACCCATTGTGAGAAGTTCTTGAGAGAATTTTTGTTGAAGTTGTGAGGAAGCAAGAAGTTGTTCTTGCTAAGAGCTGTAGTTGTTGTAGTTGCACAAGTGTGTTGTGCAAGAAGTTGCTGTTGTTGTTGCTTACACTAAAGTGTTAGTGTAAGTGTTGCTGTGGTTGTTCTTATTGTTCATAATAAGAAGAGTAGTTGTTGAAAATCCACTTTGGAAACAAAGTGGTAGTGGAGTAGAATCATTTACGATTCGAACCACTCTATATCCGGTGTACTCTTTCATTGTCTCTCATCTCCAATTCTTGCTCTGATTTTGAATATCTTTTTGAGTTGAGAAAAAAAAAAGCCAAACACTCTATTCACCCCCCCTCTAGAGTGTATTTCGGACCTTACAAAAACAACAACTCTCGGACTTTGGAATTACCGTAAATAGAATTCCTATATATTGTGATAGTATGAGTGCCATTAATTTGTCTAAGAACCCCATGTTACACTCTAAGGCTAAGCATATAGAAGTACGTTATCATTTTCTTCGTGATCACGTAAACAATGGTGATATCATCATAGATTACGTACGCACAGAAGCACAAGTAGCGGATATCTTTACAAAAGCCTTAAATCAAGCCACGTATGAATCTCTTCGTTCCAAATTAGGCATGATTCCAGTTGATATGATTTGATTTGACGTGATTTGATTTTCTTTCCTTATTTACAGGAATCTTTTGATTTACTTTCCAAAATAAAGAGGGGGAGAGAAATCATGATTTAAGGGGAAGAGAGACACTAATTGATATTGATTGATACTGATTGCACACATCAAGGGGAGCCGAATTTGAAATTTGAAATTCAAATTTCAAATTTATGCATGTTTGAAGGGGGAGCGATAGCATTTAAATCATGTGCATAAGTTATTTTGAAAATCATCAAAAGGGAGAGATTGTAGAGAAAAAGGGGTTTGAATGATTTCAAAATATGTGATTTAAATGAATAACGTAAAACGTGCATACACAAACGTGTGCTTAATATACATGTATGCATGATACATTGCTTATTACTTGTCTTATTTATCTTGTATATAATCTTGCCGTACTAACGAGCCATGAAGCGTTAAAGCTTACATCATATGGCAAACATTTGTTGTGTTTATACTATTTTCAGGTGCCACCATTAATGAACTAAACTAGTTCATTAAGTGAAGTACTTAGTTAATTAAACTAAGTAGTTCATTAAAGGAAGCCACATTTGGAAAAGGCACAAAGGCAACAAGGCTAAGGAAGGAAAGTTTTCTCCTCCTCTCCTCATTAATATATACACGCATATACATATATAAATGAATATATTTTCAGATTTTTTAAAAGGCACATGCACATGTATTCTAACGTACTACCGACACGTTATATATTTTACGTACGTACGTTAACGTCGCACCACTATACTTAACTCATATTTATGAGTATATTCAGGTCTTATATCATATGATATAAGTCATGGTGATGAAAAATTTATTACGACATGTTAAAAGGTTCTAAACCGAAAATTGTCGTATTGGGCGAATACCGAAACTTCGCCAACGTGTCACGTACTTGCCATAAATAGATGGCCAGCCCCTACACCTCAAAAATCATCATAAATTTCGTGCATATGGCAATATTTTAAACCAAAAATTCTTTCCATGTTGGCACATACAAATCACCCCACATTAAGGCCAAAATGTGAAGATTCCAATTCTAATTTTGACACATGTTAATGGCGCCACTTTAGACCAGCCAAGTGCTGAGATTTAAAGTATATAATATATATATTATGTGTAACATAATATATATAACATGTGCAAGAAGTTGGAATTTAATTAGAGAAAAATCGGGTAATCGATAAATATCGAAAATTCGGTTTTCTACGTACACAATGCATGAAACGTTTTTGGCACATCATATGACACATATCTAGACACTTTTTACATATGTTATACATCTTAAAGTGTTCTAGAAAATTAAATTAAGGACTGATTGGAATATAACATGTGTGTATTATTAAATGTGCACTATTTTACAAAGTTAGCAAAAATAAATTTCAGCACATGTATATAGATTATACACGCATATCACAGCTGAGATGGAGCCTATTTGGAGCCTTGTTGGCATATTGATTGGTCAAGAATCAACCATGCAATGTTGGTGAATTAAAGAAAGGAGCTACAAATGGTAAGGTTTCAAACTTTGTTACATTTAAAGCACATGCTGAAAATTTCAGCATGTTGAAATAGGCTGGCCGATTTTTGTAGTTTAATGAGACATATGTTATCATCTTGAATTATGTGATTGATTGAAAGAAGAAATGGAAGCAATTTGAATATTTTTCAAAGTCATAGAGTGTGATATTTTATATATCACACATGCTGAAAATTTTTCAGCATGTGTGTGACATGTCTTAGCCGAATGTGTGGGTATAAAGGTGTCCAAATTCATTTCCAATGTGATAAGGATATTTGCCATTAATTGGTGATTCATTTTAATTAGAAAAATCAAATAAAAATGGAATTATTTTGA
Organism: Eustoma russellianum; assembly: GCA_036186865.1. NCBI lineage: Eukaryota > Viridiplantae > Streptophyta > Magnoliopsida > Gentianales > Gentianaceae > Eustoma > Eustoma russellianum. Next base: position 20,249,595 of record AP025071.1, on the reverse strand, counting down.
ACTTTAACTCCATGTATCACATGCTGAAAATTCAGCATGGTAAAACCTCTTAATGGCCGAATTTCATACCTTGTGTGGGAGGAATTTTGTCTTGCTAAATTGATGTGACAATCTTATGGATTATGGAAATTATTTTATGTTGATTTTGGCACATGTTTTGAGTGATATATTCAGATTTTCCAAGTCATCAAATGATGACAACATCCAACCAATCATAAAGTGCCAAGTAAGCAAAGCTTAAATGATCATCCAATAAGAAGATGCAAAGTAAGCAAGACCATGTCACAATGATGTCTTACACTCTTCCAAGGACTTAGAAGATAATTTTCAAGAGAGGGATTACACAAGGGGGACGGCTACATGGAAATAAAAGGGAAGAAGATGAGCAAAAACAAGACAAGCACAAGCATTGCAAAATCAAGTGATCAAAACGCATAGCCTCTCTTCTTCTACATTCTCTTTCTTTCTTCTTCTTGAAAGCCTATTGTATTCATATTTTTAATCTTGAATAGGCTTGTTATAGACCACCACATATTCCATATCTTTGTAAAAGATTGATCAAGGTGTGATCAATCTTCATTCTTGCGAGGTGGTGGTGTTCGTGTGAATTGTATTCATCGTACAAGGTTTGTAAAGGGTTAGAGTTAGTGTGTAACTCTATCAACCCTGTGGTAAGGTGTATTGCGTGTGTGTGACTAGTGTGAACCAAGGAAGGTGTTCCTTGAAGATTAGAGTAGGTTGTTTATAACTGAACCAGTATAAAATTCTTGTTGCCATTTACTTTCAGCATTTATTTTCAGTTACTGCACAGTTTACTCTTTTTGTTTGCATTTGTAAAAATAGTAACGACTTTCAAAAATCACGCAAATTAACAGAAATATAGCCACACGTTCTAAGGTTAATTTGGCACAAGTTTGAACCCTTTTGGATAAGGATAAGTCGATCAAACATCAAACATTCTGAGACTAGTGCAGTCTGGTTTTCAGACTTGCAAATGTTGAGACTTTGATAGTAATTGACCAACTTCCCAAAAGAATTTTGCAAAACTGTTTCAACCCACTTAAATATAGTATATAAGGAGTCGGTGATTAAAATTTCAGAGCATTTGGACTTACACACAAATAGGAATAAAGTTTTCAAAACCGTCTACCGTTTGCCTGCTATGACGCCATTGAGGGCCGAGCTCATGGCACTTCAGTGTGCTCTCATATTTTACTCTAGGGACCACGACCAAATGATCATTGAAATAAATTGTCAACTGTTGCTAAATCATCTATCTGCCCCGACCGTTTTACAGGACCTTATGCTTCTAACTTGAAGCACACCATACAATTTCTATGCTTAAATGCTTCATCGTTACACTACTGTCCACAGGAGGCTAACACTGCGGCACATACATTATCAAGGCACGGATTACGATCGGCAGGTGTAACTATATACACATCTTTAGCAGCCTTGCCTTGTGAAGTTCGAGGAGCAATTACTTTGAATACTTCTGTACGTCACCTGCGTTTTTGATTATGATGTCTCCCAATGGGTTGCATGCGCATGAAATAATTGTATGTGTCACTTCATGGCATAGACAATGTTGGTATGTTATCTTTCTAATTCTTCTGAGTGTATCCAGTACATTATATCACATTTACTATACGGATAATGAATCTTTTTTCTCTGATTTTGCTGATGAATATAATCGATGGCTGCCAGACTTTTATAACCCATTTAAGTATTGGTGGACAAGTACATCTGGATTGGTCTTTTAGCGGTTGCCTGTGTTCATTTTGAATACATGCAATGTCGATATGTACATGGCCTTCATGTTAATCTATTTACTATATCCTTCTTATACTGTTGACCGTTTACTTTATGTGGCATAAACGGATCCTGACTGGCAACCCGCTGGATACACAAATGGAGCGATAATAGGGGGATGCTGAATTACTATACATGGATGCGCTTCCTAGTGTAAATAGCATAGAAATTATCTTGCATTGTCTTTTATTAATCTGCAACAATAACTTAGTGCAATTTATTTATTTCATTCGGATTTGTGGGAGAGTCTCCCACAGCACATGTAACCACGGTATTCCTCCGCCACAAGTGAGTGCTTGCTATTATTAATAAAATCTTGGACGGTACCGCCCATGTTTCACTAAAAAAATATATAAGTGATATACCCATGGCCTAAGGCCATTTTTGGAACAAATAATCTTGTTATATGTTTCTAGATATACATATATATGAAAAGTAGTATAATATAAATTAACACTACTTCATACATTTTCTTGTGAAATTTTAAAGTATGTAAATATGAATAATAGATGTTTCAGAGTTTTTTTTGCCATTTGGACTATGTGTAGGATTTATATTTTAAAAAAGCGTTGATGGATGAATTTGACCAAAAAGTGGACTATTTTGGAGCTGTTTGGCCGAGACCTATTAGAGAGCAAAGGAAGGTGGATTTTCATGATTGAAGGCATGGATTAAGTGCATATATGTAGAGTTTTGATGACATGATGATATGAGAATATTTAAGAGCATATAGAATGTTGAATGGAATAGGAAGCCGAGTACATGTGCATACACTTTGCATCTCATGACATGTTTTAAAAGTCCATTCTTGCACGTTAAATCATATGTATAGTCAGATATCCCATGACATGTTTATTGTATGTATATGATTATTTGGACGCTGTCATGACACCATGACCGATGTGGTTGGTGTCATGGGCATATAGTATGTTACCGATGATCGGAGGCTGTTATGGCATCGGAACCTAAGGAGGTTGATGTCATGGGCATATAGTATGTTTCTTTATGGGCCAGAGTGTAACACCTTCTTTAGGACAAGGGATCTTTGGCATATCGAGTCAGTGTTAGTAATATGTACTTATGATGTAACAGAATATTTGGAACATCGGGATTCGTATTTGTACATATGATTATATAGGGGATTATTCCGCTACTATGACGATGTCATTCGCATGCAAGGTAAAATGCTATAGCCATGATATGAAATGTCATGTTTTGAATGTTTATGAAAAGATTATGTTACGGCATGTTTATGGAAAAATGGATAGTAAGAGTATAGCATTACCATTGTTCATGTAGGGGTTTGATGCATATAAAGGATAAGATTAAGTATGATATGATCTTAGACCTTGACTTGAGACAATAAGTATGGACGTGTATATATATGGCGTGTTTATGGACATAGATAGAAGGAAAATCTTCACCTTGTTGATGATATTATTTAAGTATGTTTTACATGCTGTATGATTACCCTTATCGTTGTTAGGAAATGCAACGAGATCACTGCAAAACGCGTAGCGGAAAAAACAAAACTTGATCTCTGATTTCCTACCAAGGATCCATGTTGTTCGTTTAATTCGATGAAAGAAATCAAAAACCATACCTCTATAGATTCGAAATCTGTAGACGTGGAACGTGCGAACGTAGGAGGTGCAATGACATGATCACCCTCTGTCGGTATCCACAAGAATGCTTCCGTCCGGAGTGCTAGCTCTTGGAACTGCGCGGCTGAAGAACTTGGCTTTTCTCAAAAACGATTCTAGGGTTTTGTTTTTCTATTGGTTTTCGTGTGTCTTCTCTATATGAGATACATAGATATATATACACATACATAGACATCAAAATCCAAGTCCTATTCGGATTAGTTGATGCCAATCAAAATACATATCAAATATGGATTCTATCAGGATATTCAAAATCCATATCAGATATGGATTCTTTCGTTATTATCCGATAATACATATATATATATATAACCATAAAAACAAAAATAATAATAATAATAATAATAATTAATATCTAATATTAATATTATTAATATTATTAATATCAGCCCATACGCATTCTTGTATGTGACCCGATAGGCCCATATTAATTGGTAGTGGGTTAAATCTCTATTAAACCAACAAGTCGTAATTGGCCTCTAGCAAGGCATTACGACTACCCAATTAATACGAGTACATTCCAACTAGCCTAATAATAGCACATGCATTAATCCCTTTGTCACACGATATCTAGTTTGAACATAAGTCATGGTCAGCGTCATACTTATATTGTTCAAACATATGATTACTCGATCTCTAAGTAGACTGATAAAACAAATGATACTGATCACACTATCAATTCATTTGAGCACGGTCATGCATTTCACAGTCTCACTAATCGAGGGGCCCAAAGATATCTCTCTCAAAAGAGAGACAAATTCTATCTTAATTGTTTAATATCCTCTACATAATTTTTATCATACTCAATCATGACCTTTATTATTATCCAGTTACGAATAACGTTAGCTCATGTCAAAATATAATAGTCCTTATGTTGGAAACTATGACAATCTCAAGTCTAAGGATTAAAAACACGACTATCATGAGATTTACTTATGACGCTAATCCATGTAGTAATCTCATGATGGGTCTATCCAATACACTGTTCTCTAACAAGTATCTATGAGATTGATTTGTATCACCATACACATAATCCTCTCATGATTATCAAATCAATACTCATTCTGATTATAAATTATTTTATCTCTATAACAATAATGAATCAGGGACATATATCAAAATTGTGTAACATACTCACCAACAATAATGATAATTAAACCTCTTTTATTAATAATAAATGTATAACATAAACATCCAAATCGTGGCCTAGGGCACATATACTAACAATCTCCCATTTGCACTAGGCCTACAAATATCTGAGACCCATAGATCTAGTGTGCTGATCATGCTTGACCCGTGAGAGAGGCTTAGTCAATGGATCCACTATGTTATCGTTTGTGTCTACTTTGCATATCTTGACATCTCCTCTATCGATGATGTCTCGAATGAGATGGTAGCGCCTGAGTATATGTTTAGATCTCTGATGAGACTTAGGCTCTTTTGCTTGTGCTATGGCACCATTGTTGTCACAATAAATGTCCACAAGATTTGCAATGCTAGGTACTACTCCAAGCTCAATGATGAACTTCTTCATCCAAACTGCGTTTTTAGCTGCATCTGATACTGCTATATACTCAGCCTCTGTTGTAGAATCAGCCACAGTGCTTTGTTTCGAACTCTTCCAACTAACAGCTCCACCATTCAAAGTGAATACAAAACCGGACTGCGATCTAAAATCATCTATGTCGGTTTGAAAACTAGCATCTGTGTAACCTTTTACAACTAACTCGTCATCCAAACCTCCATAAACCAAGAATACATCTTTAGTCCTTCTGAGGTACTTAAGAATATTCTTGACAGCTGTCCCGTGACCTTCACCGGGGTCAGTTTGATATCTACTTGTTGTGCTCAATGGATATGAGACATCTGGTCTAGTACATAACATGGCATACATGATCGATCCTATAGCAGAAGCATAAGGAATTTTATTCATTCGATCTCGCTCATCAGACGTCCGAAGACATTGATTTTTTCTAAGATGAATGCCATGAGACATAGGCAGGAATCCTTTCTTGAACTCTTGCATGTTGAACCTCTACAACATTTTATCTATGTATGTACTTTGACTCAAGCCTATTATCCTTTTAGATCTATCTCTATAGATCTTGATACCAAGAACATTGGTAGCCTCACCCAAGTCTTTCATTGAGAAAGAATTCCCTAACCAAGCCTTAACTTTTTGCAATGTAGGGATATCATTCCCAATAAGCAATATGTCGTCCACAAATAAAACCAAAAACACTACTGTACTCCCACTAACCATCTTGTAAACACAAGGTTCATATTCATTCTTGATGAAACCAAAGTTCTTAACTGTTTCATCAAAACAAAGATTCCAGCTTCGAGATGCTTGCTTCAATCCATAGATGGACCTTTGAAGCTTGCAAACCTTCTTTGAATTCTCAGGATTTACAAAACCCTCAGGTTGTGTCATGTACACATCCTCAAGTAAATTTCCATTAAAGAAAGCAGTTTTGACATCCATTTGCCATATCTCATAATCATAGTATGCTGCAATGGCAAGGAGAATTCTGATAGACTTAAGCATAGCAACTGGTGAAAAGGTTTCATCATAGTCTATACTATGAGTTTGCTTGAAACCTTTAGCAACAAGCCTTGCTTTGTAGATTTGCACATTCCCATCCATGTCAGTTTTCTTCTTGAAAATCTATTTGCAACCAATAGTCTTAATACCCTCTGGAAGATCAATTAAGGATCAAACTTGGTTGTCAAACATGGATTGCATCTCAGAATTCATGTCTCCTAGCCATTTATATGAATCTGGACCTGACACAGCTTCTTGATAGGTAGTAGGCTTATCTTGATCTATGAGCATAACTTCACTATCATCAGTCACAAGAAATCCATATCTCTCTGGCTGACGATGTATCCTATCAGATCTGCATTGGACTTGTGTTACATTTTCAGGCTCCACATGTTGTACCCCGCTACAAACTAACATAGCAATTAAGGAGGGAAGAGGAGTAAGATAGGATAAGGAGACCTCAAAAGGAAGACATCCCCGGCTCGCCTAAGATTATATAGAATTTAAGGTAATTAGCATACCCCAAGTGCAAATCTGAAACAAAAGGGCTGATTGAAATAAGCGTTCGGTTGATGACCTGAGAATTTAGAACTAAGGAAAGAAGTATTTTTGGGTAACTTTAATAGGAATTCAGTTTTTTTTAGCATGCCATACGTCTATGGTATGGGCAAACACCTAGAAACACATACACACCACAAGATGGACCTAATTAAGCTCTTAATCGAATCATCTGTTTCCCCAAGGGCTGTGGGATACCATTTCGAAGCAAGATCAAAGGAAATTGTCCATTAATTAGAGAAATCCTCAAGACCTAGTAGGTCTAACTTGGTGAAAAACAGGTCACCTGACACGTTGGTGTAAGCACTGGATATATATATATATATTGGGATCTAGACATATATATATCTATAAACAAATATATAAATAACTATACATGCATGGATAAGAATTATAAAAAATACAGGTGGGATCTATGTATGTGTATATACATATACTGGTCGCAGGTATAAAAGTGCAGCGAAATGAATGGTGCCCTTAAAATGATGAAGATAAAAGATAGATAATTATATTTATACAAACATATACGTACATGCAATATTGAAGAAACGAACATATTTGGAATATATATGTGCTTCGGCCATCAAACCTTAGGAGGATAAGCCATTGCATTCAAGACTAGTAAGGGATCTTAAATGAACAATGTGGTTGAGATGCTTGATGATTGTCATTTAAAGAGGGACTTTCCCTCTTCCCATGAGGACCGCCGGCTGCATAACCCAAGGAAGGGAGTTAATTCCTTCCTTGTTACAAGAAAGGTTTTCTCTCTACCCACTTAAACAAAGATACTCAAGAGACTATTTCAAAGAAGAGGTGCTCCTCCCTCTCCTCTCAATGTACCGGCGGAAATAGGGGCCAAGAAGAATCCAAGACCTCTACAACCTCAAGGTTTCTAGGTAAGATCACCTTTCACTATCCTTAGGGAGTTACATTTGAAGGGGATAAAGTCTATATAGCATCACTCCATTGACCAAAACCGTGAACTCCATGGCATAGGCGAAGGGTTTCAAGACACCAAACCAAGATAGTGCCTTAGCAAGAGTGGATCGTTCTCCATCCATCCAAGGTACAAATGGTAGACCCTCCATTTTCTCCTCTAAGTTGTATTATATAATCTAAAGGATGGCTAACAAATGCCCCAAACCGTACGCGATAGGAAAGGAAAAGGGGGAATGCTTCATGTACCAACCAACCCGAGCCACATCCATTAGCAAAGAAGGCAAGTACACTATACTCTTTATGGTTTAGATGTGAAAGTGTGTGCATGAATGGCTAGAAATACCTAAGATCTAATCTTAGTTGTAAAATGGTAAGTTGTCAGGCCAAAACTTTCGGCCCTAGGCATTTAAATGTGTAGAAGTGGAACCTTGCTCCAAAGATGTGTTCTTTGAGGGTTATATGCATATTTATGCGATAATCTAGGCTTTGATGTTTTAAATCCTTTCTTTCATGATGAAATGCTCATGGTGGAAGGGTTAATGGAGGTTGGGTGATTTTACATGAAAAATGTCAATATAGCAAGGAAGTGGGGACAAATTTTGATCTTGTTGTGTGTTAGGCTTAATATACTCTTGATTATCTCATTTTCTTGCATGCACCAAATAACGAGGCTGTTGGTGAAGGGTGCGTGTGTTCATCTCAAAATTGTTGCTAAGTGTTGGTACAAAAATGTGAGCTAAGAACATTTAGGAAGAATATATGATCACTGGAAAATTCTGGAGCTGGACCGAAATCTAGGCTGTTTTGTGAAGCCAGAAAAGGCACCTTAGGAACCTTCAATTCAACTTATTTTTGGTATGATATTAGTTTTATGTGGTTGTTAGATGTGAGAGTTGGAATCACCTTAAAAAGAGCCACAGTTTATTTTTAATGAATTTCCTACTGAGATTGGTCCTACTGGAAAAAGTGGTACTGGACAGAATGTAAGTAACGTGTTTGGAAGTCTAAAAATGGACCTTAGGGGTGTGCAAATCCACTAATTTTCGGCATGGTACTAACCTCATGAATAAAGAAGAGGTTGCAGTTGGAATTTTGTCAAAATAAGCTGTGGTTTATTTTTAGTAAAGTTTCTAGTAAAACGGGTCAAACTGAAATATGCTGGATAGACAGAATTTATGTCACAATTTGCATAACCTGGAAAAGGGCCTTACGAATTTGAAAATGGGCTAAAAATTGACAGGATGCTAGTCCAATGAGTTTATTAAGTTGGAGAGTTGGAAATTCCATAAAATGATTAAAGGATTGGCCACAGTAAATTTTATAGTAAAATATGGTCAATTCAGAATTCAGGTTACATCATTTTATGAAAAAGAGCAAACGAGTCCCTTATTGACATCGTAATTCCACAGTGCATGCATGGCATTCACTTATGACATTTACGGAGAAGAACATGTGGTCAAATGGGTCTAACACGTGCATTTTAGTAGGAAATTCCTAAGGGGAAGTAGACACTATTAAGCTGGAAATTTCCAGCATGACAACGAAACATGTCTATTCGTTTACGCCATGCATTATGCCATCGTTTGCACGTCACATGTCATTGCATTGCATCATCGTCATGAGCATGATTACAGCATGTCTTTTATGAGAAAGAAAGATGAAAAGCATTTTCAAAAGATGATTTTTGAAAAGAATGATTCCCCACCGGTACCGTGTGTGAGTATGAACTTGGCCAGTATGAACCTGAGCAGATCCGAGTTAAGTGATCTGAGAGAATGACCGTGCAGGCCCAGAAAATAATAGGCCTGATGATGAGAATGATGATGATGACTGTGCGGGCCTAGAAAAGAATAGACCCGGAAAGTATGATGACCGTGCGGGCCCGGAAAAGAATAGACCCGACAAGTATGATGACGTTACCGTTCCGAATCCGGGAGTAATAGATTCGAAGGGGAGAAGTTACCACCTCAGATCAGGAAAGATAGATCTGAACACTCTACTGTTTTTACGATGACGATGATTTTAAAGAAAACATGAAAGAACATATTTCATTTCATCACGATGCATCACATGAACATATGCATGCTTGTTACATTTATGTAGTGACTCATGAGATTTAAGTTGAGACGACTACGTAGATCATAAGTGATAATTCTTATTGTATTATTCATCAATATAAGTTACAGTCTCTTAGTATTATATTCTGCTTCGAATGGTGATTTTTACTTAAGTTATGATCTTATTACATTAAGCGATGATCTGATCGAATATTGGTTGAAGGACAGGTATGCTTCTAAACCAAACTCTTTTGGGATTCGGTTCTTGTTCGTACTTTCCATCTAACTCATGATTATTATAGTATACTTGCTGGTGACATTGTCACTCACCCTATTTTTCTCTCCAGAGGTGGCAGGAGACAAAGTAGAATGGATTGATGACGAACCTAGGGTTCCCTACCTGTGAGTGCACTGGAGGATGGCCAGGATTAGAAGACCGAACTTGCCAGCTTTAAGGAAATGACTGAGTTGTGTAATGGAGTTGGAAAACAATTTACTTTTGTCGCTTTCTGCTACAATGATGTGGGTTGTAAACTTTAAGTGGTTGTGATGACGGTTTAAATTTGAAGTTTTAAATTCTGTCACGGTTTCGCTTATTTGTTGCGCATAAGCACAAAAATCCATGTATTGCTAACATGGATCACGACGCGTATGGATGACGCCTAGTACTCTCCTTAGTGAAGTACGGTGGGTGCACCGACTTCGGCAGGGCCGGAGTGCGGGGCGCCACAGGTGGTATCAGAGCAAAGGCTCCAGATCCGGACAGGATATAGAACTAAGTTATGATTATAGTCGACTAAGTTTGATCTTAGTCCTAAGAATTGATCTTAGGTGAGAGTTGACCCTAGAACAGAACACTTCAACCGGCAAATTAGGGCACGTCCCAGTGATAGGTCCAACTAATGACCTATCGTAAATTTAAATAATAGTATATGTATGCATATGTTCTTCCGATACACCAAATTAAATTATGTTACTAGTTGTGACGTTCCTGTACTGAATAAAGTCGACACTGCATGCTACAGATGGTGCGACCTAGAGGGAGACCAGCCAGGGCTAGGCCCCTGGTTGGGGATCGTTCTAGGGGAAAATCGACTTATATCCAATTTGTTATGTGACACCTAGAACTTTCATTACGAACAAATTAAGTAGAGTCCTTATTATTGATATGACTCCAAGTAAACAGACGCTGCATGATGCAGATAACCCCACCAACGGCTGCAGGGACATCATCGTTGTCACCCCCTGGAAGTATGGGTTTCTACTATCGGAAGATGACAAGAGAGCAGGTTCCAAGGTTTGGAGGGGAGACTACACCAGAGGAGGCCGAAAACTGGTTGAACGAGGTTGAGGACCAGCTTGTCCGAGCTCGGGTACCAGACGAAATGAGGGCCCTAATTATTCGTCCCTTTCTGAATGGCAAAGCCAGTCAATGGTGGAGAGAAAGAGTCCAGTCCCTACCTCGACCCATAGCTTGGGCTAGAGTCTTGGAAGAATTCTGCGGGACTTACCTCTCCAAGGAGCTAGTGATTGAAAGGATGGAAGAATTCGATGCACTAAGGCAAGGATCAGACACCCCAGTCTCGGAGTATGTCCGCCAATTCACCACATTAGGGCGGTACGTACCCTTGATCATGGAGGATGAACAGTGGAAGATAACGAGATTCATGCGAGGACTGAACCCCCGAATTAAAGAAAAATTGGATAAAGCACACCCAAGCACATTCGATGAGCTGGTAAAAGACTGCTATGAGGTTGAGCGCGATATTCGGATGATGAAAGTACGAAGGAGGTTGAAAAGACAAATGAGAAGAGAAAGCGGAAGGTGGCCACAGTATCCTAGTGGAACCACGCACAGAGTAACCTGAGACGATAATAGAAGGGCGAGGCCCCAAGGATCCCGGGGCACCCAAATTTCTGACAGGTACAGTAAAACTTCCAAACTAAAATACTTATGCCTTGTCTATAAGAAGAATGAATCCTAAAGGAATATCATAGGAAACCACGAGAAAAGACTACCCCCAGACAATAATAAGTGGATAGAGTAATAACTAAGAGTTCTTAAGGGACCAAAGAAAAACATGGGAACTTAGGCACACACCCTCCAGTTTCGAGGACGAAACTTATTTTAAGGGGGGGAGATTGTTGTACCCCGCTACAAACTAACATAGCAATTAAGGAGGGAAGAGGAGTAAGATAGGATAAGGATACCTCAAAAGGAAGACATCCCCGGCTCGCCTAAGATTATATAGAATTTAAGGTAATTAGCATACCCAAGTGCAAATTTGAAACAAGAGGGCTGATTGAAATAAGCGTTCAGTTGATGACCTGAGAATTTAGAACTAAGGAAAGAAGTATTTTTGGGTAACTTTAATGGGAATTCAGTTTTTTTTAGCATGCCATACGCCTATGGTATGGGCAAACACCTAGAAACACATACACACCACAAGATGGACCTAATTAAGCTCTTAATCGATTTGGGAATTCTATCATCTGTTTCCCCAAGGGCTGTTGGATACCATTTCGAAGTAAGATCAAAGGAAATTGTCCATTAATTAGAGGAATACTCAAGACCTAGTAGGTCTAACTTGGCGAAAAATAGGTCACCTGACACGTTGGTGTAAGCACTGGATATGTATATATATATATATATATTGGGAGCTAGACATATCTGGCAGGTTGTGACCTGAGTTATAGTGTGCTTTCAAGTAACCTGTTACTTTGTGTTGTTTACCTTGTTTAGTAACTATGTAGACAATACTGTGAATCTCGTAAGAATGTCATTTCTTCCCTTGCAATAGACTATGCCGGTATGAAACCATAAAAAAAAATAAAATTGGGAGCTAGACATATATATATCTATAAACACATATATAAATAACTATACATGCATGGATAAGAATTATAAGAAATACAGGTGGGATCTATGTATGTGTATATACATATACCGGTCGCAGGTATAAAAGTGCAGCGAAATGAATGGTGCCCTTAAAATGATGAAGATAAAAGATAGATAATTATATTTATACAAACATATACGTACATGCAATATTGAAGAAACGAATATATTTGGAATATATATGTGCTTCGGCCATCAAACCTTAGGAGGATAAGGCATTGCATTCAAGACTAGTAAGGGATCTTAAATGAACAATGTGGTTGAGATGCTTGATGATTGTCATTTAAAGAGGGACTTTCCCTCTTCCCATGAGGACCGTCGGCTGCATAACCCAAGGAAGGGAGTTAATTCCTTCCTTGTTACAAGAAAGGTTTTCTCTCTACCCACTTAAACAAAGATACTCAGGAGACTATTTCAAAGAAGAGGTGCTCCTCCCTCTCCTCTCAATGTACCGGCGGAAATAGGGGCCAAGAAGAATCCAAGACCTCTACAACCTCAAGGTTTCTAGGTAAGATCACCTTTCACTATCCTTAGGGAGTTACATTTGAAGGGGATAAAGTCTATATAGCATCACTCCATTGACCAAAACCGTGAACTCCATGGCTTAGGCGAAGGGTTTCAAGACACCAAACCAAGATAGTGCCTTAGCAAGAGTGGATCGTTATCCATCCATCCAAGGTACAAATGGTAAGACCCTCCATTTCCTCCTCTAAGTTGTATTATATAATCTAAAGGATGGCTAACAAATGCCCCAAACCGTACGCGATAGGAAAGGAAAAGGGGGAATGCTTCATGTACCAACCAACCCGAGCCACATCCATTAGCAAAGAAGGCAAGTACACAATACTCTTTATGGTTTAGATGTGAAAGTGTGTGCATGAATGGCTAGAAATACCTAAGATCTAATCTTAGTTGTAAAATGGTAAGTTGTAAGGCCAAAACTTTCGGCCCTAGGCATTTAAATGTGTAGAAGTGGAACCTTGCTCCAAAGATGTGTTCTTTGAGGGTTATATGCATATTTATGTGATAATCTAGGCTTTGATGTGTTAAAGATCCTTTCTTTCATGATGAAATGCTCACGGTGGAAGGGTTAAGGGAGGTTGGGTGATTTTACATGAAAAATGTCAATATAGCAAGGAAGTGGGGACAAGTTTTGATCTTGTTGTGTGTTAGGCTTAATATACTCTTGATTATCTCATTTTCTTGCATGCACCAAATAATGAGGCTGTTGGTGAAGGGTGCGTGTGTTCATCTCAAAATTGTTGCTAAGTGTTGGTGACAAAAATGTGAGCTAAGAACATTTAGGAAGAATATATGATCACTGGAAAATTCTGGAGCTGGACCGAAATCTAGGCTGTTTTGTGAAGCCAGAAAAGGGACCTTAGGAACCTTAAATTCTACTGATTTTTGGTATGATATTATTTTTATGTGTGTGTTAGATGTGAGAGTTAGAATCACCTTAAAAAGAACCACGGTTTATTTTTAATGAATTTCCTACTGAGATTGGTCCTGCTGGAAAAAGTGGTACTGGACAGAATGTAAGTAATGTGTTTGGAAGTCTAAAAATGGACCTTAGGTGTGTGCAAATCCACTAATTTTCGGCATGGTACTAACCTCATGAATAAAGAAGAGGTGGCAGTTGGAATTTTGTTAAAATAAGCTGTGGTTTAGTTTTAGTAAATTTTCTAGTAAAACGGGTCAAACTGAAATATGCTGGATAGACAGAATTTGTGTCACAATTTGCATAACTTGGAAAAGGGCCTTAGGAAATTGAAAATGGGCTAAAAATTGACAGGATGCTAGTCCAATGAGTTTATTAAGTTGGAGAGTTGGAAATTCTAGAAAATGATTAAAGGATTGGCCACAGTAAATTTTATAGTAAAATATGGTCAATTCAGAATTCAGGTTACATCATTTTATGAAAAAGAGCAAACGAGTCCCTTATTGACATCGTAATTCCACAGTGCATGCATGACATTCACTTATGACATTTACGGAGAAGAACATGTGGTCAAATGGGTCTAACACGTGCATTTTAGTAGGAAATTCCTAAGGGGAAGTAGACACTATTAAGCTGGAAATTTCCAGCATAACAACGAAACATGTCTATTCGTTTACGCCATGCATTATGCCATCGTTTGCACGTCACATGTCATTGCATTGCATCATCGTCATGAGCATGATTACAGCATGTCTTTTATGAGAAAGAAAGATGAAAAGCGTATCCAAAAGATGATTTTTTAAAAGAATGATTCCCCACCGGTACCGTGTGTGAGTATGAACTTGGCCAGTATGAACCTGAGCAAATCCGGGTTAAGTGATCTGAGAGAATGACCGTGCAGGCCCAGAAAATAATAGGCCTGATGATGAGAATGATGATGATGATCGTGCGGGCCCAGAAAAGAATAGACCCAGCAAGTATGATGACCGTGCGGGCCCGGAAAAGAATAAACCCGGCAAGTATGATGACGTTACCGTTCCGAATCCGGGAGTAATAGATTCGAAGGGGAGAAGTTACTGCCTCAGATCCGGGAAGATAGATCTGAACACTCTACTGTTTTACGATGACGATGATTTTAAAGAAAACATGAAAGAGCATATTTCATTTCATCACGATGCATCACATGAACATATGCATGCTTGTTACATTTATGTAGTGACTCATGAGATTTAAGTTGAGACGACTCCGTAGATCCTAAGTGATAATTCTTATTGTGTTATTCATCAATATAAGTTACAGTCTCTCAGTATTATATTCTGCTTCGAATGGTGATTTTTACTTAAGTTATGATCTTATTACATTAAGCGATGATCTGATCGAATATTGGTCGAAGGACAGGTATGCTTCTAAACCAAACTCTTTTGGGATTCGGTTCTTGTTCGCACTTTCCATCTAACTCATGATTATTATAGTATACTTGCTGGTGACATTGTCACTCACCCTATTTTTCTCTCCAGAGGTGGCAGGAGACAAAGTAGAATGGATTGATGACGAACCTAGGGTTCCCTACCCGTGAGTGCACTGGAGGATGGCCAGGATTAGAAGACCGAACTTGCCAGCTTTGAGGAAATGACTGAGTTGTGTAATGGAGTTGGAAAACAATTTACTTTTGTCGCTTTCTGCTACAATGATGTGGGTTGTAAACTTTAAGTGGTTGTGATGACGGTTTAAATTTGAAGTTTTAAATTCTGTCACGGTTTCGCTTATTTGTTGCGCGTAAGCACGAAAATCCATGTATTGCTAACATGGATCACTGCGCGTATGGATGACGCCTAGTACTCTCCTTAGTGAAGTACGGCGGGTGCACCGACTTCGGAGGGGCCGGAGTGCGTGGCGCCACACCACAACTGTTTGTGGTTTTGAAATTGTCTCTAAATACGGTTCAATGATATCTTGTGGAACTGAGTTTCCTCAAGTTGTACTATACTCCCACTAGTTCTCTTAGAGAGAAACTCCTTTTCGAAAAAGACTCCATTTCGAGCAACAAACACTTTGTTCTCTGAGGGAATATAGAAATAGTACCCTTTAGTTTCCTTAGGATACCCCACAAAAATACATTTGATAGACTTTGGAGCTAGCTTATCTGACACTAATCTTTTCACAAAAGCTTCACAACCCCAAATCTTAAGAAAAGACAAACTGTCTCTCTTACCAGTCCATATCTCATATGGAGTCTTTTCAACCGCTTTAGATAGTACACGGTTCAAAATGAATGCAGATGTCTCCAAGACATAACCCCAAAAAGATAAAGGAAGATCTACTTGACCCATTATAGATCGAACCATATCTATTAAAGTTTGATTTCTCCTTTCAGAAACACCATTCCATTGTGGAGTTCCTGGAGGAGTCAACTGTGAAACGATTCCGCAATTTCTTCGATGTTAGTCAAATTCTTGGCTCAAATATTCACCATCTCGATCTGATCGAAGCGTTTTAATTGTCTTACCAAGTTGATTTTGTGCTTCATTTTGAAAAGTTCTAAACATTTCAAAAGACTCATGTTTATGTTTCATTAGGTAGACATAGCCATACCTACTGAAATCATCAATAAAAGTTATGAAATACTGAAATCCTCCTCTGGCACTAATGCTGATTGGGTTGCATACATCTGTATGTACTAAGCCCAATAGGTCATTAGCCCTTTCACTATGTCCAGTAAAAGGGGCCTTTTTCATCTTTCCAAGTAAACAAGACTCGCAATTTTCAAATGATTCAAAATCAAATGAATCTAATAATCCATCTTGATGGAGTTTAGATACGCGCTTCTCATTTATATGGCTAAGGCGACAATGCCACAAATATGTAAGGTTTAATTCATTTGGCTTAGTTCTCTTTGAAGATATGTTATAAATATTACTGTCATTGGGATCATCAAGGCTAAGGACATATATGTCATTATAGCTACTTGCAATACCATAAAGCAAGTCATTTTTATCAAAAATAGAACATTTCTTATTTTTAATTAAAAATGAAAAACCTTCATCATCCAAAACAGATACTGAAATAAAATTTCTACTCATAGTAGGAACATAAAAGCTATTGTTTAAAATTAACAAAAACCCATTGGGCAAGACAAGCTCATAGGTCCCTACAGCTATAGCAGCAACTCTTGCTCTATTGCCAACACGTAGGTCTACTTCGCCCTTCTTCAGCATCCTACTCCTTTTGAGCCCCTACATATTTGTACAAATATGGGATCCACATCCAGTATCTAATACCCAGGAAGAAGAAGTAGATAAATTAATTTCTATAACATAAATACCTGAAGATGTAGTCGCACTACCCTTCAGCTTCTTCAACTCATCCAAATAAACATCACAATTTCTTTTCCAATGCCCAGGCTTGTTGCAATGGAAACAAGTTCCTTCCTTAGGAACTTTTGCCTTGGGAACATGTTTTGGTTTAGCTAGACCCTTTGCCCCTTTTGCACCCTTTTGCACCCTTTGCACCTTTAGCCTTACCCTTGCCTTTACCTTTCTTTTTCATTGGCTTGATATTGACACTCAATACATGGGTAGGCTTTTTGATATTCTCCTCTGCAATTTTGAGCATACCATGTAGCTCAGGAATGGACTTTTCCATATCATTCATATTGTAGTTCGTGACGAACTGAGAAAAACTGCTAGGCAGAGAGTGTAGGATGAAATCCGTGGCGAGTTCCAAACTCAGGGGATATCCAAGTCTTGCAAGGTGATCTATATAGCCTTTTATCTTTAAAACATGAGCGCTAACAGATTCATCTTCAGACATCTTACAGTCAAAAAGTGCAACAGCGGTGTCAAACCTATCCTGCCTGGCCTGTTGTTGTAATGCTTGTTTGGGATGCAATCTCATCTCATAAGCCTCTAAGTGTTCCAGGTCTTTCTGAAGTCCTGGACACATATGTAGGATCTGCAAGGCACCACTAGAAGAGGGGGGGTTTGAATAGGTGGTGCAGAAAGTGTGGTTTTTAAAATTTGTTTAAAACTAAACAACTCAACTTCTGAAAACAGATTCTATTTTCAGGACCAGTTTTAAAACGTTTTTAAAACCAGGTTGTAGGTCTTCAAAAATTCTGAAATTTTGAGAAAACTTAGCCTCATATGTTATAAGTGTCTCCTAAAAATTTCAGATTTAAATTCAACCTTTAACCCCTTCAAAAATCGTTGATGGTCAGATTACGCGAATCTTCCAGAAACAGTACACTGTTTTGAAAATTTAATTCCTATTTGTACACACCTCCAAATACTCTGAAAATTTAACCACTAACCCCTTATATATTTTATTTAAATGGGTTGAAATAGTTTTGAAAAATTCCTTCAGGAAGTTAGTCAAATACACTCAAAGTCTCAACCTTTGCAAGCCTGAAAATCAGACTGCACTAGTCTCAGAACTTTGGATGTTTGATCAACTTATACTTATCCAAAATGGTTGAAACTTGTTCCAAATTAACCCTAAGACGTGTGGCTATGTTTTTGGAAATTTTTGTAATTTTTGAAAGTCGTTTACTATTTTTACGAACGTAAACAAAAAGAGTAAACAGTGTTGAAACAGAATATAAGTGCAGCAAGTAAATGACACCGAGAATTTTATACTGGTTCGGTTATAAAAAACCTACTCCAGTCTTCAAGGAACATCTTCCTTGGTTCATACTAGTCACACAACACAAATACACTTTACCACAGGGTTGATGGAGTTACACACCAATTCTAACCCTTTACAAACCTTGTACGTGAATACAATTCGCACGAACACCACCACCTCGCAAGAATGAAGATTGATCACACCTTGATCAATCTTTTACAAAGATATAGAATATGTGGTGGTCTATAACAAGCCTATTCAAGATTGAAAATATGAATACAATAGGCTTTCAAGAAGAAAGAAAGAAAGAGAGTGTAGAAGAAGAGAGGCTAGACGTTTTGATCACTTGATTTTGCAATGCTTGTGCTTGTCTTGTTTTTCCTCAACTTCTTTCCTTTTAAGCCTTGCAGCCGTCCCCCCAAGGTGTCCTCCCCCTCTTGAAAATTATCTTCTAAGTCTTTGGGAGAATGCAAGACATCATTGTGACATGGTCTTGCTTACTTGTCACCTTCTCATTGGATGATCATTTAAGCTTTGCTTACTTGGCACTTCATGATAGGTTGGATGTTGTCATCATGATGACTTGGAAAAATCTGAATATATCACTCAAAACATGTACCAAAATCAACATAGAATAATTTCCATAATACACAAGATTGTCACATAAATTTTTCAAGACAAAATTTCTCACAACCAAGGTAAAAAAATCGGCCATTATGGGGTTTTAGCATGCTGAAATTTCAGCATGTGATACATGGCTCTTCAATTAAAAATATTTCCATTTCTCGTGATTTTTCTTTTTAAAATAAATCATCAATTGATGGTAAATATCCTTATTAATTTGGGAATGAATTTGGACACCCTTATTACCATCCATTCGGCCAAGACATGTCACACACATGCTGAAAAATTTCAGCATGTGTGATATATAAAATATCACTCTTTATGGCTTTGAAAATTATTCAAATTGCTTCCATTTCTTCTTCCACTCATCCACATAATTCAAGACACAAAATATATGCATTCTAATTCAGAAATTTTGGCCAGCTATAACCATCACATGCTGAAATTTTCAGCATGTGTTTCAAATGAGACAAAGTTTGAAACCTTAACATTTGTAGCTTCTTTCTTTAAATCACCAACATTGTATGATTGATTCTTGACCAATCAATATGCCAACAAGGCTCCACATATGCTCCATCTCAGCTGTAGGTGGCGTGTATACATGTATATGCATGTGCTGAATTTTATTTTTGCTAACTTTGTAAAATAGTGCACATTTAATAATACACACATGCTATATTCCAATCAGCCCTTAATTTAATTTTCTAGAACACTTTAAGATGTTTGACATATGTAAAAAGTGTCTAGATACGTGTCGTATGATGTGCCAAAAATGTTCCATGTATTGTGTATGTAGAAAACCGAATTTTCGATGTTTATCGATTACCCGATTTTTCTCTAATTAAATTCCAACTTTTTGCACATGTTACATATATTATGTTACACATAATATTCAGCTTATAAGGCTGATTAAAGTGGCGCCTAGACATGTGACAAAATTGAAATTGGAATCTCCATAATTTGCCCTTAATGTGGGGTGATTTGTGTGTGCCAACATGGAATGATTTTATGGATGGAATTTCCATCATAGCCACAAAAGTTTTGAGCATTTTTGAAGTATAGGGGCTGGCCATCTATTTATGGCAAGTACGTGACACGTTGGCGAAGTTTCGGTATTCGCCCGATACGACAATTTTTGGTTTAGAACCTTTTAACGTGTCGTATTTAATTTGTCATCACCATGACTTATATCTTATGATATAAGACCTGAATATACTCATAAATATGAGTTAAGTATAATGGTGTGACGTTAACGTACGTACGTAAAATATATAACGTGTCAATAGTACGTTGGAATACATGTGTATGTGCCTTTTAAAAAATCTGAATATATATATATATATATATATATATATATATATAAGCGTATGGCGTGTATATTTAATGAAGGGAGGAGGAGAAGACTTTCCTTCCTTAGCCTTGTTGCCTTTGTGCCTTTTCCAAATGTAGCTTCCTTTAATGAACTACTTAGTTTAATTAACTAAGTACTTCACTTAATGAACTAGTTTAGTTCATTAATGGTGGCACCTGAAAATAGTATAAACACAACAAATGTTTGCCATTTGATGTAAGCTTTGTAGTTTCATGGCTCGTTACTACGGCAACATAATATATGAACTATATAAGGCAAGTAATAAGCAATATATCATGCATATTTATCTTATGCTCGTTTTTGTGCACATTTAAATCATGTATTTGGAAATCACTCAAACCCCTTTTTCTCTACAATCTCCCCCTTTTGATGATTTTCAAAATAACCTATACTCATGATTTAAATCCTATCGCTCCCCCTTCAATCATGCATAAAATCAAAACTTGAATTTTAAATTCCGAGTCGCTCTCCCTTAATTTATGCAATTAGTATCTCTCTTATTCTTAAATCATGTTATCTCTCCCCCTTTATTTTCAAAAGTAAATCAAAAGATGTCTGCAAAGATGAAGAAGGAAAAAAATCATGCATTTCATATAGCGTGCGTTCGTAAGGGTTATTTATTCAACCCTTTGAAAATGTTCCTTTTGGTACCCAAATTTGGGTGACCTTTCTAGGTCTTCCAAAAGGTGAGAAAGTTGATGAAAACGCAACATAGTATACATTGGGGGCAAATGCGTTTGGCCTTTGGCCAAGAATCCCATCATACGTATAGTGTGGTTTTCGTTTTTGATATGTAATTCGGTTTACATGCACGGGGCGTGATCTAGAAGCATTTTTATGATATGAATGTCGCATATGCATCAGCAGCTTTCTATATTGCACGTGATTACTCTTTGTATGATATGAAGAATAAGAAGCACGATGAGATGTGATGAGTGGTGTACTAGTCTTCTTCTTATATTTATACGGCACATAATTATACTTCGCATGATATGAAAAAGAAGTATGACGAGATGAGGGGAGAGGGGGTATTTACGTCATTTTAGGCGCTACGTATGCCGTTGATGTGTCATTTTAGATGATGCTTTGTTTGTCTCCATGTATTCTAATCCAGTTTTGTCACTACCATGCTTTTGTGAAGAAATGATGCGATCTAGCATGTTTGTTCCCGTATCAAATTTCCTCACCATTTCCTCTAAGTCTGTATTCCTTGATTTCAAGTTTGAAATCTCGGATTTCATTTCAGTGTTTTCGAATGTCAATGATGAAACTTCAGACCTTAATGAATTTATGATGCAGAACGACTCTTCTTTTGAATCGTTTAATTGAGATACAAGATTTGTGTTAGAAGATTCTAACAATTTCTTGTCTTCAATTAACCGTTTCTTTTGTTTTGCAAGAGTTCTAGCAAACTTATGTAATTCAAGATATTCAACATATAAATCATCATAAGATAGTTCAGAATCCGAGTCAGAATCATAATTTACCTCATTTTCAAATAGTGGAGGCATTTCGCTTGACATACTTTCTTGCTCGGTTTTGTCGCTAGTGGTTGCCATCTCACTGAATCGTTGGATTCTTTGAAATGAGTGTTCCTGCGCTCTGATACCAATTGTAGGATCTGCAAGGAAACACTAGAAGGGGGGGTTGAATAGGTGGTGCGGAAAGTGTGGTTTTTAAAATTTGTTTAAAACTAAACAACTCAACTTCTGAAAACAGATTCTGTTTTCAGGACCATTTTTAAAACGTTTTTAAAACCAGGTTTTAGGTCTTCAATAATTCTGAAATTTTGAGAAAACTTAGCCTCAGATGTTATGAGTTTCTTCTAAAAATTTCAGATTTAAATTCAACCTTTAACCCCTTCAAAAATCGTCAGATTGCGCGAATCTGCCAGAAACGGTACACTGTTTTGAAAAATTAATTCCTGTTTGTACACACCTCCAAATACTCTGAAAATCTAACCACTAACCCCTTATATATTGTATTTAAATGGGTTGAAACAGTTTTGAAAAATTCCTTCGGGAAGTTAGTCAAATACACTCAAAGTCTCAACCTTTGCAAGCCTGAAAATCAGACTGCACTAGTCTCAGAACTTTGGATGTTTGATCGACTTATACTTATCCAAAAGGGTTGAAACTTGTGCCAAATTAACCCTAAGACGTGTGGCTATGTTTCTGGAAATTTTCGTAATTTTTGAAAGTCTTTTACTATTTTTACAAACATAAAAAAGAGTAAACAATGCTGAAACAGAATACAAGTACAGAAAGTAAATAACACCGAGAATTTTATACTGGATCGGTTATAAAAAACCTACTCCAGTCTTCAAGGAACACCTTCCTTGGTTCACACTAGTCACACAACACAAATACACCTTACCACAGGGTTGATGGAGTTACACACCAATTCTAACCCTTTACAAACCTTGTACGTGAATACAATTCGCACGAACACCACCACCTCGCAAGAATGAAGATTGATCACACCTTGATCAATCTTTTACAAAGATATAGAATATGTGGTGGTCTATAACAAGCCTATTCAAGATTGAAAATATGAATACAATAGGCTTTCAAGAAGAAAGAAAGAAAGAGAGTGTAGAAGAAGAGAGGCTAGACGTTTTGATCACTTGATTTTGCAATGGTTGTGCTTGTCTTGTTTTTGCTCAACTTCTTTCCTTTTAAGCCTTGCAGCCGTCCCCCCAAGGTGTCCTCCCCCTCTTGAAAATTATCTTCTAAGTCCTTGGGAGAATGCAAGACATCATTGTGACATGGTCTTGCTTACTTGTCACCTTCTCATTGGATGATCATTTAAGCTTTGCTTACTTGGCACTTCATGATAGGTTGGATGTTGTCATCATGATGACTTGGAAAAATCTGAATATATCACTCAAAACATGTACCAAAATCAACATAGAATAATTTCCATAATACACAAGATTGTCACATAAATTTTTCAAGACAAAATTTCTCACAACCAAGGTAAAAAAATCGGCCATTATGGGGTTTTAGCATGCTGAAATTTCAGCATGTGATACATGGCTCTTCAATTAAAAATATTTCCATTTCTCTTGATTTTTCTTTTTAAAATAAATCATCAATTCATGGCAAATATCCTTATTAAATTGGGAATGAGTTTGGACACCCTTATTACCATCCATTCGGCCAAGACATGTCACACACATGCTGAAAAATTTCAGCATGTGTGATATATAAAATATCACTCTTTATGGCTTTGAAAATTATTCAAATTGCTTCCATTTCTTCTTCCAATCATCCACATAATTCAAGACACAAAATATATGCATTCTAATTCAGAAATTTCGGCCAGCTATAACCATCACATGCTGAATTTTCAGCATGTGTTTCAAATGAGACAAAGTTTGAAACCTTACCATTTGTAGCTTCTTTCCTTAAATCACCAACATTGTATGATTGATTCTTGACCAATCAATATGCCAAAAAGGCTCCACATATGCTCCATATCAGTTGTAGGTGGCGTGTATACATGTATATGCATGTGTTGAATTTTATTTTTGCTAACTTTGTAAAATAGTGCACATTTAATAATACACACATGCTATATTCCAATCAGCCCTTAATTTAATTTTCTAGAATACTTTAAGATGTATGAAATGTGTAAAAAGTGTCTAGATACGTGTCGTATGATGTGCCAAAAATGTTCCATGTATTGTGTATGTAGAAAACCGAATTTTCGATGTTTATCGATTACCCGATTTTTCTCTGATTAAATTCCAACTTTTTGCACATGTTATATATATTATGTTAAACATAATATACATAATATATACTTTAATATTCAGCTTATAAGGCTGATTAAAGTGGCGCCTAGACATGTGACACGGTTTTTGAAGGGGTTAAAGGTTGAATTTTAACTTGAAATTTTTAGGGGACCCTCATAACATCTGAGGCTAAGTGCTCTCAAAATTTCAGAATTTTTGGAGACCTATAACCTGGTTTTAAAAACGTTTTAAAACTAGTCCTAAAAACAGAATCTGTTTTCAGAAGTTGAGTTGTTTAGTCTTAAACAAATTTTAAAAACCACATTTTCCGCACCACCTATTCAACCCCCCTTCTAGTGGTGCCTTGCAGATCCTACAAGAAACACATATCATGCTATGAACATATATAACCAGAATGAATTAATCAAGTTAATTCAAATAGTATATTCTAAACCTTCCTGTGGGTAGAGGTTGCACTCATTCATAGAATATACTTAAAACGGTATGAAAATTAAACAACCAAAATATTTTCGTACCTGTGGGCATGGAAAATATTTATGTTTAATTTTCTTGATCAATAAAATAACCAATTCCCTGTGGGGTGGATTGATTACCTTATTAATCAAAACCATAGGTATGATGATATTTTATTTTTCTTTATACGATATAATTTTAAGATGCTGTGGCTAGTCTTAAAATTAAAAAAATAATTCTTTATATGTCATCAACTTTAAAAAAAAATCTTTATATGACATCAACAAAAGATGAAATCATAATGAAAATGTGAAGTGAACCGATTCAGCAATACCCCATGAAAGATCATGAATCAATTTCCTAGACAGGTATTACCATTCCACGTAAAATCCCAGGCCGTGCGGTGGGGTCACAGACGGTCCTGCTTAAGTACCGACTTTCTAGACAGAGATTACGTGCATAGTGTATTTATCACACTTTCAATAATTCACCTTTTGTTTTTGACTCATGTTTCCCAGTATGTATGAAAATTGTGGAATCGGCTACAATTACGTACATAGTATGTAAAATACATATCACAGGAAACAATAAAACTGTTTATCGAATCTAACTTTGCGTGAAACATTATTGCACAATCAAGGAAATTATCAGTCACTTTAGGAAATGTCCGTAAAATTATGCAGCTTCCAAACATATTTGACATAATTTCTTTAACATAATTTAGGAAACGTCCGTAAAATGAGAATCTTAATGGAACATTTCCCATTCTGATGCTGATGCAAGACTTGCTTGAAATCATGAAAAGTCTGGTGAGACATGCCAAATACCCGTTGGTTCTAAAGTTGTGGTCATAAGGTGCTATTTCTGATTAATTTGTTTTGCTTCAAGTTCAGGAGATCTTTAAGATCCCATAAGAATGTGGTCTGCCTCTTTATGTTAACCATCCTAAAAGAATCATGTAAATGACACTTTCGCTCGGCTCCGTCCTTTGGTAATATTGATCAAAATTAAAATTTTGCAACTAAGATACTTGGCCAACACCACCACAGAAAAATTCATAGCATTTAACCAAATCACGCATACCAAAACTTCACAGTAGGCATCACGACATTATAGGGATTATTCACTCGGACATAGAGTTGCAAGAAATGTCCTTCTATATTCAAGACTCCATGCAAAAACAGTTGGTTAACAATATTGAAGGCCTTGAAAACTATAATCTCGTATCCTTTGAACGATTGAATGGCATTAAAGGTTATGGAAAAATGTTTTCTTCATAAAAACGATATGGTCAGAAGTCGCTCTGATACCAAATGAAAGGCCAAAATAAATAGCAGAAGCATAAAAGTTACCTCCGACCATTATCGCTTAGTCGTCGCCTTCGAAACGGAAGCCTGCTGCAGAGAAGAATCCTTGCGGGAAAGAGAGTCTTCCAGTTTATGTCTATCTGAATGCTGTATAGCTATGATTGATGAAATATCACAGGCCCTCTATTTATAGGCTAGGCCAGGGCCCCTTTCCTTATTTGACTGACAATCAATTACTTCAATCGAGGAAACTTAATAATTGTCAATCAATCATAATCAAATCTGATAATTAATGCAGTCAATAATTGCAACGTATCTAGCCAATATAACGTACGGATACATTATACATGTGATCCACATTAGTAATTCAGGTAGTGTGGCGCCCCGCTCCCGAACCCTATCATCGGGAACAGTGCACCCGCCGTATCTCACTGAGGAGAATACAAGGCGTCGAAACAATTTCCGACCTGTCCGAAAAGATGTAGAAATTTTTCGCGGAAACGAATTACCATAACATCAAATTACATGAACAAGGAAATCCTCAATAAAATACTACATCAGTGATGATAATAAAGTCACCGTGCCAACCTCTAACTGCTATCAGTCTAAACAGGATAGTGTCCGATGAAACCCCAATAAAATAACAACAGACAGCCGCAAGGTCTCTTCGTATCCTAGGTGCGACCGTCAGTATACCCATACTACCGTGTCAGCCCCGTCCTCAGCAAAGATATATTCGTACACTTCTTCGTTCTCACCTGGTGGGGGGGAGTAGGGGTGAGTGACGGGAAATCACTCAGTAGGCACCTGCCTCCAACTCGTACAAGACTAGCATACTAAAATGATATAACACATAACACATAAAACATGATATCACATAAGCATATGAAAGACTGCAGAAGGTAATTCACTCCAGATAAAGAATACGCAACATCGTGATGCATGTCCTACTATGCATATCACACGCAACAAAATCATGTCACACAGAATGCCGATATCTCCACCGTGCAATGCATGAACCCGGGTCCTACTGAGTGGCTGCAGGTCGTACACCCCACAGTCACCATCCTGAGTGTGCGTGGCCGCGCCACCGCACACCATCCTGAGTGTCGTGGCCCTGCCACCGTACACCATCCTGAGCGCCCGTGACCCATATGTCACGACCCGCAATCAATGCAATGCACGTGCCATGAATGCAAAAACACAATCGCCTGAGGCCCCTGGCCCATCCTCACCATCCTGCGGCACTCAAATCTAGGTTCATTTAAAGATCGTCTGAGGCCCCTGGCCCATCCTCACCATCCTCCGGCACTCAAATCTAGGTTCATTTATTATCCGAGTAATGATTTAATGTTGTTTGACGTTAAACCTATTTTTTTCATGGCTTGTATACATTTATTGTGCATTTTCTATATTTTTTTCTCATTTTTTTCCCAATTTATTTCTATTTATTACCCAATTATCCAATTTAAATGAATTATCCCAATTAATGAACTTTAGTAAAAATAATTTAATCTCAGCATTTTATAATTTTTGGAATTTATATATAATTTTCCGATTTTATTTATATTTTCCATACAATTATTACTATTTAAAATTAATTAAATAACATTTATAGAATTTCCAGAAATTCAGAGTTATATTATTTTTTTTATATTTTTTTCTGTTTAATTGAGCCAGCCAACTGGGGCCCGGTCTGTTGGCCATTCGGCCCGGCCTGCGGTCAGCTCAGTAGGTTATTTTATTTTATTTTACTTTATATACATTAAGTAAATGAGTCAGACCTGCGCACAAGCGGCCCGCTACACAGAAATTTGATGAAAATCATTTAATTTCAGTATTTTATAATTTCTAGAATTTATTTATGATTTTCTGATATTTACTTATATTTTTTCCTATATTTAATACTATTTTAATCAATTAAATAACATTAATAAAATAAATCCTTTTGATATCAAATTCATCCCTAAGATCAAATCAGATAGACGCAGAGCACGCAGACTTTTGCGCAGCATTCCACAGACCTGCGCAGCATTCCACAGACTCGCACAAAGATTATACTATTTTGATTATCAAATTTTTCCCTAAAATCAAAACCAAAGCAGTTTACTATTTTGGTTATCAAATTTTTCCCTAAAATCAAATCCAAAGCAGTTTATTATTTTGATTATCAAATTTTTCCCTAAAATCAAATCCAGTCCACGCAAACAGTGTACGCATTCCACAGTCATCAAACACAGTAATCAAACGCATTCCACAGTAATCAAAACTCATGCTTTTCACAGATCAAGCAACATAATATAGATTTCAAAAATTAAAAACAATAAACACATAATATATCACCAAAGCATGCTGGAATTTGTACCAATTGGAGAGGGGAAAAGGGAACCTACCTATTTGCAGACATACTACGCGATTGAAATAAACCCGGTTGCCTTTTCTCTTTCTCTTTCTTCTCCCCTCCTCTTTTCCTTTTCTGTCGTCCTCTCCTCTGCCCTCACATTTAGTTATTATACTTTTTTTCTTTCCCCTTCCGTTGGCTTCAGGGAACAAGATGGGTTAAAATGATAATGGCAAGAGAGAGAATAGGGGGTTTGTTACCCCCACTATTCTATCCACGATTTGAACCCTCTCTTTTTTTTATATTTTTTTTTCTTTTCACACTCTCACCCCCACATCACTTTTCTTTTATCTTCATGCATTTTATCTTTTTTTATTATTTTTATTTTTATTTACTCATTCTTTTATCCTCATCCTCCAGCGTCTCTCTTTATATATATATATATATTTCATTTATTTTATTGTGGTTTATTATTTTATTTTATTTTATTATTCCTTTCCTCACCCTACATATACCCATATATAACAATTATATATAGTTATACCATGAATTAGACATAGTCGACACGCTATAGTTAATTTAATTTTGCAAGGGTCGTTACACCCAACAGCTACCTAGTTTTTTTAATTAACGTGTAACAATTAATACAAAAATTTCGGGGTATAACATCATACCCTCCTTACAAGAAGTTTCATCCTCGAAACTTGACGTACGTTATACGAAGAGGTAGGAGTAGCGCTCACTCATCTGATTCTCTAGGTCCCATGTCGCTTCATTTTTCCTTGTGGTTGGTCCTTTGTACCGTGACATGCGGAATGACTCTCATTCTCAGTTGTTGGTCCTTGCGGTTTATAATCCGAGTAGGGTCTCCTCATACAATGCATTTGGTCGGATCCTTAATGGTTGTGCATCAAACGCATGATTCAGATCCGGAACGTATCTCTTTAGCAGAGAAAATGACACATGCTGTGCACCCGAGCCAATGCAGGGGTGACCCAACCCGTAAGCCAATGTATTAACCCTCTCGGGTACCTCGTATAGACCAACGTAACGAGACCGCAGCTTACTTTCAAGCCAAATCGTGCAACCCCCTTCATGGGCGATACTTTCAAGTGGAACTTCTCGTCCACGGCGAACTCTAAAGGACGCCTCTTCGAATCCGTCCAAATCGTGCTTCTATCTTGAACAACCTTGAGCCTATCACGGATTAACTTCACTTTCTCTTTAGTCTGCTCAATCTACTCTGGTCCGGTGATATCATGCTCACCCACTTCATCCCAATGGACAGAGAACCTACACTTGTGCCCATAGAGTTCCTCAAATAGTACCATACTTATTGCATTACGCTGGCTGTTGTTATAGAAGAATTTGATCAACTTGATCATATCATCCCAGTTTCCCTTGAAGTCAATGGCGCAAGCCCTCAACATGTTCTCCAATGTCCGTATCATACATTCCGACTGTCATCGGTCTGGGGATGAAAAATGGTGCTCAAACGTAGCTCCGTCCATTACATACATCGGCATACACGAGTTTTAATATGTGTGTCGTTTTATTGGTTAAGTTATTTGAGCATGTTTGGTATAGACCTATAGTATGTTGTATATCCGCAAGTATGACTTACGTATCATACGTAGCTCATGAATTCACAATCGTCATCCACAGTTTGTGACATGTGTTATGTTTATGTTGTTTGTTGGTTGTGTTTTTTTTAAGCAGTGCCCAAGATTTGTGCGTTTATTTAGTCTTTAATTTATCGTGACCTCTCTTCTTGTACTTAGGTTAGTCATTAATAATATTTGTTACATGTACTCTATATTCTTCGTACTAGCTTGTCTTATTGTTGTAAAAATATCGTTATATATATTATGACGAAGGAAAGTCATAAATGCGTAGATTTTT
Organism: Eustoma russellianum; assembly: GCA_036186865.1. Taxonomy (NCBI): domain Eukaryota; kingdom Viridiplantae; phylum Streptophyta; class Magnoliopsida; order Gentianales; family Gentianaceae; genus Eustoma; species Eustoma russellianum. Next base: position 20,219,298 of record AP025071.1, on the reverse strand, counting down.
TTTACTGTAATATAGATATATATATAATTTATTTGAGTGCTCAAGTAAGATAACTAATAAAAAAATTTCTCTTTTTTTACTGTTTTTTTATTTACACTTTAATCTGTTACTTTGTTGTCATGCAATACTATACCGTTCCTAATTCATAATTAGTATGCTTTACTATAAAGTTATATGTTGTTAATTTGTTTTAAAACTTGTAATTGTATGCCTATTTTGTAATCCATGTCTTGTATGCAAGGTATTTGTTATTATATTCTTTGTCATTGTGTTGTCTGTTGTCGTTATATATTATGACATTTATTACTGTTTTGTTACATTAGTTATGTTGTGGGGTCATTAAATTAGTTGTGTGTATACTTGTGCATATGTACTTAGCATCGTGTAGTTACTTTTTTTTGGTGTATCTGTTTGTGTGTCTTCCTTTTTTTTCGTTTTATTTGCGTTATATCATTGATGTTGCCACAAATTGTGTTTGCTTATTTGCTTCTTTATTATTGCAAAAGACTGGGTGTGTGTTTTTTTTGTTTTTTTGTAGTTATGTATTACTCTGTAGATTAGTAACCCATGATATAAACTAACAACTTAACGTTTAAAAATTTCTAAGTAGGTTATCTAGCATGGGTTCGTCCTTTTTTTTGGTGATCATTTAGCACATATACAACCTGACTTATCGTATATCTTGTATATGTTTGCTATTCCTACGTTGTTATTGTATTCAATATATATTGTGAGCTTTTACCTATTACTTCATGTTTTTTTTTGTGTTGGTCGCTTTGTATGTGCATGTATATATGTATATATTTACGTATATGTATGTATATGCGTGCGTGTGTGTGTGTATATATTGTTGACTTATGTCGTTGTATATTTAAAATTTATTAGATTACGTGATATCTCTCTCTCTTCTTTTTTTTTACTATGTTATATCTCTTGGCGTAATTATGCTGGATTTTGTATGTTAATGTTGTAGTAAGTGGTTGATATGTGGAAATATGTCGTTAAAGTATGTTTTGTTAATCAGTGCGTGTATTTATAGTCAGTTAGCAACGTTGTGTATTACGGTCTTGTGTTTAAATTTGTATTATTATTACTCCTTTTTTTTTGGCTCGACGAAGCTTAGTTGATATCTTTGTTGATATCAACTGTCCACTCAAACTTTGCCTTTTATGCTTCCGTCTGCTCAGGGACACCAGTATTGACGAAATTCCTTAAAACATTCCATATAGCCGCTGGCCAAACCAAAAGAAATCCTTAGTTCAGTCACCTTGGTCGGTCAGTGCTACTCAGCGATATCCTTAATCTTCTTCAGCTCCACTGAGGTTCACTCTTTTGAACTTACGTGACTTAAGGAAGTCACGCTTCCGCTGTGCAACTCTGATCATTTATCTCTGACTAACATCCTCTATACTGATGATGAGTCATTGATACCTGGTCGACGGCGGTTGAACTCCGATATGACGTCGCCATCCTCCCCGATGCTTGCATCAGTCATCACAGGGATCTAGGCACTGACCTTGCTTCCTTTGTATATTGTTCCTGATTCTGTTCTGATGGTGGTTCCGGCCTCTGCTTATTGTCCTTTCTCATAAAACGTCCTGGTTGTCGCACTCATCCTTGCATGATTCCCACACACTGACCCAAATGTGGCGTCAACAATGAGCACATGGTGGCAGCGGTTGTCATGCACTCCTCTACGACTATACTTCCGTTGCGAGCGGTCTTGTGATTATTAGCGGCCATGTCCCATATTTATGCCTCCCTGGTGAAGGGTCCTTATAACCTCAGATTCCGGACGTCCTGCGTTTCCATGTAGTAGAACCTCAGATCTGATGGTGGCAGCAGCAGAAACAGCTGGTTCAACTGCTACTGGCATTGCGCAGTCCCCTGTCACTGTTGCGCCCCAAAGTGGTGGTCATGGTGTCGGTCAATGCCTGGAGGATGACCACCAGATCCTAGTGGTCGTTACCATAACCACCGTTGCCTTCTTTGCCAGATTGTTCATGACACAATTGTACTTTCTTGGACTTCATGCGAACCTTGATGGAAATTCGGATTGTCGGGAGTAAAATGGATTTTAGCCTTTATGAGGCTCATGCAAAAGTTCGGGGTTCAACTATAATTAAATAGAGAAAGCTCACCAATGACACACACCTCCCATAGCCCGATCATAACTTAGGTCTACTTCATTTATTAGGGGTATATTTGTTATTTCTAGGAAGAGGTCATAGCTTATGTCTAAATGATTTAGTTAATCCTGCGTTCCCGAGGCGGATCTGAAGCCTCGGCTCTGATACCACCTGTGGCGCCCCGCTCCCGAACCCTATCATAGGAAACAGTGCACCCGCCGTATCTCACTAAGGAGAATACATGGCGTCGAAACAATTTCCGACCTGTCCGAAAAGATGTAGAAATTTTTCGCGGAAACGAATTACCATAACATCAAATTACATGAACAAGGAAATCCTCAATAAAATACTACATCAGTGATGATAATAAAGTCACCGTGCCAACCTCTAACTGCTATCAGTCTAAACAGGATAGTGTCCGATGAAACCCCAATAAAATAACAACAGACAGCCGCAAGGTCTCTTCGTATCCTAGGTGCGACCGTCAGTATACCCATACTACCGTGTCAGCCCCGTCCTCAGCAAAGATATATTCGTACACTTCTTCGTTCTCACCTGGTGGGGGGGGGGGGGAAGTAGGGGTGAGTGACGGGAAATCACTCAGTAGGCACCTGCCTCCAACTCGTTCAAGACTAGCATACTAAAATGATATAACACATAACACATAAAACATGATATCACATAAGCATATGAAAGACTGCAGAAGGTAATTCACTCCAGATAAAGAATACGCAACATCGTGATGCATGTCCTACTATGCATATCACACGCAACAAAATCATGTCACACAGAATGCCGATATCTCCACCGTGCAATGCATGAACCCGGGTCCTACTGAGTGGCTGCAGGTCGTACACCCCACAGTCACCATCCTGAGTGTGCGTGGCCACGCCACCGCACACCATCCTGAGTGTCGTGGCCCTGCCACCGTACACCATCCTGAGCGCCCGTGACCTATACGTCACGACCCGCAATCAATGCAATGCACGTGCCATGAATGCAAAAACACAATCGCCTGAGGCCCCTGGCCCATCCTCACCATCCTCCGGCACTCAAATCTAGGTTCATTTAAAGATCGTCTGAGGCCCCTGGCCCATCCTCACCATCCTCCGGCACTCAAATCTAGGTTCATTTATTATCCGAGTAATGATTTAATGTTGTTTGACGTTAAACCTATTTTTTTCATGGCTTGTATACATTTATTGTGCATTTTCTATATTTTTTTCTCATTTTGTTCCCAATTTATTTCTATTTATTACCCAATTATCCAATTTAAATGAATTATCCCAATTAATGAACTTTAGTAAAAATAATTTAATCTCAGCATTTTATAATTTTTGGAATTTATATATAATTTTCCGATTTTATTTAAATTTTCCCTATAATTATTACTATTTAAAATTAATTAAATAACATTTAAAGAATTTCCAGAAATTCAGAGTTATATTATTTTTTTTATATTTTTTTCCATTTAATTGAGCCAGCCAACTGGGGCCCGGTCTGTTGGCCATTCGGCCCGGCCTGCGGTCGGCTCAGTAGGTAATTTTATTTTATTTTATTTTATATACATTAAGTAAATGAGTCAGACCTGCGCACAAGCGGCCCGCTACACAGAAATTTGATGAAAATCATTTAATTTCAGTATTTTATAATTTCTAGAATTTATTTATGATTTTCTAATATTTACTTATATTTTTTCTTATATTTAATACTATTTTAATCAATTAAATAACATTAATAAAATAAATCCTTTTGATATCAAATTCATCCCTAAGATCAAATCAGATAGACGCAGAGCACGCAGACTTCTGCGCAGCATTCCACAGACCTGCGCAGCATTCCACAGACTCGCATAAAGATTATACTATTTTGATTATCAAATTTTTCCCTAAAATCAAAACCAAAACAGTTTACTATTTTGGTTATCAAATTTCCCTAAAATCAAATCCAAAGCAGTTTATTATTTTGATTATCAAATTTTTCTCTAAAATCAAATCCAGTCCACGCAAACAGTATACGCATTCCACAGTCATCAAACACAGTAATCAAACGCATTCCACAGTAATCAAAACTCATGCTTTTCACAGATCAAGCAACATAATATAGATTTCAACAATTAAAAACAATAAACACATAATATATCACCAAAGCATGCTGGAATTTGTACCAATTGGAGAGGGGAAAAGGGAACCTACCTATTTGCGGACATACTACGCGATTGAAATAAACCCGGTTGCCTTTTCTCTTTCTCTTTCTTCTCCCCTCCTCTTTTCCTTTTCTGTCGTCCTCTCCTCTGCCCTCACATTTAGTTATTATACCTTTTTTTCTTTCCCCTTCCGTTGGCTATAGGGAACAAGATGGGTTAAAATGATAATGGCAAGAGAGAGAATAGGGGGTTTGTTACCCCCACTATTCTATCCACGATTTGAACCCTCTCTTTTTTTTTATATATATTTTTTTTCTTTTCACACTCTCACCCCCACGGCACTTTTCTTTTATCTTCATGCATTTTATCTTTTTTTATTATTTTTATTTTTATTTACGCATTCTTTTATCCTCATCCTCCAGCATCTCTCTTTATATATATATATATATATATATATTTCATTTATTTTATTGTGGTTTATTATTTTATTTTATTTTATTATTCCTTTCCTCACCCTACATATACCCATATATAACAATTATATATAGTTATACCATGAATTAGACATAGTCGACACGCTATAGTTAATTTAATTTTGCAAGGGTCGTTACACCCAACAGCTACCTAGTTTTTTTAATTAACGTGTAACAATTAATACAAAAATTTCGGGGTATAACATCATACCCTCCTTACAAGAAGTTTCATCCTCGAAACTTGACGTACGTTATACGAAGAGGTAGGAGTAGCGCTCCCTAATCTGATTCTCTAGGTCCCATGTCGCTTCATTTTTCCTTGTGGTTGGTCCTTTGTACCGTGACATGCGGAATGACTCTCATTCTCAGTTGTTGGTCCTTGCGGTTTATAATCCGAGTAGGGTCTCCTCATACAATGCATTTGGTCGGATCCTTAATGGTTGTGCATCAAACGCATGATTCAGATCCGGAACGTATCTCTTTAGCAGAGAAAATGACGCATGCTGTGCACCCGAGCCAATGCAGGGGTGACCCAACCCGTAAGCCAATGTATTAACGCATGTTGGGTTGGGTGAATGCACGGTCAGCTTTAGGTTAGGGGGGATGAGTTTGTCAAGGGTCTGACAGAACATTTTCGAGATTGATAGATCAAACAAGTCGACCTGCGAGTTTGTTGGTTCGATTTGATCTTGACCCGAACATGTTAAGAACAAATCTAAATTCGGTGTCCATATTCGTGTTATGTTAGCGTGTCACAAATTTCATTCTCTCATATATCCCAATATAAATGCCTGATACAGTAAACAAAATATCTAATATGGTTCCTATAGAATGAAAGTAAATGAAGAGAAAATTTATTGTGTAGACGTATAAAATTTTAATATGAAGCTTTAGGCGGAAAATAAAATAAAGATTATCATGAGTTTCTTAGGGATGCATCCATCTTTGATCCAAGTATTCAAGCAATCAATGGAAGCTCTGCAGGTTTTCTTCAGTTTTTATTTTTTTTTAATTTGTTTTTATGGTAAATCAGTTCATCCGGTTCTGTTATGCCCGGTCCCTGCAAAGGAAAAAAAGGAAACCTATATAACAGGGAAAGGAAACATTATAAGTATAGATAATACACCTTGTGGTATATGAATGGAATAGGAAAATATGATAGGATTTAAATATAAGTGATTAACTCTATATGGGAATCTTAAACCTATTAGGAAGTAATTTATATATATATATATATATATATATATATATATATATATATATATATCTATATATATATGTATATATATATATATACACACATATATATATATAGATACATACGGAGTTGATGATCGCGGATGTCCTTCTTCTCCGGCGATTCCGGCGATCTCGTCTAGCGGGCGGCGCAGCCACCGCTCGCAATTGTTTTTCTTCCCCCAATTCTTCTTCTTCCACCATCTTCTGAATTTCACAACCACTCATACACAGTATTGTCATGGCGATCAATTCCAACAATATAGCGGCGCCACACATCGTTCCTGATCGCTCTTTTGCGTCGCTCTTCACCACTCCCACAACGCACATTCAATCTAAACCAGTTCAGAAATTCAAAGGTAGCCCAATGATTACATTCACCGATGAAGAAATTCAATCACTTGCTGCCCATATCGTTTTACATTGGTTGGTACGTTTTGGTACGGACGGCCGCCGATTGCAACTATACGTGCCGCCATCGACAGAATTGGTTTTGCATGACATGTCAAGGTCGGCCTTTTGGATCCTACACACATCCTTCTGCATTTCGACCATGAACAAGATTACACCCGGTGCTTTACCCGACGTGGATGGATAATTTCTGGCAGGCAAATGCGCATCACAAAATGGACCCCAGATTATGATCCGGCCATTGAAGTTCAGATCGTTCTAATATGGGTCTCTTTTCCAGGACTTCCAATACATATGCAGAGGAAAGATGCGCTCTTTCAAGTTGCGTCCATGCTAGGTGAGCCGTTGAAACTCGACACTGCAACGGCAACGCTAAATCGCCCTTCTGTTGCGAGGGTTTGCATTGAATTAGACGTCTCAAAAGAACTGCCGCAAAGAGTTTTTATTCAAACATCATCTAGAATAATTGCGCAGAATGTGGAATATGAGGATCTCCCTCAATATTGTGCAACTTGTTACCGTTTAGGTCATGTTTGTGTAGGCTGCGGAAAGCAGTAGGATGCTTCAAAGACGCAGATGGACAAAGAGCATGCACCCTTGATTAACCCTAAAGAACATTCCTCTGACAAAAGCAAGAAAAAGCGCTGGACTCCAAAGAAGTTGGTCTCCATATCAACTGATCACCCTACAGTACCGTCAGAGGGTGACATTCCAATTCCCATATCACCGGAAATGGTCATTGGCCAACCAGTCTCAGACGCACATGACCTTTCTCGGTTAAAAGGAATTGATGATTGTCTTTTTCGAGGTTTACCAGGGACATCACTATCATATTCACATTCAGACAATGAACAAGAGCCCACCCTAGCAGATAATTTAATGGGGGAACATGAGGAGAGGCAATGCACTGAAATTGCAAACTTAATTGAAGCAACATATGTTGATGCCCATGCATCAGATCAAGCAAATATTGCTACTGAATCTGCAGATGATGATCCCAATGCAACTCAACCAAATCCGGGGCCGCGTATCTTACGACGGAATCATCCCATATCTCCTCGTTTAATCAGGTTATGTGCTGCGCACATCTCAAATTCTTTTGATGCCTTATCTCAATGACGATATTGTTGTGGAATACGCGGGGAATTCGAAATTCATTTAATAGGCTCCATTTATTAGTTTACAAGCATCACGTTTATATTGTCTTAGTAATTGAACCGAAGTTACGCTCTTCTGCTTTACGATTGTATCAGATGAAACTGGGTTTTTCTAAAGCTCTCTCTGCATGTAATTATCAAATTTGGTTTTTTTGGAAGGAAACAATAATACAAAAAGAAGATGAGCAACCTGTCCAACAACATCATTCCGTGAAGTTTAATTGACTGGCAACAGGAGAATGTTTTTGGTTGACGGGAGTATATGGACGTCACTCTATCTTCCAACGGTGGGTTTTATGGGACGAACTGAGACATTTTCATGCAGACAATACCACGCCATGGCTCATTGGTGGAGATTTTAATACATTTCGCACGTTAGAGGAACACCACGGTAGGTCAAATCCATCATTGCGTACATTACAAGATTTCAATGATTTCGTCCAACATTGTTAGTTACAAGAAATCTCATACCAAGGATCAAAATTCACATGGTCTGACGGACAAGGATTAGGAAGAATATGGCGGCGTCTTGACAGATTCTTGAGCTCAACATCATTTTCTGATATCTTTTCATACACGCAAGTTCATCACCTATCCGTGCGACTTCTGATCATGCCCCTTTATTGTTGATTTGTGATAATGACACTCCCAGACCACCATCTCTTTTCCGGTATTTAGATGTATGGACAACACACGCTGATTTTGATAATTTTGTATCGCACAGATGGCAATCATACTCAACAGTTGGAGGAATGTTGGGTTTGCATAGTAAGCTCTCTCTCCTGCGCAAAGACTTAAAACAATGGAATAAAGACATATTTGGGAATATCTTTGATGCAGTATCTCTTGCTGAATCTGAAGCCAAATTGGCGGAACAAGCCTATGATGTTAATCCCACGGATTCCTCTCGGGCACAATATCATAAGCGTAAGGCAGAGCTTAATCTTGCTCAGAAACGTGCGTATTTATATTGGAAGCAAAAGGCAAATGTCAAGTGGCTAAAGGATGGCGATGCAAACACGACCTTTTTCCATCAAACAGTTAAAAATAAGAGATGTCACTAGCTAATACGCAGCATACATAAACCGGATGGCACTCAACTTGACCAGCCTGCTGACGTCAAAGAGGAAGCCATTCGCTACTTTTCTACACTCTTCGCCGAAGAGCCAATTTCCGACTGTGATCTAATTTTGCAGCATATACCCTCCTTGATCACAACAGACGACAATAGTGCTTTGAAGGAGATTCCATTACTACCCGAAGTTAAAGCAGCTGTTTGGGACCTTAGCCCTTCAAGTGCAGCGGGCCCGGATGGCTTCCCAGGATCTTTCTACAGGCATTTCTGGCATTTGATTCAGCATGATGTTCATAAGGCAGTTCAAGAGTTTTATTTGGGTATTCGCATGCCAAGAACAGTGGCAACATCATCTCTCATCCTCATCCCAAAAGTGAGCAATCCTCACACTTTTGCAGATTATCGTCCTATCTGTCTTACCAATTTTATTTCCAAAACTATTACGCGCTTACTAGCATCGAGGTTGGGAAAAATTTTGCCAAAAATAATCTCGCCAGAACAGGCGGGTTTCATGAAAGGCAGGGACATTACAGAACAGGTACTTTTCGCGCAAGAAATGACTCATGTTTTAATAGAAGAACAAGAGGTGGCCAAGCCATTATTAAGCTTGACATGGCCAAGGCATTTGACCGTGTTAGTTGGAGCTATTTGCAGCAACTGCTTTGCTGCATGGGCATGGATGCACAACTAGTTTGCATCATCATCAACTATCTGAGTGCCACAAGGTGCTCTATTCTTCTCAACGGATGTCTAACAGATTCTTTTTCAATTGGTAGAGGAGTCAAACAAGGCGATCCACTATCACCCCTATTATTCATACTATCATCTGAAGGCTTTTCAAGAGGCCTTAAATACCAAGTCAGTACAGGTAACATTATTGGGTTCAAGGCTGGTCGCACTCCATGCCTTTCCCATATGGCTTTCGCAGATGATTTGTTAATTTTCCTCAATGGCTCTCCACGTAACTTGGGGAAATTTCGCAAATTTCTAGACACATATCAGTGAGCTTCTGGTCAATTGGTTAATTACCATAAAAGCCAGTTTGTTGCGAGTCAAGGGGTCTCTATTTCAGCATCCATGGCAGCCTTAGGCATGAGATCGACATCATTACCCATTAAATATCTGGGATCGTTTCTGTATAAGGGAATAAATAAAGCGAGGTATTGCTCTTCACTACTCAATCATTTTGATTCAAAATTATCATCGTGGTCGTCTGCATTTTTATCTATGGCAGGGAGGCTTGTACTCATTAAGCACGTCCTCAATACATTGCCAACACACTTAATTGCAAGCTCTAAACTGCCAAAGGGCGTCATTCACATATTGAGCCGTAAAATGGCTTCTTTCCTTTGGAAAGGAAGGCATCACTGGCAATCTTGGACTACAGTGTGCCGTCCCATTGAAGCTGGTGGGCTAGGAATTCGTCATCTTTCTTATGTGCAAAAAAGCGTATGATTGTCAATTATGGTGGAAATATTTCCACTCTTCTACGATCTGGGCAGAATATTGTCGGACAAAGTATGGCCAACGTCAATCACTATAGTCGCATATATATGACTCTCCAACATGGAAAAGAATTTGTCGCATTAACGAATATATGGAGATGCATACCCACACCTCTCACAACATGCTTCATTGGACTCCAGATGAAAATGGCCAGTTCTCTATCCGCTCGGCTTATGAGACTATCAATCCTCATGCAGAAACGAAGCGAGAAACAAAGTTTATTTGGTGGAAAACAGCTCCTGCTGGTCAAAAAATATTCCTGTGGAGGCTTTTGACACGTTCTCTTCCGATGATTGATAACTTTCGCGGTTGGCTGGTGATCTTCCCTTCGCAGTGCGCGTTTTGTCGCCATAGTCATGACCTACAAGACCATGTATTCTTGCATTGCTCCGTCATACGTCAACTTTGGGTGGAAATTTCAATAACCTTCTCAGGCCCGATGCCACAATCCGGTACAATAAGAGCTCACTTGCTACGATGGTGGTATACATCTTCGCAAGCAACTATGTTGGGACAGCTCAAGTCAATTGTTCCTTCCATTGTAGTATGGGAAATATGGAAAACTTATGCAGCATGCAGATTTGGCGAAGAATGTTTTGATTATGATATTTTATATAGGAGAGTCAAAGAGTCAATCTACACATGGTGCTGCTCAATAAATGGGAAAAAGTATGCACAAACAATACCACATCTGGTGGCTCGACACTTCTCCCCATCACTGCGAATGAAAAGACTATCTATAGTCCGCTGGCAATTCCCGCCATCTGGTAAGTTGAAACTTAATGTAGATGCAGCTATTGGCAAACGTCTCTCAGCAGGTGGAGCTATTCTTAGATCACATCAAGGTGATTTCGTCTCGGCCATTTGCTTCCCGCTGCCTTCTTTACGACCATTGCGTGCGGAAATCCATGCGATGACAATAGCGCTCATGTACTATGCACGACTTTATGACATCCTTGTAGTGGAGACGGACTGTCAATCCATGATTACCTTGCTGGCTGAAGCAACAAGCATCACAGGATCTTTAGCCTCGGATGTAGCAAGAGCAGCACAATTTCTCCATCTTAATCACTCAACCATACAATATTGTCCAAGGGAAGCAAACTCGGTAGCCCATCGGTTAGCAAGATACGGCTGTCATTCTGCGGGACTGACAGTCTATGGCACTCCTCAAGCATTACCGTGTGAAGTGAGAGGCACAATATACACGGACCATCAGCTGCCGGTTTTCCGAAATTATTACATGCTGCCTTTATTCCTCTACTGTTGTCTGTGTAACATCACACAGACAACATGGGTGCGTTTTTTTCTCCTACATTTGGTTATTCCACATGCTATTCTTTATGCTATCCCTTGCTGCACTCATATTTGTTTGTTGTTTGCGCTTGATTGGGCCTGGCCACGGTGTATACTTATAGAGGAGGCTAGAAGGATATCGTCACTCCCTGTTCCCAGAGGCACTTATTCTATTTTGTCGTCTTGGCTCAATCGGTGCCAAGACGACATCGGTATGTTCTGAGAACTTTTATGTCTACTTTTATCTCTTATTCTGGTGATACTCTTAACTGTTTCTTTCTCCCTTTGTGATCCACGGTCCATCTTAACGGAGGAGGCTATGAGGATTGCATATAATATCGGGACGCGTCCAGCATCTAGTGGCACTTATCATATTTCGTCGTCTTAGCTCAACTTATGCCAAGGCAGCATTGGTATGTTCTGGAATCCATTATGCATATATCTATCTCTTTTTATTGTGATACTTTTAACTGCTTCTTGCTTCCTTCATGAGGTGATGTGGGTGACACTATTTTTCTGGAGATCATTTTCAAATTCATTGAGTCTATGTACAACCTCAATTCCATTGGCTGTGACTACAAGTTATACAATAGCCTGCGCCACTTCCACAACATCACATCGGATGTACCTTACGCTCCTGCATCCACAACGCCATCGGCTAGGGGATATGCATGGCTTTATCCACTCGGTGCTGATCTTGCTCATCTTCCACAACTTTAGTTTGTACAAATTATCATCTTCAAATGTATCAGTTCATCGCTCCAATCATATAAATATGCATGTTTTTTCCTTCGCCAAGGTTTTATCCACAAGGGTGGTTTTACTTGGCAAGGTTTTAATGCGACATATCATATATGATTGGAGGTTGAAACTCCTTAGCTCGCTTCATCATTTATTTTCTTATGCAGACTCATTGTAATATGGTTTCCCTCCGCCATAAGTGAGGATATTCCAATAATATTTTCTTAAAAAAAATATATAGATACATACATATATATATATATATATATATATATATATATATATATATTGGGGAGAAAAAAACATATATATATATATATAAATGTTCCTTTGCCAAGGTTTTATCCACAAGGGTGGTTTCATTTGGCAAGGTTTTAATGCAATATATCATATACGATTGGAGATTAGCGCTCATTAGCTCATTACATTACTTATTTTGATATGATGACTCTTTGTAATATAGTGTTCCTCCACAATAAGTGAGGTTTTTTAATAAAAATATATTCTTCTATATATATATATATATATATATATATATATATATATATATATATATATATATGTAACCACGATATTCCTCCACCATAAGTGAGGGCTATATATATAAATAAAACCCCGGACGGTACCTCCCGTTCCACTAAAAAATAAATATATATATATATATATGTGTGTGTGTGTGTGTGTGTCTATATATATATACAATAAAACGCTCTGGCGATCATCTGCGATCGTCAACCTGCGCCGCCGCTGCAACAATGTCGACATCAGGGCCGGCGGCTACGGCCGGCCGGTCCTTCGCCGCTGTACTGGCTGGTTCTCCTGGATGTTTGTTTATTGGAACAAATTGCGCATCTTCGCTTTCGGTTAAATGCACAACAAATCGTACTTATCTCTTGTGTTTATGGTAGGCATACTGTACAGCACAGACAGACGCTCTGGCAAGCTATCAGACATTGTTATGATGATTGTAGGGACCCATGGCTTATAGCGGGAGACTTCAACACATTCTTGTCGCCTTTGGACCATAAAGGTACATCACGTCCTTCCCTATCAGCTCTTCATGATTTTTATGATACGGTACAATATTCTGAGTTGCAATTGGTACCTCATATTGGAACTCGCTATACATGGCAAGGCGGTCGTGGTCTAGGCCGTGTATGGCGTAGATTTGATTGGGTATTCTGTAATGAAAGCTTTTATAATGTTTTTCCATTGCTGAAACTAAATCATCTCAGCCGAACAACATCAGACCATTGTCCGCTGTTGCTAGAATGTTCGACTGACTTCCATCACGGTCCAAAAAAATTTTGTTTTTTTGACAGCATTGACATCCCATCCGGATTTTATGGTCTTCGCCAAAACAGCTTGGTCATCATATCCTACAATCGGTGGTATGCGTGGTTTGTGTGCGAAACTACGAGCATTCAAGAAGGACATTAGGCAATGGAACAGGGATGTTTTTGGGTATGTCTTCAGTATGGTGGAAAATGCTGAACATAGAGCGCGATTAACAGAGCTCGCATTTGACCATGATCCTACTGAGCATAATCGCATGGCATATTTTGAAGCCCAATCAGAACTGCGCCATGCAACAAATATTGAAATGGAATATTGGAAGCAAAAAGCTAGGGTTAAGTGGCTAAAGGAGGGAGACCGCGGCTCACGTTATTTTCATTCTATTGTTAAAGATAAACATCGCCGACAGCGCTTGCATGGAATATATCGTGAGGATGGTAGTTATTGTGATACACCTGACAGTATTGGAAGTGCTGCAGTGGAACACTTCACACGCATGTTCACAGCTCAGCCGGTAGATGATGCCAAAACATTCTTATCCTCAATTCCCTCGTTGGTTACTGCAGAATTTAACATAATGCTTACTGCCATCCCGTCTTTAGATGAAGTAAAAACGGCTGTTTGGAGTTGAGATCCTCATAGTGCTGCAGGTCCAGACGGTTTTAATGGTTGGTTTTTCTGTACTTGTTGGGAGGTTATTTGCATGGATGTATATAAAGCGGTACAAGAATATTTTCTGGGCTTCCCAGTCCCACGTGCCATGGCACACTCGATGATTGTGTTGATACCCAAAGGTGCATCTCAATGCACCTTTAACGATTTTAGGCCTATTGCTTTATCTACTTTCATGAGCAAGGTACAAACGCGCATCCTTGCCACACGATTGAACAATTTGCTGCCCAAGATCATTTCTCCAGAACAAGCAGGATTCCAAAAGGGAAGGGGCATTACGGAGCAAGTCTTATTAGCCAATGAATTAATACATTGGATGGATAAAGGTACGCGTCCAAACAAAGCCATACTCAAGCTGGATATGGCAAAGGCCTTTGATAGAGTAAATTGGCAATACTTAAAGTCAATAATGAAGACTTTTGGCTTCTCCACAATGTTTATCACTTTAGTTCTAAATCATTTAGAAGCCACACATATTTCAATTTTGGTGAATGGCATGCCGCATGGGTTCTTTAGGCCCACGAGGGGGGTCAAGCAGGGGGATCCGCTCTCACCTATTTTATTTATTATAGCGGCAGAGGGTTTCAGTCGAGGTCTTAAGCTCATGGTTGATCAAGCTGTTCTTCGGCCATACTCTATTGGCCGCATTCCTATGACCATCACACATTTATCTTATGCGGACGACTTGCTCATATTTCTTGCTGCTAGCCGCCCAAATTTTCGGACTTTTAAGCATTTTCTATCTACTTACGAAAAGGTCTCGGGGCAAGCAGTAAATTGGAAAAAAAAGCTCGGTGGTATATTCGGATGAAGTTTCTGTTTCGCAGCGTCACATATTTACTACACTCCTGGGTATGCGGCAGTCAAGTCTCCCAATGAAATATTTGGGCTCCTATCTTCATAAAGGTATTACACGCTCTTGTCACTGTCTAGACCTGTTACACCATGTGGATTCTAAATTAAATGGTTGGCACGCAAGTTATTAAGTGTTGCTGGTAGAATTTTGCTCATCCGTTCAGTCCTCCTATCTATACCTTTGCATGTTCTGGCTGCTTCCTCTATTCCGCGTAGTGTTGTTCAATCGTTAGAAAGGCGTTTTGCAGTATTCCTGTGGGGGGCGGATCGTCGTCATTGGGTTAAATGGTCTACCATTTGTTGCACAAAAAATGAGGGTGGTCTAAATATTCGCAGTCTCAATGTAATCCAGCGGGCCTATGCAGCAAAAATAAGGTGGCAATATCATATGAGTACTACATTGTGGGGTGAATATATGTGTCTACGCTATCGAAGAAATCAGACATTTGTTCCACGTATATATGATTCGCCTGGTTGGAAACGCATTTGTTGTATTCATCCACAATGTCAGACATTAGTGCAATGGTCTGATGGTGCACCAGTTTGGCCGAATTCCACGGGCCAATTTCTCCTGCGAGATGCGTATGAGGCCTTTCGAACCACAGCTCCATCGCTATTATCTAATCAAATAGCCTGGATGCCACATCAACGTCCAATGATTCAGGTATTTCTTTGGAAACTTTTGCATAATGCACTGCCTTTACCAGATGCTCTTTCCCGATTCAACCAGGTGCTCCCAAGCATATGTCCATTTTGCCGTGCGGACTCTGCTACTCATAATCACATATTTTATCATTGTTCCCAAATAAGTCCCGTTCGACACTACTTCAATGACTTGCTTGACATCCGTGCGAGTCAAGCTAATAGCTGGCGCAGCTTTCTTCTTTCGGTATGGCTGGAATCAGCAGGTGGCTTTCTTGGATACATGCAGCGAATATATCTTGGCATACTAAATTGGAATATATGGAAGATATATGCAGAATTGGTGTTTGGTGACGGATCTTGGTCTCAACGAATGCTCCTCAACAATATTCGGCTTGATATGTTTCTGTGGGCCAAATCTCAAAGTGGTACAAAAATAGCATCAAACATCCCGCGTTTAATAAGTAATGGGCTATCACCTCCTCTTCGTTCGTCTAGACTTCGTGTTGTTCGTTGGTATCCTCCGCCAACTGGAAGATTAAAGCTGAATACAGATGCCTCTGTTGGCTGCCATACGGCAGGGGGAGGGGCAGTATTACGTGATGCACAAGGTTCCTTCATTCACGCCATCTCCTTTCCTTTACGACATGATTATCCTGTGAGGGTTGAGGTGCAAGCAGTCTTTATTTCCCTTCTGCATTATCTACCTATACACGGAACTTTGGATGTTGAGGTAGATTGTCAACAGCTAATTTCCCTCATGCAAACTTTGGCACCTTTGTCTCCGGATCTTGAGCGCCTTCGGACATTTCTTGCTGCATCAC
Source organism: Eustoma russellianum (assembly GCA_036186865.1). Taxonomy (NCBI): domain Eukaryota; kingdom Viridiplantae; phylum Streptophyta; class Magnoliopsida; order Gentianales; family Gentianaceae; genus Eustoma; species Eustoma russellianum. The sequence goes on along the minus strand of AP025071.1, from coordinate 20,202,839 downwards.
CGATTCATCTATCTTGTGCACCCCGTGAGGTAAACCAGGACGCGCATTTTCTATCTCAAGAAGGATCACGAACTATGCTACTTACATCATATTCCACACTCACATCATTGCCCACACATATTCGAGGTGTTATTCTGACGGACTTCACGCTTCAAACATTTCGGACTTCAACCGATGGTGGACCCTAATTGGCTACATTGGAGATTCATCCTCATGCTGATCATGATCGCATATTTCATTACCTTTGCATATTACATTAGTGGGGTTGCACAATGTCAGCTTTGCAACAATATAAATATGCACGCTTTTTCCTTCGCCATGGTTTTATCCACAAGGGTGGTTTTACATGGCAAGGTTTTAATGCGACATATCATATATTGTTGCACTTTCACTACCCACATGTACCTCTATTACTTGTTCTCATATGATGACCTCGTAAACATTGTTGTAATAAGGCTTTCTCCTCCGCCATAAGTGAGGATATTTAATATACCACACACTTTTTGCTTCAAATATATATATATATATATATATATATATATATATATTATACCCATAACCAAAAACTAACCCTACCATCCTACACATACTATAACCGGCTATCTCCCCCTTGCACGTACGAAAAATAACCAACCACTTCCAACAGGAGAAGAAGAAAATATTTGCTACAAACGCTAATCCTTATACACACACACACTCACACACACACACCCCCAATATAACTAAATCCTACCATCCCATTCAACCCCAAAACAGCCGCCCAAGACCCCCCAGCCAAATTGAGAATTCGGACAACACTCAAGTAGGAGATGAAAGAAGAAATTCCATCCAATTAAGTCCTAATTCGATATCGGTATAGTATAAACAATCGATGTAAGTACCTTACCTGTATTTGTTATGCTTTTGCAAACCGTAATTATATTTTTTGGTATGAAAATAAGGATCATACATTAGTATTATGGATTTCATAGATGAATGTGTGTGTGTATATATATATCCATGTGTGTGTATATGGATGTTGAATTTAGCATCTTCATATATGATGGCCGAGAATTATACAAGTATGGAAAGTACATGGATAGCGGTAAACGTGTATTTTGGGTAACTGATTTATTCGTAATTTGTATGTGTATATGATATACATAGTATATGTTATAATTATATATGTATATATGTATTTGAATTGTATGAATGGTGTGAAATGAATATTAGTATAAATTTGATAAGTATATGATTTATAGCCCATAATATAGATATGAATTTATGTGAAATCTATTTGGAAAATGGTATTGATTCTGGAGGAATTTGATAGTGGCATAAGTTGGGATTATGTATGGTTTGATGGTGGGAATATGTTGGAAATCAAAAAAAGGAGAATTCTGGTGGTCGGAGCCAGTGAGCAGCGACGACGCGCGGGCCACACGCATCAGCGTGTGGCTGCTCATGGAGGCGCGTGCGACATTGATTTTTGGGGTAGTGTGTTAGGCATGAATTATGCTTGCTACCGGAGGTGTTAGATGTTAGAAAATACCGGTGGTGTGAGTTTCGGATGGAGAATGAGGGGTAGGAAATAAGGGGAGTGAAATTAGGGTTTGAGGAGAAGGGGGATGGGGCTGGCTGAGGGAATGGAGGCTGACAGCGGTGCTGGGGCAGTGTTGGCCAAGGGTGTTGGGGGGTGAGGGGTGAGGTGAGTTGGTTAGTGGGTTTGATGCGATTCAAGGAGCCCTAAACATACAAGCTTCACAAACAAGGGCCTTGAACATACAAACTCCACAAACAAGAAGTTTTTGCACAAATAGAAGATGTAAACTAAAGAGCTTCTTGTTCAAACATGTACAAGATGAGCCAAGGAATATATATGCATGATTTTTCAATGTTTATGAGGCCATGATCTGATTGTCTAAGTGTTTCAATGCACATTATATGATGTAAGGGTTGGTGAGAGGGCAGGATGGTCATTTCATGCGTTGTCGTTGTAATATCGAGTCTAGTTGTTTGCGTTGTCTTTATTTTAGGTCTAGGCTATTTTATAGAGTCTTTTAATATGTGTTTATAGTACTAATTATCGTTTTTGAGTGTTTTCTAAGGTGATAAGGCTAAATAAGGAAAGTGGCTTGGAGAGTCCCTATTTTTCAGGAAGGCAGCCAGACACCAGTCGGTATTTTGGACGCCTAGGTCGGAGTACTGATTCAAACGGGTTCAAACCACTTGGAAGTTTCGGATAACTCAATTTGTGACGATTTTCATGTTTTACACTTTGTCTAATTCGGGCTACAAGGTGGACCGAAATCAGGTGCAAGTTGGGAGTCCAGAATAGAAAGTACTGAAGTTCACTGGGTGGATACCTAATCTTTGGAGGCCCGTATCTCTGTCAAGAAGAGTCCAAATGAGGTGATTCAAAAGCCCAAATTCAAGGGAATTTCATAAGCTACAACTTTGTTGAATAGTCCAAATCCTAATTCGGCGCGTAGAAGCGGGTAGAAGCCAATAACCGACAGGGTGTAATTCCTGTGCGAGATTTTAGAGATTTGAATTATGTAATCTTCCTTGATTAGCTTTGACTTATCTTTTATGTAAATTTGATTTAGATTGATAGGTAGTATTCTTAGGAATTTGATTGATTAGTTAATTTTTAAGATTAGAAAAATTATAGCCTTATATGAGAGTCAAGAAAAACGGCAGCATAGTTTTTCAGAATTTGGAGAATAATAAATTTCAGTTTCTTGCAACCGTGTGTTGCTTTGTTTTGTGTTTTTCCTTTGGTTTTCACAAAGTAAAATCAAGGCTAGATCCAATCAAGGTTTGAGCAAACCTAGTTGGTGAATCACAATCCAAGGATACGGAACGACGTGTTGGATTGGGAGATTCGAATTGCTCAACGTAGACGTTGTTGATTTTCTCTTGTCCAAGAAGGTGGTGTTGGCGCCATTGTCCCACGCAAGGGTGATCAAACGTGTCTTTTGGAGTTGAAAGAAGCGATCGTCATTTCCATACGATCCAAGATCGTATCAAAGTGGTATCAGAGCGAAGGTTCTTCTTTTAACTCGACATATCGTTCTAGTTCTCATCCTCGTTCTTTTATTTAAAAAAAAAAGGTTCCTATCTTTTGCTTCAAATTCCCCTTCATTCCCCTGCATGCATACGCTAATTGAACCATAGGATAGAATCTTATTCCTCTTGTTTGATTCACAATATCTCCATTTTGTTCAACGTCTCTTTTTTTTTTAATCTTTTCATCACATCCGAAGCCAAAAAAAAGGAACTAAAGGCCACGTTTTCTCACATCAATGTTATACATCTTCATATACCAAAAGAAAGTTGGACTTTGCAGATATTTTTGCTATTAACCCTTCAAGATTGAATCTTTATAAGCACTTAACAATAGGGACATTGTGTTAGAGTTTAAATTCAGCCATAACATATAAATCTAGTCCATTGCTTGAAAGTGCTACCTAGTGTTACACGTAAATCTTGTTGCTAACGAAGCTTTTGGTTGGCCTTAGACTTGTGTGACTTGATTGCATTGTTGTTTGGTTTACGTTGCAATTTTCTTGTATCCAAGGCTAGTTCTCCCACGCCATACACACGGCTGAAAATTCTTGGTACAAAGATATCACCTTTCAAACCAAATCAAGCCCCCAAAAAAAAATACTAATTGTGGGGGTACAAAACTGTTTTGCTACTTCGCGCAAAACAGCCCCTAAGAGTGCCTTGAACAGCAAGAGACGTCCTATTGAGTCCTAAATCACGGGCTTTACATTGTTAAATACATATTTTCCCTTGTGTTCTTTTTAGCAAAATTCAAAAAAAAAAGAAAAAAAAAGAGGCTCGGACAGAGAGAAAAAAAAGGTTCGGGCAGTGAAAAAAAAAGAGTGTAAAGCCCGAGTTTTGAAGATACTTGTCAAATTTGCATGATTCTTAGAATCTGAGGCATACATATATATATTTCAAGAGTTAGATTTGAAAGATAATTGTCAAATTGCCTTTATATCAAAAATTCCAAAGTTCACTCAAATCCAACATTTGCTTCAAATTACACCTTATTTCATTGTCTTAGAACTTGGATACTTGTGTATTGCAATTGACCAACAACCTTGTGATTAATTTGCATAAGGCTAAGGTTAACTAAAGATTGCCCAGGGCAACCCTTAGTTTTCTTTGGCTCAGCCTTTGACATAATTTTTGGTCTCTTTTTCTTTGATTCTTAGAAGGTTAAGTGTGTTAAATTGTCTTATTCTTGGCTTAATACCTTTGCTTGATAGTTGCTGAAATTTGGGTGACACATTGGAGAAAAGGGCGCAATTGATCACCGGATTGTGTTAGCCACTTGAGGAGCTTGCTTTGGTTGTATCTAGCCCATGATTGGCCGGGGAAAGCACAAACTTGAGTGACTATACAAGAGCGAGAAAGGAACATACACTTGGATTTTGATTTTACTAACGTAACGAAATCTCTTTTGTCTTTGTGTTAGTTTTTCTTTTCTTGTCTTCTTTATTTCATTTCAGTGAAAACATGTCGTCGACCAATGCCGTAGATGAGGAGACAAAGGCTGAACTGTCACTTGAAAAGGTGTTGGAGAAATTGCAAGAAATCTCCAACAAGGTGGAAGAATTGGATTGGAGAACCTTGAATCAACAAAGTTCACAAGTTGAAGAGTTGGTTGGCACCATTTGGGGAGTCATGTGTTATGAGCATGACTACAACGAGGTTGAAAAACGCATGATTACCTTTGGAAAATCAAATGGTATTTGGGTAAGAAATTGGCATTGCAAAGTGCCTAAGTTTCAAAATTATCCACAACATGATAAAGATATTAAAGCATATTACAATGAATTGCTAGATGACTTATATTATGCTTACATTGAAGAGATTGAAGAATTAACCATGATTAGATTCATTGCTGGGTTAAATAAAGAGATTGCACATGAAATGATGCATTGTAGATATGAATCACTTGAAGCTATGTATGAGCATGCAACCAACATTGAGAATAGGATAAAATTTAAGAAAGGCATGGATGAGTTTTTTGCTAAAATGAATAAGCATGGCAAAGCTGAAATTGTACCTAAAGTTGATGCTAACACAAAACCGAAAGTTGATTTGTTCCCACATGACTTGAATGAGGTCAAAGTTAATGCATCTAATGAGCATGAATTGCATGATATGAGTGACGATTCTATTGTTGACATTAAGCATGATTCTTATGATGATGATGCTGAAATTTCAGTTGATACACATGTTGAAGTAGCATCGCCTATTTGTCTTGATTTGTGTGAACCAAATGCATTGTGTGATCTTGAATTGAAACCTGAACTTGAGCTTGTGTCACATGAATTAGATGATGATTTAAATGATGAATCAGATGCATCTAAGTTGGATGAACCTGAGTTGATAGTTAAGAGTGTTGGATCGGTTGTTGCTAAATCTTTTAAGGTGTGTGTTGAACTGCCTAGTATACATTGTTTTCATGACCCTTTTCATATGCATTATACGCACACGGCCTTTAGCATGATCCGTTCCCACAGTATGCTTGTTCATAGGATGATTCATGCCATGTTTGCTCATGAGAGATGTCATATCACATTGTCTTGTTTCCCTTTCCAAATCATGGTGACTTATGACTTTGTTTGCCATGATAAATTCTTGGTCTATGTATTGATTGAGTTTAAATGTTCTTTGCATGATGGATTTTGGTTGCATTCTACACATTCATGTTTGATTGAGAGAAGCATGAATATACACCCTAAACACATTAAGAAGAGGTTTGTATTGATGTGCAGTTGTGTTCTAGTGTGTGAAAAGTCTTTCTTTTGGAAGTTTCATAAGTGTCTCACTTGTGCTTTGTTAATGCATCCTAAGCATGTGAAAGTGAAGATACAAAAGAGGTATGACTCTACTCCTTATTTATCTCTTTGCCATCATCTTTTACTTGATCGTGGTTCTAGATATGCATTTATTGAGTTAGAGTTTCAGGTTTATGTCTTTGTGCACCCTAAACATGTTAGGAAGAGGTGTTTACTGCTGTCTAGATGTGTCATCATTGGAGTACGTGGACATCCCAAGCATGTTAGACTTAAATTATGTATGATCATTGCACTTGGTTTGCTTGAACTTGTATCTTACATAGTTTATGAGTCATTTGTGCAGTATCCCTCTTATCCATTTGTGTGTTTAGATTCGAGGTCAAATCTTTTTGAGGAGGGAGGGAATGATGCGATTCAAGGAGCCCTAAACATACAAGCTTCACAAACAAGGGCCTTGAACATACAAACTCCACAAACAAGAAGTTTTTGCACAAATAGAAGATGTAAACTAAAGAGCTTCTTCTTCAAACATGTACAAGATGAGCCAAGGAATGTATATGCATGATTTTTCAATGTTTATGAGGCCATGATCTGATTGTCTAAGTGTTTCAATGCACATTATATGATGTAAGGGTTGGTGAGAGGGCAGGATGGTCATTTCATGCGTTGTCGTTGTAATATCGAGTCTAGTTGTTTGCGTTGTCTTTATTTTAGGTCTAGGCTATTTTATAGAGTCTTTTAATATGTGTTTATAGTACTAATTATCGTTTTTGAGTGTTTTCTAAGGTGATAAGGCTAAATAAGGAAAGTGGCTTGGAGAGTCCCTATTTTTCAGGAAGGCAGCCAGACACCAGTCGGTATTTTGGACGCCTAGGTCGGAGTACTGATTCAAACGGGTTCAAACCACTTGGAAGTTTCAGATAACTCAATTTGTGACGATTTTCATGTTTTACACTTTGTCTAATTCGGGCTACAAGGTGGACCGAAATCAGGTGCAAGTTGGGAGTCCAGAATAGAAAGTACTGAAGTTCACTAGGTGGATACCTAATCTTTGGAGGCCCGTATCTCTGTCAAGAAGAGTCCAAATGAGGTGATTCAAAAGCCCAAATTCAAGGGAATTTTATGAGCTACAACTTTGCTGAAGAGTAAAAACCCTAATTCGGCGCGTAGAAGCGGGTAGAAGCCAATAACCGACAGGGTGTAATTCCTGTGCGAGATTTTAGAGATTTGAATTATGTAATCTTCCTTGATTAGCTTTGACTTATCTTTTATGTAAATTTGATTTAGATTGATAGGTAGTATTCTTAGGAATTTGATTGATTAGTTAATTTTTAAGATTAGAAAAATTATAGCCTTATATGAGAGTCAAGAAAAACGGCAGCATAGTTTTTCAGAATTTGGAGAATAATAAATTTCAGTTTCTTGCAACCGTGTGTTTGCTTTGTTTTGTGTTTTTCCTTTGGTTTTCACAAAGTAAAATCAAGGCTAGATCAAATCAAGGTTTGAGCAAACCTAGTTGGTGAATCACAATCCAAGGATACGGAACGACGTGTTGGATTGGGAGATTCGAATTGCTCAACGTAGACGTTGTTGATTTTCTCTTGTCCAAGAAGGTGGTGTTGGCGCCATTGTCCCACGCAAGGGTGATCAAACGTGTCTTTTGGAGTTGAAAGAAGCGATCGTCATTTCCATACGATCCAAGATCGTATCAGGGTTGGTAGAAAAATGGACCGGAGAAGAAACGTGTATGCATATACGTGTATATGCATATGGATGGGTGTGGACATATATATGTGTACATGCACCTGAGGATAGTCAGTTGGTCAGTCGGTAATTGATATTGGTATTTGATATTTGAATATTTGTGTTTGATATTTGTGATTGGTATTTGATTGGATCAAGTTTGGTGTTTTTGGTATTTGAATTTGATTGGACATTGGAAAATATTTGGAAAATTGGAAAGTTGACTTTGGAAATTACTGGATTTTGAAAATATTTGGATTTTGAAAGAACATTTGGTCTTTGGAAATTATTTTGGAAATTGCATTGTATATTTTGAAATTCACCCTTACAAGGTGAAATATATTGTTAAGCCGGATTGGTTCCAAATAAACTGAGCGTCCGAGCATATTGGCTATTTGTTATAGAGCACTCGGACATATTGGCCGCCATTAGGGTGTCCAGGCATATTGGCTATGTTGATATAGAGCGTCTGAGCATATTGACTACTGGGGGATCAATTCGTTAAGTCTTACAGTGTAAGACACTTGTAAAGAAAGTGCTATAGCCATTGCATTGAAATTTGGATTGGTACCGAGTTGAACTCGGATTTGGACATTTGGTTTTAGACCGGTTTGGAGCCGGATTTGGTATTGGAAAATTTTGAATTTCGGTATTGAACTTTGACTTTGACTTGCATTCATCGATTTGGTAAACTGCATAATCGATTTTGACTTGGACTAACATTTGATTAGCTATCGACTTGTTTGACTTGATGATTGGATTTGTTGACTTAGTTGATCTGTTGCTTGATTGTTATATGGGAATAATAGTAATTTTATTTGCGAATGGAAAACTTGTTATTTTGTATATTGTTATTTATTTAATAACACTTGTTCCGTGTATGATCCCATAGTGGGTACCAGAAGGCTACTTACTGAGCGATAAATTTTTGCTCATACTATACTCCGTTATTGTTTTGAGAGAATTCGAGATTTGATCTAGCGCACATAGGGGATAATACTGAATAAAGATATTGAGGATTTTGAAGACTTGCTGAGATATCACATACGGTTATGTGGAGACTTTTATTTTGAGAGCTCAGGATTTACATATTGGAGACCTAGTAATTTCTAGTAAGTTATGACATTTGTATCATTTGGGATTGCCTAGAGATGTATACTAATGATGAAAATTATTTCGAGGATTTTTATTTTATGAATTCGGCTGACATCGATTTGCATCACTTTACTGACGTGTAATTGAATTGTATCAACACCTTGTATTTTCTTTAGTGAAGTCGTTTCGAGACTAGGGCTCAGAACGGGTCGCTACAGATGGTATCAAACCATGGCTCTAGATCCACAGCAAAAACATAGATTTTGGCCATGATCGTAAAAATTTAGCGATGATTTGAACATTAGGCAATGATTTGAACATAAATATTGATCTTAGTCATAAGCGATGATTATATTCTAAGCATTGAACTTAGAAATAAGCAATGATTTTAGACTTAAGAGATGATCGGATGAGGGATATGTTCACATATACCTAGTGCACCTCATACGATTTTGAATTATTTACCTTAGTTAAGTGTTGATTATAATCTTTTGCATTATCCCTTAGATCCGATCCCTGTAAACCTGAACCATTTGAATTATATATATAATTAAATTATGTAAATTGCAATGTCAATCAGAATGCCCTACCGCAGGCGCTGGTTGATGCATTAATTTAGATGGGCAAAGTAGTTACTAGAGCTGTCCTACCATAGCAGCAGGATGAGACCCGGTACCATTAAGGTAAAATGAAGCAGACCTATGTCCCTATAGGACCTGTAAGGAGCCACTAGAAGGGGGAGAGGGTTGAATAGTAGGCGCAGAAAATTTGGTTTTTAAAATATTTTAACCCAAAGACCTAACTTCTGAAAACAATTTCTGTTTTCAGATCTTGTTTTGAAACATTTGAAAAACTAAGTTACAGATATTCAAAAATTCTGACATTTGGAGAGATTCTACTCTCAGATGTTTTGCGTATCCCCTAAAAATTTCTGATCAAAATTCAACCTCTAACCCTTTGAAAAATCGTTTGTGGTCAGATTGCGCAAATCTGCCAAAAACAGTAGTCGGATTTGAAAAATTTATTCCGATTAATCCGTAACTCCAAATGGTCTGAGAATTTAATGACAAACCCCTTAAGATATGTATTTCAATGGGTTGAAAATTGTTTGAAAAATTCCTTTGGGAAGTATGTCAAATACGTTCAAGTTCTCAACCTTTGCAAGTCTGAAAATCAGATTGCACTAGTCTCAGAACTCTTAATGTTTGATTGACTTATACTTATCCAAATGGGTTGAGACTTGCGCCAAATGAAACTTAAGAGGTATGGCTATGTTTCTGCAAAGTTTGGTAATTTTTGAAAGTCGTTTGATATTTACTAATGTAATAAAAACGATGCAAAGTGCTGGAACCTAAAAGTAAAGTGCTGAAAGTTATAACACCGAGAATTTTATACTGGTTCGGTTAACACAACCTACTCCAGTCTTCGAGGACACCTTCCTCGGTTATCACTAATCACAAAAAAACACCTTACCACAAGGGTTGCTGGAGTTACTGTAGCGCCCTGCCCGAAACTAGGGTTTCGGTACGGTGCACCCGCTATATTCTCCTACGAGTAGTGCAAAGCGTCGATACTATACATGTACATGTCGATATGAATCGTAATAGATATAGCGGAAGCAACATAAAAATAATCTCACGACATGCATAATAATAATACAAATCATTCAAACGCGTACAACCACAAGTACAATGTCTCACGATAATCTTATTACATCAAAAGGAAATAAAGCTCAACACAGCAGGTACATAGCTTCGGCCTACATCTCAGCTCACGGATACTCTATCTGGGGTTCCTCCTCAATAAGCAAGGCATCAGGGTTCCTGTTCTCTGAAATGTTATGAGGCAAGTATGAGCGATAGCCACCAACTTTTAATCGCTCAGCAAGTAGTCTTTATAGATACTTCATGTGGATCATACATGGGGAGACGGGGTGACAAGTAGTAATAAAGTAACAAACATACATAATCACATCTCCATTCACAAAGTGTAGAGAAAAAGGAGTTTGAGTGATATCAAAATATGTGATTTAAATGAATGACATAAAACGTGCATGATATAAACAAACGTGTGCATAATATTGCTTATTACTTGCCTTATTTAGCTCATATATAATGTTGCCGTACTAACGAGCCATGAAGCGTTAAAGCTTACATCATATGGCAAACATTTGTTGTGTTTATACTATTTTCAGGTGCCACAATTAATGAACTAAACTAGTTCATTAAGTGAAGTACTTAGTTAATTAAACTAAGTAGTTCATTAAAAGAAGCTACATTAGGAAAAGGCACAAAGGCAACAAGGCTAAGGAAGGAAAGTCTTCTCCTCCTCTCCTCATTCATTATACACGCCTATACATGTATAAATACATATATTTTCAAATTTTTTTAAGGCACATACACATGTATTCCAACGTACTACCGACACGTTATATATTTTACGTACGTACATTAACGTCACACCATCATACTTAACTCATATTTATGAGTATATTCAGGTCTTATATCATATGATATAAGTCATGGTGATGACAAATTAAATACGACACGTTAAAAGGTTCTAAACTGAAAATTGTCGTATCGGGCGAATACCGAAACTTCGCCAACGTGTCACGTACTTGCCATAAATAAATGGCCAGCCCCTATACTTCAAAAATCATCAAAAATTTCGTTCCTAGGGTGATATTTTCAGACAAAAATTCTTTCCATGTTGGCACACACAAATCACCCCACATTAAGGCCAAAATGTGAAGATTCCAATTTTAATTTTGACATATGTTAATGGCGCCACTTTAAACCAGACAAGTGCTGAGATTTAAAGAATATATTATATATATTATGTGTAACATAATATATATAACATGTGCAAAAAGTTGGAATTTAATTAGAGAAAAATCGGGTAATCGATAAATATCGAAAATTCGATTTTCTACGTACACAATGCATGGAACGTTTTTGGCACATCATACGACACGTATCTAGACACTTTTTACATATGTCATACATCTTAAAGTGTTCTAAAAAATTAAATTAAGGGCTGATTGGAATATAACATGCGTGTATTATTAAATATGCACTATTTTACAAAGCAAAAATAAATTTCAGCACATGCATATACATCATCCACGCCACCTACAGCTGAGATGGAGCCTATGTGGAGCTTTGTTGGCATATTGATTGGTCAAGAATCAATCATACAATGTTGGTGAATTAAAGAAAGAAGCTACAAATGGTAAGGTTTCAAACTTTGTCTCATTTGAAACACATGCTGAAAATTTCAGCATGTTGAAATAAGGCTGGCCAAAATTCTCATATTAATTAGGCTATATTTTGTGTCTTGAATTGTAGCGCCCCGCATCCGGCTTCGTCCGGATACGGTGCACCCGCCGTACTTCACTAAGGAGAGTACAAAGCGTCATGCATAACATGCAAAAATCCATAACATAAGTCGTGGACTCCCATGCTAACATTTAACATGGTAGTAAAATTTAGGCATAATTTAAACTTTTCAAATTAAACATGCATTACCAAATTACTAAGTTCCCAAAAGAAGTAGTCCCACAAAATAACATAACCGAAATCCAGAGAGTTCAAACGTAGTCATAATACAAAACATCTTGGCAGCACAAAAGTCCTTAAGCTTAGCTCCCTTCATACTCCTCGTCTATGGATAAGGTACCCTCGGCTCATCTTCGATCCATTCTATCTTGACATTATCTGGGAAAAAATAAAGTGTGAGTGATAAAAATCACCCAGCAAGAATACAATAAACTACCATGAAATACATAAAGAATTATAACATGAATGTAATACCTAAAAAACCTCGAATAATCATAATTCATACCTGATCTTAAATCCTGAGCTTGCTTGACGTTCGGTCAAGGCATACTTTAGGGTAATGCTACCAATAATAACTTACTATCCATTAACTGTAGCATGCAACATGTCTTCATGATCGTGAGATATGCAAGATGCAATGCATGATGTCATGTCAAAACATCATTTTGGTCCCATAAAGTAACATGTCGTAAAAACAGAGTGTCAGATCAATTAACCCCGGATCTGAGCGGGTCCAGAACATATCATCAGACCAATTAACCCCGGATCTGAGCGGGTCCAGAACAGATATCAGATCAATTAACCCCGGATCTGAACGGGTCCAGAACAGATATCAGATCAATTAACCCTGGATCTGAACAGGTCCAGAACAGATATCAGATCAATTAACCCCGGATCAGAACGGGTCCAGAACATATCATGTCATCAGACCAATTAACACCGGGTCTGGAGTCGGGTTAGTCGCATGCTTGGCCGGCAAAGGAATCATGAAGCTTTTTAAAACATGGGACCGTAACTTTTTCAAGCATATTAAAACGTAGTCATTTATGAAACTTGCTTGCATAATAAAATCCATGAAAATCAGTTTCATGATCATGCATGATACATGCCGTGATATGAAATGCAAGTCATGACGTGAAATAGCATAATGCATGTTTCGGAACTAAGGAAACCCCTTGTTTTTAATCTATTAACTATTTTAGCTTTCGTACATTAAATTCGCGTCCATGTCACTCTCAAAACGTTAATATTAACCTGACTATCCTGCGTGACCTTACTCCTAAACGTCTTGAGTGGTCATCATAAAATTTTCGGATTTATTCGATAGCCACAAAGGGTTCAATTAATTCACTTTCTGAAATGGTTTAAGTGCTGGAACTGATCTGACTCATTTTTCTAAGAATTTAATTGCGGCAAATCCGTAATTGGTTTTCTAGAAATTCCAACTCTCACAAGTTATAAACATGTGGGACTAGTATTCTACCAAATTTTAGCCCATTGCCTGTCTCTAAGTACCCTTTCTGAGCCTAGAAAGTCGTTACTAAATTTCAGGTTGGTTCCAGTGATTTCAGTTGAGCAGTTTTACTGATTAATTCGTTAAAAATAATCCCGAACTCATTTTACCAAATTTCCAGCTGGCCTATTCCCTACACTCATAGAATTATTATCATGCCAAAAGGTAGCTTCATTGGTCATCTACAAGGTCTCTTTTAAGCCAGTCAAAAGAGATTACCATTCTGTTCAGCTCCTGTTTTTCAAATCTGACCACTCTTACCAAATATTTTATTACAAATTAACCATAGCTCATTTTACCAAAATTCAAATTCTCGCCTCTTATACACTCATGGAGCTAGCATTTTGCCAAAAATCATATTTATTGAAGGTCCACAAGGTCCTCTTTTAATTCGTTGAAACCAGTGATTAATTCTGCCCAGTTCCAGAATTTTCTACTAGAGCAGTTTTACCGTATAATTTCTTAAAAATAATCCTTAGCCTATTTTAATGAAATTCCAACTCTCACTTGTGCTACACTCATAAAGCTAACTTTGCACCAAACATTAGCTTCATTGAAGGTCCGTAAGGTCAGTTCTGAAGCCGTTAAAAATGTCATCCCATTCTGCCCTATTCCAGTAGTTTGCTAGTTTGTCATCTATACAAGTCAAAAGTCCATGTTCACCTTCTACTCCATCCTTTAGGCCAAAAATTGCATGGTGCTGTATCCACATTTTACAACATATATTCAATCATGCATTCGCATTCAAGAGTCATCTTGGTCTAATCTTACCATCAACCTCATAAAGCTCCTATCTTTCACATGTATACTTTTCTTAGACCTTTCAAATTTCAATCAAGGATCAATCTTGCCTAGACTCTCTTAGTTACACCTTAAAACGTCTCAAAACAGCCTTGTAACTTAATGCATGAAATAAAAGATTCCATCTTTGAAAGAATAGGCCACATGAAATGCATTGTTCTTAAGGAATCTCTAAGATGCCATCCTAGAGTTAGGATATTCAACTAAAGATCATATCTTAAGGACCTTTAAGCATTCAAGTTACTAACTCTTTAAGTAAATCATGAGAGATCATTGTATACTTGCCTCTTCAAGCTAAAGCTCTTGTCTTTGCTTGGTTATGGAGTGAGATGTGTTGGAATCCTTCTCCTTCTTCACCTTGAGCATACGTTTTTAAGGGAAAATGGAGGGAAAGATTAGTCTTTATTCAATAGAGCAAATAGGATATATTTGAGGCTAGAGCATCTTACCAAAATGAGCTTGGAATGGAGGTTCAAGCACCACAATGTGTCACCTCCTAAGAAAGTTGAAGACTTTCACCTATTTCAACCATGAAACCCACGGTTTTGGCATGGAGAGAAGGAGTTCATGAGCTTCATTCTTCACCAAATAAGAATTCACTTAAGGGAGTTTGGATTAAGACTTACCTAAAGCTCTTCTTGAGTCTTGAAGTTGAAGCTTAAATTTTTTTCTTGGTTCCAAGGGGTGGCCGAAATGTTTGTGGTGATGGGAGGAGGGAATTTTTGCTAAGTGTTGCTTGGCATGCTTGAGAGGAATATTTTAGATGAATGAAAGATGTTTTCTTACAAAATTTAAAAATCTAGGGGATGAGGGAGGGCATGACCGATTTTTGGAGGGAGAAGGTGAGGTTTGGGTTTTCATGAATGTTAACCAAGGTTAGGTTAGTAATAACCTTGGTTACTTTGTCCTAACTAAGGTTACTTTAGTGCTAACCCAAGTTACTTTATCCAATCATGGTTGTCTTAACCTTGGTTTAAGGAAAAAGTAACCATGGTAGGATTTGAAATCCTCCATGGTTTAACCATGCATTAAGGCCGGTTGGGTTGAGGTCTTTAATGACCTCAACCATACTTCCTCTTCCTTTAATGAGTTGTTTCTTTTGTTCTTTAAATGCATGTCTACTTTGTTTTCTATTTAGCTATTTTAATTTCGTAATATTGGATTGATAAATCAAGAGGATCCTTACATGCTTGGCCAAATTTTAGGGGCTTGTGGGCAATTTGATATTTCTTGTAATTTTAATTCATATACTATATTGTTTCCTATATTTTATTGTATTCCAAGATTAGCATATGTATGTATACATAATAGGATGTACCCAAAACATATATTAGTGTCATGTATTCGCGTATATACGTATATATATATACATATACACACGCCTATGTGTACGTGTATTAGATATATATACCTTCCTATGTATACGCATGTAGGTATTTATACGCACATACCTATATAGTGGTATGTATTGTTCATATAACTCTATATTTCATGTATCACTTCAATAGTATTCAAGTAAAGAGAGTTAGTTGACTTATGTAACACGCGCTTAAAGAAATTGTCGCTTTCATTCCCTTACTTATTCATAGTTTTCACGTACATGATCGTTGGGGTACAACATCCTCCCCCCCTTACCATAAGTTTCGTCCTCGAAACTTTAGAACTAGTCAAAAAGGTGGGGGTAACTACTCCTCATATCTTCTTCCGTTTCCCATGTTGCTTCGTCCTCCGAGTGGTGCTTCCACTGCACCTTCACCATGGATATGGATCTTTTCCTTAAGGCTTTCTCCTTTCGATCAACGATCCTTATAGGCTCCTCTTCATAAGATACATCTTCACCAACCTTCAGCTGTTGATCTTCAATGATGTGGCTAGGATCATATACATATCGGCGAAGCTGAGAAACATGGAACACATCATGCAACTGAGAAGAGATGGTGGTAGCGCCAAGAGGTACGCAACTTCGCCTACTCTCTCAAGCACTTCATAAGTTCCAACAAATCTTGGGCTTAGGTTTTCTTTGATGCCAAATCTCTTGACTCCTTTGGTCGGGGAGACTTTTAGAAAAACTTTCTCTCCTTCTTTAAATTCTAATGGTCTCCTTCTTTCATCTGCCCATACTTTCGCTCTATCTTGTGCTGCTCTTAGTCTTTGCTGGACTAACTTTACCTTTTCTCGTGTTTGCTCCACAATGTCGGGTCCCGCGTAGAGTTTATCTCCAATCTCGTCCCAGTAAAGTGGGGACCGACATTTTCGCCCATACAATGCCTCATAAGGTGCCATTCCGATGGATCTGTGGAAGCTATTATTGTAAGAAAACTCCACGAGCTTAAGACTTTTATCCCAGCTTCCTCCGAAATCAAGAATGCAAGCGCGAAGCATGTCCTCAAGGGTTTGGATTGTTCTTTCGGATTGTCCATCTGTTTGAGGATGAAATGCAGAACTCATTCTTATCTCAGTACCCATTGCCTTTTGAAAGGCTGTCCAAAATCTCGAAGTAAATCGGGGGTCGCGGTCGCATACAATACTGATGGGCACTCCATGTAAGCAAACGACCTGGTCAATATACATAGAGGCTAACTTCTCCATAGATGCCTTAATCGGCATAGCCAAAAAGTGAGCAGACTTAGTCAAATGATCCACAATGACCCATATAGCATCATTCCCATACTTAGTCTTGGGTAGGTCGTCACAAAGTCCATGGTGATGTGGTCGCATTTTCATTCTGGAACTTCCAAGGGTTGTAATAATCCAGCAGGTCTTTGGTGCTCGGCTTTCACCCTTTGGCAGATCAAACATCGCTCAACAAATTCTGCTATTTGTTTCTTTATACCGGGCCACCAAAACTTTTTCTTGAGATCTTGATACATCTTATTAGCTCCAGGATGTATAAACAATCGAGAATTATGAGCTTCCATCAAAACTTCATCTTTAAGTTCTTTGCTTTCGGGGACACACAACCGTCCTCAATACCATAAACTGCCGTCGCTGCGAACTTCAAAATCATCTCTTGGCTTATCTTTCATCCTTTCTTTGGTTTTCCTCAACGCTTCATCATCCCCTTGAGCCTCTTTGATCTTATCAATCAATGAGGGAACAAGAACTAACTTGGCGAGAACTTCATCGATTGAGTCAACTTCTTCTCGGCCAAATTCTTCCATGTCTCGCTGAAGAGGTGGTTGCCGTGGGTGGCTTGTTTTCCGACTTAGGGCGTCAGCGACTTTGTTAGCTTTTCCTGGGTGATACTGAATGGAGAGATCATAATCTTTAATCAATTCCAACCATCTACGCTGCCGCATATTAAGCTCTTTTTGGGTAAAGAGGTACTTCAGGCTCTTGTGTTCTGTGTAGATCTCGCACTTCTCGCCATATAAGTAGTTCCTCCATATCTTTAATGCGAATACCACTGCGGCAAGTTCAAGATCATGGATAGGGTAGTTTTGTTCAAATGGTTTCAATTGTCGGGATGCATAAGCTATCACTTTGTCATTCTGCATAAGAACACATCCGAGACCATTCTTCGAAGCATCACTGTATACTACGTACTTCTCACCAGGAGTGGGCTGAGCTAGGATAGGAGCGGATGTCAATTTTGCTTTTAACTCCGAGAAGCTCTTTTCATAGTCGGCACTCCACTCAAACTTGGTCTTCTTTTGGGTCAATCTGGTGAGGGGAACGGCTATCCTCGAGAATCCTTCCACAAACTTTCTCTAATATCCGGCTAGTCCGAGAAAACTTCTCACTTCAGTAACATTTGTTGGCCTGGACCATTCCGTGATAGCTTTAATTTTCTTGGGATCTACCGAAATCCCTTCTTCTGAAATCACATGACCAAGGAATGATACACTTTGCAGCCAAAACTCGCATTTGCTAAACTTGGCATATAATTGTCTTGCTCTTAGAATACTCAAGACTGTCCTCAAATGGGCTGCGTGAGTCTCTTCGTCGGGTGAATAAATCAAGATGTCGTCTATGAAGACCACTACGAACTTGTCCAACTGTTCTTGAAAGATTCGATTCATGAGGTCCATAAAGGCGGCGGGGGCATTGGTCAAACCAAAAGGCATGACCAAGAACTCATAGTGTCCATAGCGGGTTCTGAAAGCAGTCTTAGGGACATCTTCCGCCTTAATCTTCAATTGGAAGTATTCAGATCGTAGGTCAATCTTACTAAAAATTCGAGATCTCTGCATTAAAATACTTTAGATAGGGTTTCAAGGGTTTTAAATCTTAATCAAGTTAGAACTTATGAGTTACTTACCCTGAGTTGGTCGAATAAATCGTCAATCTGGGGCAATGGGTACTTGTTCTTTATGGTGATTTTGTTGAGCTCCCGGAAATCGATGCATAAGCGCATACTTCCATCTTTCTTTTTCACGAACAGCACCAGAGCACCCCAAGGTGAAACACTGTGGCGAATAAGTTTCCTTTCTAACAGTTCATGTAACTGTTCCTTTAACTCCTTTAGTTCCGCAGGTGCCATGCGATAAAGGGCTTTTGATATGGGTTCAGCTCCTGGAACAAGGTTTATTTCGAAAGCAATCTCGCGATCAGGAGGTAGTCCAGGCAGATCATCAGGAAATACATCAGGGTATTCATTAACAACTGGAACTTGTGCAAGGATAGGGCTTTCTTGTTCAGCACTTAGAACATAAACCAAGAATCCTTCATGACCTTTTTTTAATGCTTGGCTGGCACGAGCCGCGTTGACAAAGACTTTCTTGGATGGTTTCTTCAACTTAGTTCCTCCTTGGAATGACATCTCATCTCGAGCTGGGTTCTTAATGATAACTTGCCTGCTTCGGCAGTCGATGTGAGCATGATTCTTTGAGAGACAATCCATTCCGAGAATCACGTCGAAATCACTCATGGATATGGGGATCAAATTGGCCTCAAACAACTGGTCATTAAACTCGAGCGCACAATTTCTGAATATGTGATGGGAAACAAGCACCTGGTCACCAGCTGCTTGTACTCTATAAAGTGAATCTAATCGGACTGGATCAGGATCGATATTCTTAGCAAACTTCCTTGAGATAAATGAGTGGCTAGCGCCACTGTCGAACAACACATTTGCAGGTATGCTACATACTAAGATAGTTCCTGAACCAGGCACGTTTTTCTAAGCAATATGAAAATTATGCATAAGTGAAAGGTATTGAAGACATAAAACTTTAAATCTTACCAGTCACTACGTCAGCAGTCTCTTCTACATCAACATCTGTCATGGCGTGCACCCTTGCATTTGCACGTGGCCGCTGATTCCTTTGTTGTTGTTGTGGTTGCGCTCCCTTCTCTGGGCAATCCTTAATCATATGGCCATCCTTTCCGCATCCAAAGCACTTACTTGTCTTCCACCTACACTCTCCCATATGCCTCTTCTGGCAATGAGGGCATACTGGTATTGCTGGCTGCTGAGGTGGGGCCTGATTCTTCGGCTGATTATTTTGATTTTCCTTGCGGCGCTGATTCTGTCCTTGAAATTGTCCCTGACGAACGGACCCTCTGAAATTCTTCTTAGCCATTTTCATATACTTCTCATTTCCGGTCCCTTGTCTTTCTCGCTTTTGACCCACATCATCTCTTCGTATAATATCTCTCTCTATACGGTAGCATGCATCCAGAAGTGCTCCAAAATTGGGCGGATTTGCATTCAACAACCACGTCCTAATCCTCAAATTCAGACCTCGTTCAAACTTTAGCATTTTCGTTTCTTCATCATTCATAGTAACAGGCTGAAACCTCCCAAGTGTGATGAACTTATTTGCGTACTCAGCTACTGTTATGCCCGACTCTTGCTTCAGAGATTCAAACTCATGCCCTTTTTGCAATTCGACTGACGGAGGAATATAGAATTTATGAAATTCTTGTAGAAATCTTTCCCAAGTAATAGGTCTGGGCAAAGGTTGCAGATTCGTCTTCCACCATTGATTAGCTTCACTGATCAAGAAAGGTCTGATAGCCTGTGCCTTCATCTCCTCTAGGGCCTGAATTAGCTCAAAACAATTTTCAACTTCATCTAGCCACTTATCCGCAGTATCTGGGTCTGGTTTTCCCTCAAACGGTGGTACATTAGCCCTCTTGAGCTTCTCAAAATAGTACTGGGCGTCCCTTACTGGCTGATGTGACTGAGGTGGAGCATTCTGATGAATTAGACCTTGCCCTATCTGCGTAACAACTTGGCAAAAGGCCTGAAAAGCATTCATATCCAGGATGACCGGAGGGACAGGTGCCTGTGGAACCGGTGGTGGATTATTCTGTGCTGGAGGATCCTGGTCCGGCTGAGGTGGTGGCGGGACCTGTTCTAGTGGTGGAGGAATGGGCTCCTGAGCAGCTGGTCGTGCTCTCGGAGGTCTGCCACATGGTCTCATCATCTGCACTTATGGGTTTAGCGTCATTTTAGAGTCTCGGAATAAAATCAATTTGTTTTGACTAAGGACCATATTTTGAAAATTTAAAATACGGAAGGAAAGGGCACGTCTTACGTCATAGACCTGGCTTTCATAGTTCAAGATATTTTATTAAGTTACATCCTAAACCCGGTCTACGTGGTCCTAGTCTAAGTCGATCACTCCTCTAAGATCATGACTTAGGTCTAAGATCAAACTTAGATTGCTAAGATCATAACTTAGTCCTACGTTCTGCCCGAAATCTAGAGCCTGGGCTCTGATACCACCTGTAGCGCCCCGCATCCGGCTTCGTCCGGATACGGTGCACCCGCCGTACTTCACTAAGGAGAGTACAAAGCGTCATGCATAACATGCGAAAATCCATAACATAAGTCGTGGACTCCCATGCTAACATTTAACATGGTAGTAAAATTTAGGCAGAATTAAAACTTTTCAAATTAAACATGCATTACCAAATTACTAAGTTCCCAAAAGAAGTAGTCCCACAAAATAACATAACCGAAATCCAGAGAGTTCAAACGTAGTCATAATACAAAACATCTTGGCAGCACAAAAGTCCTTAAGCTTAGCTCCCTTCATACTCCTCGTCTATGGATAAGGTACCCTCGGCTCATCTTCGATCCATTCTATCTTGGCATTATCTGGGGAAAAATTAAGTGTGAGTGATAAAAATCACCCAGCAAGAATACAATAAACTACCATGAAATACATAAAGAATTATAACATGAATGTAATACCTAGAAAACCTCGAATAATCATAATTCATACCTGATCTTAAATCCTGAGCTTGCTTGACGTTCGGTTAAGGCATACTTTAGGGTAATGCTACCAATAATAACTTATTAACCATTAACTGTAGCATGCAACATGTCTTCATGATCGTGAGATATGCAAGATGCAATGCATGATGTCATGCCAAAACATCATTTTGGTCCCATAAAGTAACATGTCGTAAAAACGGAGTGTCAGATCAATTAACCTTGGATCTGAGCGGGTTCAAAACATATCATCAGACCAATTAACCCCGGATCTAAGCGAGTCCAGAACAAATATCAGATCAATTAACCCCGGATCTGAACGGGTCCAGAACAGATATCAGATCAATTAACCCCGGATCTGAACGGGTCTAGACCAGATATCAGATCAATTAACCCCGGATCTGAACGGGTCCAGAACATATCATGTCATCAGACCAATTAACCCCGGGTCTGGAGTCGGGTTAGTCGCATGCTTGGCCGGCAAAGGAATCATGAAGCTTTTTAAAACATGGGACCGTAACTTTTTCATGCATATTAAAACGTAGTCATTTATGAAACTTGCTTGCATAATAAAATCCATGAAAATCAGTTTCATGATCATGCATGATACATGCCGTGATATGAAATGCAAGTCATGACGTGAAATAGCATAATGCATGGTTTCGGAACTAAGGAAACCCCCGTTTTTAATCTATTAACTATTTTAGCTTTCGTACATTAACTTCGCGTCCGTATCACTCTCAAAACGTTAAAGTTAACCTAACTATCTTGCGTGACTTTACTCCTAAACGTCTTGAGTGGTCGTCATAAAATTTTTGGATTAATTCGATAGCCACAAAGGGTTCAATTAATTCACTTTCTGAAATGGTTTAAGTGCTGGAACTGATCTGACTCATTTTGCTAAGAATTTAATTGCGGCAAATCCGTAATTCGTTTTCCATAAATTCCAACTCTCACAAGTCATAAACATGTGGGACTAGTATTCTACCGAATTTTAGCCCATTTGCCTATCTCTAATTACCCTTTCTGAGCCTAGAAATTCGTTACTAAATTTCAGGTTGGTTCCAGTGATTTCAGTTGAGTAGTTTTACTGATTAATTTGTTAAAAATAATCCCGAACTCATTTTACCAAATTTCCAGCTGGAGTGTTCCCTACACTCATAGAGTTATTATCATGCCAAAATTTAGCTTCATTGGTCATCTACAAGGTCCCTTTTAAGCCAGTCAAAAGAGATTACCATTCTGTTCAGCTCCCGTTTTTCAAATCTGATCAGTCTTACCAAATATTTTATTAAAAATTAACCATAGCTCATTTTACCAAAATTCAAATTCTCGCCTCTTCTACACTCATGGAGCTAGCATTTTGCCAAAAATCAGATTTATTGAAGGTCCACAAGGTCCTCTTTTAATTCGTTGAAACCAGTGATCAATTCTGCCCAGCTCCAGAATTGTCTACTGGAGCATTTTTACCGTATAATTTCTTAAAAATAATCCTTAGCTTATTTTAACGAACTTCCAACTCTCACTTGTGCTACACTCATAAGGCTAACTTTGCACCAAAAATTAGCTTCATTGAAGGTCCGTAAGGTCAGTTCTTAAGCCGTTAAAAATGTCTTCCCATTCTGCCTTATTCCAGTAGTTTGCTAGTTTGTCATCTATACAAGTCAAAAGTCCATGTTCACCTTCTACTCTATCCTTTAGGCCGAAAATTGTATGGTGCCGTATCCACATTTTACAACATATATTCAATCATGCATTCACATTCAAGAGTCATCTTGGTCTAATCTTACCATCAACCTCATAAAGCTCCTATCTTTCACATGTATACTTTTCTTAGACCTTTCAAATTTCAATCAAGGATCAATCTTGTCTAGACTCTCTTAGTTACACCTTAAAACATCTCAAAACAGCCTTGTAACTTAATGCATGAAATAAAAGATTCCATCTTTGAAAGAATAGGCCACATGAAATGCATTTGACGTGATTTTCATAACTTACATAAAATGACATATTCATAACTTGCATAACATAACTTTTTCATAACATGAAGACATAACATTTTCATCATTGGCTATAGCACTTTTCATAAGAATAATAACACACGACATACCGATCGATTCCCCATATAGTACATGTACGACATAAACATCATAAACATATGTATATGTACTAATGGTGACGCGCAATGACGGAGATCCCGTGTCCCAGACCCGGTGTTACACTCGGCCATAAACATAATCATATGCCTTTGACATCTACCACCCCGGTACCGATGTCACGCTGGCGAACATAACATAGTCATAATCATGAACATAACATAACATATCGTGTGTCAATGAAATCGTTCGTCTCGCGTTTATTATTCATATGCATATGAACTTTTAAAACATGATATGCGCAAAACAACCTTCAAACTTATTTTCGTGCAGCATGAGACTTGTTCATATGAAGTATTATGGTAGATTACATCTTATAACATCACTTACTTATTTTCATCCTACATATCATAACTTAAAGAAAATTCCACTTTGACCATCAAGGGTGGCCATTTGTCCATAGCAACCAAATCAGCCCCATTTTCATCATTTTTCATTCAACGCCACTTTCTTAATTTGTATTTTCCAAATACAACTCATATTCCAACACTTAAAGAAATTAAATTTTAATTCCTAATTCCTTTAACTCCTCACATACAAATGCCTCAACTTATACCATACTTTATTCATTGCCACATCTTCTACATAACATGAAACTTAATTCATTATATTGCACAAATGGCCTTAAGGCCGAATGTGTATAAATATGTGTACATATATAATATGACGTATATATATACACGATGATTTATATTCTTAATACCTTAAGCCGTGTATATATATGTATAATTATATCCATGTATACTTCTTTAACATGTCACATTTCATTTTATCATATTAATACTATGTGGCCAAAAGTTTGGCCATTGAGTATACACATTTATATTTCATTTTCCTTCCTTTTATGTACATGTTGTATGTTGTATGATTTCATAACTAACATGTTCATATTGCTTTCCTTTCTTTTGCTTAATCCTAAGATTATAACACTAAGAAAATACATAATCATAAACATGATGGAAAACATAAAAAGGTGTACTTCTTGAGCCATATTCATCATCTAATACACATCTTGAAGATGGAATGATGAAACTCAAATGGAGTACTCACATAGGCCACTTGGCCGTGTATATGTGGTGTATATATGAAGATGATGATCATCAAACAACCATTGAGACCATGTGTATAAGTCATACTTATGATGCATACATAAACATGTTAAAGACATGATCTTGAAACATATGAACAATAAGAATACATAAAAGTACAAATTTGATGATCATCATAAAAGAAAACATAATCAAATAAACTAATGTTGTATTCTTTGAACACTTTCCTTAAGATTCTTAATTTTATAATTTTTATTCCAAGTCTATATATATATACCTATCTGTATATATATATGTTACATTTATATATACCTAACCGTATATAGGTACAATTATATATATATATATTATAACACTTACAATCCTAAAACTTTCATATTCTTATGATAAAACTTGAACATACTACATGATGATCCCATTTTGATATGAACATAATTATTTAAATTTTGAAAGCCATGAAGGATCTAGGAAGAGTACTTGCCTTGGTTCACTTTCTTACTCTAAGAGATGATCCTCACTTGAATTTGAAGAAAGCACTTCTTCTCCTTTTCCTTGGGTACACGGTTTTAGAGTACCAAAAAGAGGGCTAGTGAGCAACTTATGAAACTAATTATATGGGAGAATCAAACTTAAACTTTATAAAGTTCTTACCTTGATTGCTTTTGATTCTAGATGTTACAACCTTCTTGAATCTTTCTAAGTTGATGGAGTGTTTATGGGGCTTGATTTGAATGATGTTGGTGTGAAGAAAGGAGAAGAAAATCTTCTCATTGTAGAGGGTGAAGTTTTCGGCCAAGAGGGAGGGAAGAGGGTGTTGGAGTGTTCTTGTGTTCTTTTCCTTGAGATAGGATGGAATTAGTTGATTGAAGATGTATTATTTGAGGGCTTGAAGAAGAAATAAAAATTTCTTCTTTACTAGGTGTGGGGCGGCCAAGCATGGGGAGGGATGGGATGGAAGACAACCTTTAGACAGTTATGAGTGTAAGGAATGGGTTTTATGATAAGATTCCTAAGTATGCTAATTGTTTGTGCTAAATGCTTAAAGTGTAAGACAAGTTGTCTTACCTTTGCTTTTTCTTTTTCTTTTCTTTTATTTCATGTGTGTATATTTGTTTTTCTTTTATTTAATGTATTATAAAATTGTTGTGTGATGTATTTCTTTTTGATATAATTTATCCTAATAGTTTAAGTTGTTACTAACTAATTTAATTTGGGGTTTTTTATTGTATAGATTCAAATGTTTGTGATATATTTGCTAATGTATCAGTATACAAGAATAGTTTTATGAATCGTACACCTACAGAATTATGTTTACTGTATTGAAAGTCGTTACGACATAACGAAGTTTTTCGGGCTGTAACAGTTACATACCAACTCTAACCCTTTACACACAATACAATCAATCACACCGATCAAGAACACCACCACCGAATGAATGAAGGTTTAATCACAACTTGATCAACCTTTTACAAAAAATGAAACATGTATGGTGGTCTAATCAAAGCTTGTTCAATATACTGAATATAAGAACAATACGCTTGAGAGAAGAAGAATAATAAAGAAATGTAGAAGAAGAGAGTAAAAGACTTGTTTTTCACTTGAGAGATTATGAGGATTGTATTGCTTTTGTTTGGCTCTCTTCTCTTCTTTTTAAGTCAAGTTGGCCTCCCCCCTTAGGTTTTCCATCACCTTGAGAATTCTCTTTAATGCCCTTGGAAGATTGTCTTGTGTAGATATGACACCATCTTGCTCACTTGGCACAACATGATTGGATAGATGTCTTGGCTTTGGTTACTTGTCATTTGATGATTGGAGCTAAACAGGATATCTTTGGACACCGGGTCCATGGATGATCTGTGGGGCTTAGGAAAGATGCACGCTGTTGCTGAGGTGATAACCGAGGCTGAGCGATGTGTAAAGCCAAAGTATTCCTGCGGTTGAGGTGACCATCCTTTAACATCTCTGGACGAATTTTACTAATGTTGATATAAAATCCCCATTGGCAGCCCTACTTCCCCTGGCCCGCACCGACCTAGCTACATACTTAAACATACGCATCTGATGTAAACCTTAGGCAACTTGCACCCATGTAAGGTCAAATAACGTTGACTGTGATGGGACATGTGTTTTACGCTTTTTGTTTTCTAGAGTGGTGGTTTTGTCCTTATTAGGGACATTAAACCGATGTATTTTCTGGTTGGAATTGAAATTTGCCACTTTTGGACATTTGTTGCATCTTTTATGGTTTGGATAGTCAATGCATATCGAAAAGCTATGGCAGAGTTCCATGTATCCTGCTCTGCTTGTGCATGGCTGCCAAGTTTCGCCACATGTCAAGTTGCATGGCTAAGCTGCTCACTGGCAGGTGTTTGCTCTAATGAATGTCCTCTTAACTGAGCTGAATACGATGACTTTAGGCATCGGATCTATGGCGGACATGCGGGTCTTGGTTGTGGTGCACCTCATTGCCAAAGTGGGAACTGATGCTGAGCTAAAGGCTACAGCCAAAGTGATGCCTACGGCTGAAGCAATGGCCTTCAATGCCTCTAGGCGATTTTTACTAATTCTGACATGAAATCCCTGTCGGTGATGGGTAGATGCACTATGCCCTAGGGCTACGCCATCTGGCTACGCCATCTGGCTACGTACTTAGACCCATGCGTCTGATGTAAACCCTAGGCGACCTGCACTTATATAAGGCCAAATAACGTTGATTGTGATGGGTCAAATTGGTTACACTTATCGTTTTTCAGAGTGATGGGTTTGTCCTTACCAGGTACCCCATATTAGCCTTGTTGAGCAGAAGAGGAACGCTGATATCTCAGTAATGGAAAAAATCTCTAACTGCTCCATTGGCGCATGTCTCGGATGCGTCAAATGCTAAATGGTTGTTCAGATAGCTATTAATGATGAGATTCTTTAGTAACTGTTTCGAGGTGGCTTCGGTCTTAAGGTGTATTGGTTTTAGGTTAGAGGGAACCCAGTGGGAATATTTTCGTTTCCCGAAAAAATGTTAGATTAAAGTGTTGTCATCACTCCTCTTCTTTGCTTTTAATTTTTACAAATCTTTCTTGCCACAAAAATTTTCCTTTTCTTCTAGTTCGCGTCTATGCATCTTCCTTGCTTCTCCCACCATCTGCTGCTGACCAACTTCCTTTTTGCCTTCAATGCTTCACTTCTCGCTTATTCCAATCAAGTAAGTCCTTTTTTTCTTCTTCATCCTCCCGTTTTTCCTATTATGTTTTCTCTTTTTTTCTTCTGACTCCATAATTGTTCCGAAGAGGAGTCTTATGCCGAGGGCGTAAGGTCCAAGTCCCCTTTTTCGGAGTGAACAACGTCTTATGGCCTCATCCACCCGACAAGGAGATAGGGAAGAGTCGTGGCCTCCGTGACTAGGCCTAGTAACATTGCTGGTCCGAGTGGTGTTGCCTTCGCAACGAATCTACCGGTGTCGCCCACGAGCCCCCTTCCGAGCAATAGACTGTCAAAAACTGCATTCCTTGTACTGTAGATCCCAACTCTATAGTTTCTCAAGCCGTGGGTAAAGGTGGGCTATCCACAGAATTCTTTTTGTACCTTGTCACGGGCTGTTCTAAAAGGACTTTACGAAGTTCACCAGATCGACTGTGACAAGCTCAATGTTATCTTCCTCCTCTTGGTTGGATAGCTTATGACCCCCTTCAGGGTTATGAAGCTGTTTGCGAAGAGTTTTTTAAGATATGTTTTAGTATTCTAATCCCTTTTTGTTGATGTTGATCTTGAGATTTTACCAGATCAGATTTCCACAGATTATGCTCAACAGGCTAAGGAACCTAGCCTATTACTTCCTTTTTCCCTGAGGTGTTCAGGGCAGCTTCTATATCGAAGCTTTTACATATTTCTTCACAAGCAAGAACCATGAAAGCTAGTTTTACTTTAGCAACAAAGCCCTTAATAAAGAGTTTGAGTTTGACGGGAACATGTCCTCTCCCATCAACACTGGATAGGGGCGTTTCTTTTCAATAAAAGGGACTAGGCTGACGAGCTAAGAGGTATAATGTACGTCAAAAGCAAACAACATAATAGCTCAAATCCTTCAAAGTTACGAGGCCAAGGTGGATAGCCTGAAGGTAAACAGATACTTCCTGGAGAAAGCTGATTTAGAGCATTTGGTAGGTGGCCCATCTTTAGGATCCTGGGTGAGAAAAACTTGGCTACTGTTAAAGGTAGTGTAACCTAGCCCATTGTACTTGTATTGTATCTGGCCTTTTTTCTTTATTTGTATACTGACTATAATTGTGACTGCATGAGCGATGTTCGGGCCAACAACCAATGCCTTTGTTGCGTGAAGGCGAGGAGAAAAGGAAAACGAGTCGCCATAGTTACTGATAAGGGTGCCGCGGATGCGGATAAAGCGTTACAAGCAACTAAGATTCCAGCAGGCATAAGGATCTAGGAGCCGCCTCAAGACCCAATCGCCCTACAACAGGCTGGTGAGCTCCAGGACTTGCAGGATCAGAGTGTATACCTTGCCCCAATTAAAGCTTGAAACATTTTTCTTGCTAGCCCAAGATAACTTTGAGTTGCAAAACTGCTAAGAGTAGTCGAGGTCATTCCTGAAGTCACGGTTCAAGAATCAGCTGTTATGGCTGACCCAGTCACCTCAGTTGTCCCAGTGGAGTCCATGTCTTCAGAGGGAGAAGCTGAGTCTAACAATGAGGTGCTGCTGATTCAGCAGTGCATGAAGAGAAGAAGGGGTGAACATCTTATGCCCATATCCAGCTAAGATCACCGCCAAGAGTGGCTCGTCCTGGCTAGGACTTCAGCTACAAAGGTGCCACCATCGACAAACCAGCAAAATGAAGATCAAGGGGAATCTTTTTCCCAATATGACTGTAGCGCCCCGCTCCCGAGCTCCATCCTCGGTAACGGTGCACCCGCCGTATCTCACTAAGGAGAATACAAAGCGTCACATCAACCTGTTACACGTCATTGCTGAAATAGAAAAGTTTTCCTTTTCTTTGTGCGGAAACGATAAATCACAACACCAAGTTTGAATTTAACGAACTTCAAGAGAATAACGACATTATTACTAGGCTGACCAGGCCTTACAAGTCAAGTTCAATGCCGATGTTCAAAAGTCTGAAAAGTATGAAATTGTTTTCAAAGTAATACTGAAAAGAATAAAAATGTCTGTGTAACCCCAATGAATATCATAACAACCCGTCTCCTTCCTCGCTGCAGACGTGCCTGCAAGTCACTCGGCCCATTCCACGGTATCGGATCCATCCTCAACGAAGATATAATCATACTCCGTCTCGGCTTCACAAGGAATAGTAGGGGTGAGTGATGGTAATCACCCAGTAGGTGCCTCTCAAAACAATACAAAGCTTACATACCCAAAAAGATATTGATACATAATCACATAAGACAACATAGCATGGCTTATACGGAAAAGTAAAACACTCCACATAAAATGCACAAGTAAGTGATGCATGCTCAAATAACGTGTCACACGCAACTAGAAATATGTCAGGCAATATGCTCCTAGACCTATATGTAATGCATGCTCCCGGGTCCTAACTCCAGCGTCATGGTCTCTAGCCACCACTTGCTGTTTTGGACACCCACGCCCTATAGACGCTGCATGTCGCATGACACCCACGTCCTATAAATGCTGCGTGTCGCATGACACCCACGCCCTATAGACGCTGCGTATCACATGACACCCACGCCCGACGCTGCGTATCACATGACACCCACGCCCTATAGACGCTGCGTACCTCATGCAAATGCATGTGCCATGAATGCAAGAGGAAGAGAAAGAAAACAGTTGGATGTCATCCCCTGACGTCGATCGATCGACGTCCAACTGAGACACATCGAACCCTCACTCAGTTGACGTCGATCGATCGATGTACTTCTGAGGTACATCGAACCCTCACCTTTTGGACGTCGATCGATCCACGTCCATCTGAGGCACATCGATCCCTCAGCTGCTGGACATCGATCGATCGATGTCCCCGTATTTCAGGATTTCCACTCTGAAATTCCTGCAGTCCATTCAACAATACCATTCAACCATTCTCACCACACATACTTCCATACATACATAACAACATCCTATCACCACAAAGAAAGATACATCGACAAGATCACGTTGAAATCAAGAAACATATAACGGAAAATAGACACGTTGGAGCACATCATTAAGATCACAATTGAATCAAGAATAAAACAACAACAACACGTAAAAATACCATTTTGCCTATGCAAATCTTCATACCGTTTTGAGGGAATAAATAGTATGCACCTACCTCAATTCTAGCGAGAAGTGATTGATATACGGGAGTGTGGTGATCTCATTGGCGTTGTGAATCCCTCTTCTTGAACCTTGGATCAAAGATCCTTCTTTTCCTTGTCTCTTATGGCCGAAGTTGTGATGGGGAGAAAAGGGGAGAGGAAGACAGCCGCTAGAAAAGAGAGAGAGGGGAAGGGGATTAGGGTTAAGGATATGTTAAATGAGAGATTGGGGGAATTAAAAGGTTAATTAAGGAGAAGGGATAAGATTTGACTATTTTAAATGTTTATGTTTTCTCTCTTTTTTTTAAAACCATGCGGGTATAACATCCTACCCCCCTTACAAAAAGTTTCGACCCCGAAACTTGTCGTACCTTACTCAAATAGGTGGGGATAGCGGTCGCGCATTTGCTCTTCTAGTTCCCACGTTGCCTCATTCTCCCAATGGTTGCTCCACTGAACCTTTACGTAGGGGATGATTCTCCTTCTGAGTTCTTGGTCCTTGCAATCCAGGATTCGTATCGGAACCTCTTCATATGACGCATCAGGTCTAATCTTAAGGGGTTGCGCATCCAGAACGTGACTAGGGTCAGCAACATACTTCCTCAACTGGGAGACGTGGAATACATTGTGCACTTGAGCCAACATTGGAGGTAGTGCCAATTTGTAAGCTAAATCTCCAACCCTTTCGAGTATCTCGTATGGTCCAATATAACGCGGCTTCAACTTCCCTTTAACTCCAAACCGTGTCACACCCTTCATGGGTGACGCTTTAAGATAAACCTTTTCTCCCTCCTCGAACTCCAAAGGTCGTCTCTTCATGTCGGCCCAGCTCTTGCTTCTATCCTGAGCCGTCTTAAGGCGTTCACGAATCAGTTTCACCTTCTCTTTAGTTTGCTCGATTATTTCCGGGCCGTCAACTTGCGTTCACCAACTTCGTCCCAATGCACAGGTGACCTACACTTTCGTCCATATAAGGCCTCGAATGGTGCCATGCCTATGGCACTGTGATGGCTGTTGTTGTAGGAGAACTCTATCAACTTAAGCATGTTGTCCCAGTTTCCCTTGAAATCCAATGCGCATGCACTCAACATGTCCTCCAGGGTCTGAATGGTCCTCTCAGATTGACCATCGGTCTGAGGGTGAAAAGCAGTGCTCAGCCGTAACTCAGTCCCCATTTTCTTCTGACAGGCTGCCCAGAACTGAGATGTGAACTTCGGATCACGATCAGATATTATGCTGACTGGCACTCCATGGAGGCAAACAATGTTGTCAATGTACATAGTTACCAACCTCTCCATAGTAAGTCCGGTAGGGATAGGCAAGAAATGAGCGGACTTAGTCAATCGATCCACGATTACCCATATCACATCATTTCCATTTCTTGTCTTCGGGAGTCCAACCACGAAGTCCATTGTCACATGCTCCCACTTCCATTCGGGTATCTCTAGAGGTCGCATCAGTCCACCCGGTCTCTGATGTTCTGTCTTAACCTGCTGGCGAACAAGACACCTTTCCACAAACTCAGCAATGTGCCTCTTCATGCCATTCCACCAATAATGTCTCTTAAGATCATTGTACATTTTCGTAGCACCAGGGTGAATAGACAGTCTCGAATTATGTGCCTCCTTCAACAACTCCCTCCTGAGTTCTTCAACATCCGGTACGCACAACCTTCCTTGGTACCACATACTGCCGTCATCATGAACCTGAAATCCATCTACCTGGCTGGTTAGCATTCTTTCTCGCGTCTCTCTAATTGCTGCATTGTTCTTCTGTGCTTCCTTAATCTGATCTACCAAGGTTGGAGTAATGATTAGCGCGGCCAGGATATCTGCAGTAGAATCCACAAGATCTAAATCAAATTCTGCCATTTCCTTTTCTAGAGTAGCCTGCCGTGCATGGCTCGGCTTCCTACTTAAGGCATCAGCAACTCGTTTGGCCTTCCCTGGATGATAGCTGATGGTCAAGTCGTAATCTTCAACAGCTCTAACCATCTCCTTTGGCGCATGTTCAGCTCCTTTTGCGTGAACAGATACTTAAGGCTTTTAGATCGGTGAACACCTCGCACTTCACTCCATATAGATAGTGGCGCCAGATTTTCAGTGCGAACACCACCGCTGCTAGTTCCAGATCATGTGTCGGATAGTTCACCTCATAAGGCTTTAGCTGTCTCGAAACATACGCAATGACCTTGCCGTTTTGCATTAACACGCATCCTGAGATACAAAAGTTAGACCATATTTTTAATTGTATACAAAATCAACTTGAAATTATATACATTTACCTATCCCGTTCTTTGAAGCATCACTGTAAATGACAAACCCTTCTGATGCGGAGGGCTGAGCAAGAATAGGGGCTGTGGTCAGTCTCCTTTTTAGCTCGGCGAAGCTCTGCTTGCACTCGATGGTCCATTCAAACTTTGACTTCTTCTGTGTCAGTCGGCTCAGAGGTACCGCAATCGATGAGAAGCCCTCGACAAATTTCCTGTAATATCCAGCCAGTCCTAAAAAACTTCTTACCTCCGTCACATTAGTAGGCATAGGCCACTCGGTTATCGCCTCTACCTTCTTCAGATCCACAGAAATCCCTTCTTCGGAGACCACATGACCCAAAAAGATTACGCTTTTTAGCCAAAACTCACATTTACTGAACTTGGCGTACAATTTGCTTCTCCGAAGGGTCTCTAAAACCTCCCTCAAATGCTCAGCGTGAGTCTCTTCGTCGGGGGAGTATATCAGGATATCATCAATGAACACCACGACGAACTTATCCAGCTGTTTCCGAAATACTGTGTTCATTAGATCCATAAAGGCAGCTGGGGCATTGGTTAGTCCGAAAGGCATAACCAAGAATTCGTAGTGGCCATAACGTGTTCGGAAAGCGGTCTTGGCTGTATCTCCTGATTTGATCCTCAACTGGTGATAACCGGATCGCAAATCAATTTTGGAAAATACTCTAGCCCCCTGGAAGAAATTTCGTTAGTGGTGTAAATTAACGAATAACTGAGAGTTCAAAATAAAACTCTAACTTATCATTACCCGTAGCTGATCAAAGAGATCCTCGATTCGAGGTAATGGATACTTGTTTTTGATAATGATCTTATTGAGCTCTCGGTAATCTATACATAATCTCATGCTCCCATCCTTCTTCTTCACGAACAGGACTGGAGCACCCCAAGGTGATACACTGGGGCGGATAAACTTAAGATCCAGCAGTTATTGTAACTGCTCCTTCAACTCCTTGAGCTCTGCTGGAGCCATGCGGTAGGGTGCCCTGGATATGGGTTCAGCACCAGGTATGAGATTGATCTCGAACTCTACCTCTCTTTGCGGTGGTAGTCCTGGTAGCTCCTCGGGGAAGACGTCTGTAAATTCCTTTACCACAAAGATTTGGTCGATCTGTGGAACCTCCTGTTCGGCACCCATTGAGTAAACCAGAAATCCTTCTCTTCCTTTCTTTAGTGCTCGGAACGCTTAAGCCGCAGTCAAATAGAGCTTCTGGGGTGCCTTCTTCAATTTAGGGTTCTCTTGAAAAATAGTTTCCCCCGGTTCAGGTGTCTTCATGCTAACCTGGAGTTGCCGGCAATTAATATTTGCATGATATTCCGCCAAGAAGTCCATGCCCAGAATAACGTCGAAGTCGAACATCTGAATCGGTATCAAAGTCGCAGAGAACTGCAGACCGTTTATCTCAAATTCACATCTATTGTAATGATGATGAGACACGAGTACTTGGCTGCCAGCGGCTTGTATACGGTATGGAGTCTCAATCCCTTCGGGAAGAATATCCAGATTCTTGGCAAATCTCTTTGCCATAAAAGAGTGACTTGCCCCACTATCAAACAGAACATTCGCTGGCACTTTGTTAATTAAAATCACACCTACCACGTTCACAGTTCAGTACTCGACATGCAATAATAACAACTAGAATTTAATCCAACTTCAAAATTAAATGCTTAAATAAACATACCAGTAACCACGTCACCCGACTCCTCGACCTCTGCATCCGTCATAGCATGGACCCGAGCATTTGTCCGGCCTCGTCCTCCCTGTTGTGCTTGTGTCTGCAGGTTCACCTGAGCCAGTGCGGAGCATTCCTTAGCGATATGTCCTTGTTTCCCACAGTTATAACACAACCTCTGATCCTTCCAACATTGCCCCGGATGAAAATGTCCGCAAAGTGTACACTGTGAGACAGGTGCCGCAGCCCTTACCGGTTGCGCATCAGTCGATGCTGGACCCTCAATCATCGGGGTCTGACTCACTGCCCTCTGCTGTCGTTCCGGCCGGAATGGCTGGCCGGACTGAGGGCGCCGAGGCACTTTCAGCCATCTCCCTGATTTGCCCGTCTGCAACTCCTCACGGGGTCTCTTCAGTCTCTCCAGTGTAGCAGCCCTCTCCAAGTTTCTCTCCACACGTCTACATACCTCTAGTAATCCCTCGAATGTGGTGGTCTCTACACAAACAATCGCCTGTTAGATGCGAAAACTCAAACCTGTGTGGAACTTTAGCATCTTGGCCTCCTCGTTGTCCATGATGCATGACATATACTGGCCCAGCTCGTGAAATTTCTCAGAGTACTGATCAACTGTCATAGACCCTTGTGTCAGCATCTGAAACTCTGCCATCCCTCTCTGAATAGCACTACCCGGAACATAGTGCTTCTTATACTCCGCCGCAAACTGCTCCCAAGTCACCGGTGGAGTCATCCTGCGTTTCACTCCATTCCACCACCTTTCAGCTTCCCCTTCTAGGAACGGGGTCGTCACCTCCACTTTCAGATTTGCAGGTACCTGTATCAGTCTTATCTGCTCAGTTATATTTTTGAGCCAAATCTCAGCTTCCTCCGGCCGAGTGGTACCCCTGAACATTGGTATTCGGGAGTTCTGCATCTCCCTGTAATAGAATCGTAGACCTTGCTGCGGTGGTGGTGGTGGTGGTTGTTGTTGTTGCTGTTGCTGAGTGTGCTGGAGTATCTGAGCAATCTGAGCCTGTTGCCGTGCCATCTGAGTATATTGTTGTGTCATCTGTGTCTGCTGATGGGCTATTAAGGCCGTCAGATTGGCCAGTGTATCCGCAAGGTTTTGGGGGATTGCCCCTTGCCCCTGGCGCTCGTCTCCGTCCTGTCCACTATTTCTCGAGATTTCACATCGCGGAGGCATTGTCTGTAGACAGGTAAATACATGTTATACAAAATTTGAGTTTAAGAGTGCTGTAAAGAGATATATAACTGGAGACAAAACAGAAATCTATAACGTATACTCACTGACGGCACACACCACCCGAAACCCAGTCATAGCTTAGGTGTACTTCATTTTATTCAAGTTGAAAATATCATTTGAAAACAGATCATTACTTACTCCTAGGGGTGATTAACTAATTTCACGTTTCCGAGGCATATCTGAAGCCTGGGCTCTGATACCACCTGTAGCGCCCCGCTCCCGAGCTCTATCCTCGGTAACGGTGCACCCGCCGTATCTCACTAAGGAGAATACAAAGCGTCACATCAACCTGTTACACGTCATTGCTGACATAGAAAAGTTTTCCTTTTCTTTGTGCGGAAACGATAAATCACAACACTAAGTTTGAATTTAACGAACTTCAAGAGAATAACGACATTATTACTAGGCTGACCAGGCCTTACAAGTCAAGGTGAATGCCTATGTTCAAAAGTCTGAAAAGTATGAAATTGTTTTCAAAGTAATACTGAAAAGAATAAAAATGTCTGTGTCACCCCAATGAATATCATAACAACCCGTCTCCTTCCTTGCTGCAGACGTGTCTACAAGTCACTCCGCCCATTCCACGGTATCGGACCCATCCTCAACGAAGATATAGTCATATTCCGTCTCGGCTTCACCTGAAATAGTAGGGGGTGAGTGATGGTAATCACCCAGTAGGTGCCTCTCAAAACAATACAAAGTTTACATACCCAAAAAGATATTGCCACGTAACCATGTAAGACCAAGAAGCACGTAACTGGAAAAGTAAAACAATCCACGTAAAATGCGTAAGTACGTGATGCATGCTCAAATAACGTGTCACACGCAACTAGAAATATGTCAGGCAATATGCTCCTAGACCTATATGCAATGCATACTCCTGGGTCCTAACTCCAGCGTCATGGTCTCTAGCCACCACTTGCTGTTTTGGACATCCACGGCCTATAGACGTTGCGTATCACATGACACCCATGCCCTATAGACGCTGCGTATCACATGACACCCACGCCCTATAGACGCTGCGTATCACATTACACCCACGCCCTATAGACGCTGCGTGTCATCCCGGTACCCATGCCCTATAGACGCTGCATGTCGCATGACATCCACGCCCTATAGACGCTGCGTACCTCATGCAAATGCACGTGCCATGAATGCAAGAGGAAGGGAAAGAAAACAGTTGGATGTCATCCCCTGGCGTCGATCGATCGACGTCCAACTGAGACACATCGAACCCTCACTCAGATGGACGTCGATCGATCGACGTCCAGAAGGTGAGGGTTCGATGTACCTCAGAAGTACATCGATCGATCGACGTCAACTGAGTGAGGGTTCAATGTGTCTCAGTTGGACATCGATCGATCGATGTCAGGGGATGACATCCAACTGTTTTCTTTCCCTTCCTCTTGCATTCATGGCACGTGCATTTGCATGAGGTACGCAGCGTCTATAGGGCGTGGATGTCATGCGACATGCAGCGTCTATAGGGCGTGGGTACCAGGATGACACGCAGCGTCTATAGGGCGTGGGTGTCATGTGATACGCAACGTCTATAGGGCGTGGGTATCATGTGTTACGCAGCGTCTATAGGGCGTGGGTGTCCAAAACAGCAAGTGGTGGCTAGAGACCATGACGCTGGAGTTAGGACCCGGGAGCATGCATTGCATATAGGTCTAGGAGCATATTGCCTGACATATTTCTAGTTGCGTGTGACACGTTATTTGAGCATGCATCACGTACTTGCGTATTTTACGTGGAATGTTTTACTTTTCCGGTTACGTGCTTCTTGGTCTTACGTGGTTACGTGGCAATATCTTTTTGGGTATGTAAACTTTGTATTGTTTTGAGAGGCATCTACTGGGTGATTACCATCACTCACCCCCTACTATTCCAGGTGAAGCCGAGACGGAGTATGACTATATCTTCGTTGAGGATGGGTCCGATACCGTGGAATGGGCAGAGTGACTTGTAGACACGTCTGCAGCAAGGAAGGAGACAGGTTGTTATGATATTCATTGGGGTGACACAGACATTTTTATTCTTTTCAGTATTACTTTGAAAAAAATTTCATACTTTTCAGACTTTTGAACGTAGGCATTGACCTTGACTTGTAAGGCCTGGTCAGCCTAGTAATAATGTCGTTATTCTCTTGAAGTTCGTTAAATTCAAACTTAGTGTTGTGATTTATCGTTTCTGCACAAAGAAAATGAAAACTTTTCTATGTCAGCACTGACGTGTAACAGGTTGATGTGACGCTTTGTATCCCCCTTAGTGAGATACGGCGGGTGCACCGTTACCGAGGATGGAGCTCGGGAGCGGGGCGCTACAATGACAGCGCCAAGGACTCTGAAATGCCAAGGCGGCTGAACAGCAGTTAATTGGCAGTAGCCGACGCAAAGAAGAGCTAGGAGCTGACTTTCCCCAAGTTATCAGAAACATTTCATCGAGATATGGCACTAGTAGGCATAGTTAATTAGCTTCACCCTGACTTTTTACCTTATTTGCTTTGCTGACCCGTTCTTGTTGGCTTTTGCAGTTTAGGGGCATGCATCTTGAAGTGATAGGCCCTGCTGAAGAGATAGGTGATCTACTGAGGAAAGAGATGGAAAATAGATCCACCTTGCCAGTGCCTGTACAGAGCACCTAAAGAATATCAACGAGCTCTAGACCGAGCTTTGGGGCCTTAAGAAGGATAAGGAGGAAGCTACCAAAATTTGGCCTCTTCCGATCTCGAGTCGCTTATGCTCGAAGTTAAGATGGCCGAGGTTGAGAGTTTACGACCCATGCACAATCAAAGCCCAAGCTAGAGGAGACCGAGAAGAG
Organism: Eustoma russellianum; assembly: GCA_036186865.1. Lineage (NCBI taxonomy): Eukaryota > Viridiplantae > Streptophyta > Magnoliopsida > Gentianales > Gentianaceae > Eustoma > Eustoma russellianum. The sequence goes on along the minus strand of AP025071.1, from coordinate 20,163,846 downwards.
GCTGGTGAAACTAAGGGCAGGAAAAGCCGAAAGCAGAGCGCCAAAGCAAGGAGTTGGCATGAAGAACTCAACATCTGGAACTAGAGGCTAACGCCTTAGATCAAAAGTCGATTGAAGCAAAAGAGGCCGCGGTTGCTGAGTTTAAGGGGTCAGACTTTCTGAGGGGAAATATGGTTGTCCTCTAAAGCTATGCCATAGAGAGGTGTATAGAGACAATTGATATTTGTGTCAAGGTTGAGTCTTCACTTGACAAGGAAGATCCTAAACCGGTGGAGTTATACAGTTCCACGGTGAAGACAAACTTCGAGGAACAATGCAAATTTCTCAACGAGGAGCCGACCAGAGGGCATTGATTAAACTAGGCTTAGCTTCTTTTGTCTGAATACTTGTCAACTAGTACCTGTCATTTTCATTCCATTGCTTTGTAATCAGCCTTTTATATGAATGAAATGGAAAGTTTTACAAGTGCTTTACGTTGAGTTTTTTCCTTTCTACTCAGCTTCTTTCTCTTAGTTGTTTCTGATTTGCCTAACAATTGACCCGAAAGAGTACAAAAGGATAATAACTTTCAAGTACAATCACGTTGATCCTTTATACACAATCTGGTCCTTAATAAGAATTTACCAGCCTCTAGTAAGTGACTACCGTGAGTGTTAGCCCAAAAGACATGCTGACGTGGCAAAAGGTGCCTTCTTCAGTAGTAAATGAGGTTTTGAGTTAGTCTTACTTAGCCATGGTTATTTTATATCCCTTAAAAACATCACGAAATTTGAAGATCTCATACACAATTGTTGAATCCACCAACATGTCAATCTTTGGCAAGGGATACCGATCTTTTAGACAAACTTTGTTCATATCAGTGTAGTCAATACACATCTTTTAGATTTGGCTGATCTTGGGCACCACTATGGGATTGGATAACCAGATTGGATAAATGATTTCTATTATAAATTTGACGGTAAGCAGCTTGCCGACCTCGGTAGTGATTATCTTATTTATCTTGAAATAAAGTTTCTTTTCTTCTTCTTAATGGTCTCGTGTCTATGTTAAGCTTATGCTCAGAAAGAGTTATGGGAATGCCTGGCATGTATTTAGTTGTCTAGCAAAGATAATTGCGAATTCTCTTTACAAGTTCTATAGTTGGCTCAGCAACTTTCCAGGCATAAGTCTCAATCTTGATCGTATTTTTTTGCTTTTCATGATCTAAGATGAAGTCTTTGATTGCGTCGTTTGACTCCAGCTTCTTCTCAGTTGGAGGGACACTATTTTCAAGGCTGAACTTTTGTATGGATAACTTATCTTTTACCGTTACATCAGACCAACTTTGAGTCACCTGTAGATTTCCATGTAAAGTCACCACCGTGGCTGAGGACAAGAACTTTAGGCTGACATGCAGTGGCAAGATAACTGCCTTCAAATCCATTAAGGCCAACTTACCGAGGAGAATGTTGTAGGCTAACTTCTGTTTTAGGACGACAAAATCCACCCATAAGTGATGGCCCTTTGGGTGTTTGCCGAAGGTAACTAACAATGTAACAAGACCTGCTTGCTGTAATGGCACACCAGAAAATCAAAATAACGTTGTTGATGCAGGACATAGTTGGCTATCATGTAGCCTTAATTGTTGAAAGAAATTATAGTACATCACGTTGGCTGCGATGCCCATATCAACATAAACTTGAGACACCTCCACGGTGTTATTAGGTGCAAGATTGACAGAGACATCAATCACTCAGCCTTCGTTGCCGTGGCCAAAAAGGATTGCGTTATCTTGCTCATCAGTCATCTCATGCGCGAGCTTTGCACGCAAGTTGTCTGAAGTTCTAGCTGCCCCCGGCTCTGGTCTTGACCTCACCATACCGGTCCACCAGAAATCCATGTATGCTGTTGAATTAACCTAAGACTGACTTGCAACATCAGGCTCTTCATTCTCCTCATCATCTTTTTTTTGCACCAGCACGACTTGTTTTCCAGATACTTTTCTTCTAGAGGAGGTTGATGAAAATCCAATGGATTTTGCAATTGTGGCCTCGGGTCATAAACTGATATAAGTCATTCTTTTTTATTAGGCATTTCATTGTGCATGCCAGCTACCTACAATTTCTTGTATCATGGCTAATGTTTTTATGATATTTGAGTTATAGCTGAGGATACCTCTTTGACCTTGACCCCTGCAGCTGTGACGAGTCTCTCCTTAATCCATCCTTCTCTATGACAGAAATGATCCTTTCTTTTGAGGCAAATAAAGGCAAATTTTCCTTATATCGACCTTCCAAGCTATCAAACGCACTGTGCTTGTCCCTGGAATCTTTGCGAGCTTCCTTTCTGGTAGGCTAACTCATCCACTCTTTAATATGTTTACTTCTTCACCTCCGACGACGAATTGGTGGGCCTTCTCCAAACAGGTTCTCAGAGACTTTGGGTTCTCCTTGGACAATTAGGGGAAGAGGAGACTTGGCCTCAGCACATTGGTGAATACAACAGGCATAACTCCATAATTATGATGCCCAACTTGCAGGGACTCTTCTGTGAAGTGTTGCATACATTGTAAAACTGATATGTCTTGCTTCTGCCGCGGAGTAATCAAATGTGAAGAGTTCTTAACGAGATGCTTACAATACATAGATTGTGCCTTGTACCTTTGGACCAGTTGTCAAAAAGAATATATAGACCGAGATGACAAAACTTAAAACCATCTCTAGGACTTCCCCTCAGATATACATGAAAAGTTTTACACCTTAATGGGCCGAGAACATTTTTCAAACTCATAGCAGTTTTAAATTATAAGAGATGATACGTGGGGTCAAAGGTGCATCATAAGTGTCCCCTTTGGGCACCTTAAAATTGTTCATGGTCGTATACTCTACGATCTATTTAGAAAAATATCTTTCTTACACTATTTGCCTTTACTCTGGGTGATCCGAGGATGAATCATCCTCGAAATCACCTCAACAATAATGAGGCAATTGGGCACATTGCACATGTGTAGCTCCCCCTCCCGTGCCCTAACACCCAAAAAGTTCACCCATCGTATGCTACTAAGAGAAATACAAGGGGTAGAAACAAATCATGTGCACGTCAGCAAAGTGACATAGACTGATATAGTGGAAGCTTTATAAAAATTAAAATCATTGAAATAATCCTCAAATCATAAGTATACAAGTCTTGAAAATGTGTAACCCAAACACACAAATCGTAAACTTAGTAAAGTACTTCTAAGTCTCAAAAATACCATTCTCAAATCCACAAAAAAGAAATCTCAAAATAAAAATCCTCTCATCATGTCCTTGAATCATCGGTGTCCTCACTCGGACTCATCCTCGATGAACACTAGATTATAATCTTGATTCTCTTCAAAATATCAACAAGTGTTGTATTAGAGACAAGACAACACCCAGTAAGTAGCGTGTATGTATCCACTCTAGGATCATACATGGGGAAATAAGTGTAAATATATAATTAAATAGTTTATGAAAATATCGAGTTTCTCAGTGGCAATTAAATTACATATTACCCTTTATAGTCAAACAAGCAGCAAAGTCAAACTTCCACTCAAATAACCAATCAAATGTTAGTCAAAGCCAAAATGATGCAAAGTTCCAAAATCGATGCAATGTAAAGTTCAAAAGCCCAAATTCGAAGTCGAAATTCAAATTTCGATTCCAAATTCAAAGTTCAAATATGACTCCAAATCGGTCCAAAGTCCAAATTTCCAAAACAAAGTTTAATACAATGGATATAGCACTTTCTTTATAAGTGACTTATACGTAAGACCTACGAATTGATCACCAAATAGTCAATATGTCTAGTCGTCCTATCAAAATAGTCAGTATGCCTGGATGTCGTAATTTGCGGTCAATATGTCAGAGTGCAGCGCCCCACACCCCGGCCTAGCCGGATACGGTGCGCCCGCCGTACTTCACTACGGAGAGTACCAGGCGTTGATCCATAACATATCGTAGTCCAGAATAAAATATGTGGACTTTCATGCTTACACGTCATCAAGTAAGCAAAACCGAGGCAGAATAAAAACTTTTTAAAAATAAAAGCGTCTAACATCCACCATAAGTCTTACAGACATGTTCTCATAATGCGGAAATACGAAAGTTAATGTTTCCAACACAACTCTTAAAAATTCATCCATCACATCCATCATGACAGAAATCCTTAAGTCATCCTCCTCTCGCTCTTCTACGGATAAGGAACCCTAGGCTCGTCTTCAATCCATTCGACCCTATTTCCTGCGGGCTCTGGGAGGAAAAATAAGGGGTGAGTGACAACGTCACAAGCAAGTAAACCATAAATAATCGTGAATTAAATGGAAAGTCATACAAGAACCAAACCCCAAAATTCTGGTTTAGTAACATACTTGACCTTCCATCCAATATTCGTAAGTAACCAGCTTACAACTTATAAAAATCATAACTTAGGAGATATCAAAGCATAACATCTTAGCCTAAGTACAGTGTAACAATTATTCGACTAACCATTAAATGCAACATGCATGAGTATGCACATGTGATGCATCGTGATAATCATGAGGATAAATTCTTCTTTTCTTTCTTTCTTTCAAAACATCATCGTCAATAAAAACAAGAGAGTGTTCAGATCTATTCTATCCGGATATGAGGCCGTCATATTCTTTCTTTTGAATCTATTATTTCCGGATCCGAAAACGGTCATATCATAGTCATCAGGTCTATTCTTTCTGGGTCTGTACGGCCATAATCGTCATAACCAGGTCTATTCTCTCCGGGGCTGTACGGTCATAATCATCATAATCAGGTCTATTCTCTCCGGGCCTATACAGTCATAATCATCATAATCAAGTCTATTCTCTCTGGGCCTGAACGATCATAATCATCAGATTAATTAACCCCGGATCTGGAGCGGGTCCTGCTGGCTGGAAATATACGGTACCGAAGGAAAGCGTTCTTTTCAAAACGGAATCTTTTTTTAAAAACGCTTTTTCATCTTTTCTTGTCATAAAATCAGTTTCGTAAATCATGTAAGTGATGATGATGCAACGTATGACATGTACCATGCAATTCGTGACATGATGCGTTACATACATATAAGTACAATCTTATTCTTTGGGCTGGAAAAATTTCCAGAATTATCGTTCCGTTTGTACGGATTCAAAACCTCATGTTTTAGGCCCATTATCATGATTTCTTGTCATACATATGCATAAGGGTGTCTTTTCTACTTGTCATAAAATGTTCGTAGCATTTCGAGATATGTAAGACCCTTAAACAAATAAATTACCAAACAGGGTACTGCTGAATTCAGCAGTGCAGTACCCTTCTTTCATCTTTCTTTTAAGCCCAATATATTTTGTCTAATTTGGGCTAAGCCTGGAAAAATACTGTAAACATGACAATAAATATTGTGCATAAGCCCAAGCCGATTAAACAGGTCTAAATCACAAGAACGAGGCCTCCAATTAGTTCCGTAATTTCAGCCCAATTTTCCAGTTTAGTAGCGTTCGCTTTACTTTGGTATTTACCCCTTAAAATAATTATTCTAGGCTGATTAATTTACATAGACATGCTCATCTATGTCCTAAGTCATTATCATAAAATTTCCGGAGTAAAATAATAACTGTCAATGGGTCATTTATTCACTTTTCCAAAACGGATACATGCTGATTTCTGGAGTGACCAGTTTTACTACGAAATTTATTGTAACCAAACCGTAGGTCCTTTTTCAAAAATTCCAACTCACAGACTTAGTAAACACATAGGGATAGAATCCTACTAAACATCAGCCCATTTGCATATTTATAAAGTCCATTTTCAGGTCAATCAATACACCACTTAAATTCTATGCAGTCCAGTAAATTTCAGCTTGACCAGTTTTACTAAAAATTGCATTAAGGAAAAACCACAACTTATTTTACCAAAATTCCAACTCTCATATTTACTACATACATAGGACTAATGTCATACCAAAAATTAGCTTAATTGCATACTTCTAAGATCCATTTACAGGTCTTATAATACGTCACATTATTCTGCCCTGTTCCAGTAATTTCCGCTTTTGTCACTTTTACTTACTACAAGTGTCCCAACTTAAGTTGTTCATCAAGAATGGCTTACAAATCATCAAATACACATCTTAGCATAAACGTGCAAGGTTATAACACATTCTAAAGGTCACCTAAAATTTACTTAAAAACAGTTTTGAAGGTTACATATAACACACCTTGATCTTGCACGTTTGGTTCATGATAAAATCTATTCTTGGCACATCTAGAGTGTATGTACCATACCCCTAAAACAGCCCATTACACACTCATGCAAGGAATTGAATTTCATTTTCATCATGAACATATTACACCAAAGTCATAAACATACAACTTATATGTCTCCTTTCCCCACAAGTCACAATCTTCAACAAGAACAATATTTATTCCACACATTCCATCCAACCGTCCCCCTTACATAATAAAGAAGAGAACTTTGCCACATTCATCTTAGAAAATCATCATATTCATACTCAAAAAGGCAAAGAATCCACCTTTGAAGGAATCTCAAACATGCAAGCCACTTTTCTTAAGGATCCGAAAGTTTCATGCTTCAAACTTAGCATTTTACATCTAAGATTAAAACTTAGTAACATCTAGACATTCAAGCACATACTTTCACACACAAGTCATGAATATTTATAGTGTACTTGCCTTCTTCAAGCTTAAACCTTTTCTTAGCTTGGATCTTGGATGAAATAAGTAAAGTCTTCCTCCTCTTCACTATATGTAAACCCCACGGTTTGGAGGAGGAAAAGAGCAAACATTAGTTGTTATCTTAAGATAAAAGATAGCTAAATGGAGGCTAGATTGACTTACCAAGATAAAACTTGAATGGTGTTCAAACTTCTTAAGAAACTAGCACCACTTAAGAGCTTGAAAACTTGAACCTAGTGACCATGGAGGTCACGGTTTTTGAGCAAGAAAGAGTAGCAATGTGAGCTTCACTCTATGAAAGATATAGAAATTCTCTTAAAGAGTTTAGGGTATACTTACCTAGGACAAACTTGAACTTGGATGAATCCTAAACTTTCTTGGCTCAACTTTGGCCGTATGCCTTAATGGAAAAGAGAGAAGTCTCTTGCTCCTTGTGGATTCTTGAAGGTTGATAGTAAGAGTGTTCTAGGGTTTTCTTAGAGAAAATTTTCTTCACTTAGGCTAAGGGGTTAGCCGTTGGAAGCAAGAGGGAATAAGGGGTTACCTTGGCATAGTTAAGTTAATTAACTTTAGTTACTTTAGCTAATCAATGTTACTTTAAGAATAACTTGGGTTACTTTATCCAACTAGAGTTGCTTTAAGACTAACTTAGGTTACTTTAACCTTGTGGTTAACATAAAGTAACCATAGTAAGTTTTTGAAATGCTCCTTTATTAACCATAGAGGGAAAACCAGTGGTAATGGCCTTTAGTTGCCATTACCATGCTTAAATCACTTTTCAAGTGTGTTTAATGCAAAGCTATGTGGGTAGTTGTGTAGCGCCTCGGCCCGATACTGGTATTGGAACCAGTGCACCCGCCGTAGTCTACTATGAGAACTACGAAGCGTCAAAGCAGATCAAGCGTACATCATTCATGACGTAAGATAAATCAACAGAAACGTCGTAAAATTTAAAACTTCACCATCATCAATGTAACCAGAAAATACCGCGAAAATAAAAGGTGTTCGATCATCTGTCTAACATATCCTCCCAGTACAACATGGTAAACATCAAGATTCCCAACTTAAAGAAAGTAATTATACATCTATCTACTTCCATGCCTATCATCCCATTGAGCCCACTCGCCATCGTCCTCGACAAATATCATCTCATATTCTGGCTCACCTGAAAAGGAAATAGAGTATCTGTTCTTAGCGAAATTATCGCCAGCAAGTAACCCGTCTATACACCTTACTGGATCACACACGACGAGTCACCAGTGTATAAGTCATTGCCCAAAATAAGGTGCTCGGGTTAGCAAATAGCATATTTATAAGAATTCCTCAAAACAGATAAAACACATAAATAATACACGGATACGAGAACAAACATGTACTAAAACAACATATCACATAAACAAGTCATAAGCTAGTCACATTTCTTGCATGTCAAATCTTGTGCTTCGTGTATCATGATGCATGTACCTCTTTAAAACCACGCACAACACCCATGCATATGTCTTCTTTCATAAACATGTCATGAGTGTCATTTCACAAAACATTTCATAATACTTCTTATCATATTCTTCGCGTAGCAGAACTTTATACCCTGTGGGTGATCAGTCCACAACAACAGAACTTTATACCCCATGCTGAAAGGTCCACGGCCCCATAACATATAACTTTATACCCCGTGCTGAAAGGTCCACGGCCCCATAACATATATCATATATCCGTGCTGAAAGGTCCACGGCCCCATTACATATATCATATTGTAGCGCCCCGGCCCGACGCTGTCATCGGAACCAGTGCACCCGCCGTAGCCTACTATGAGAACTACGAAGCGTCAAAGCAGATCAAACGAACATCATTCATGACGTAAGATAAATTAGCGGAAACGTCATAAAATCTAAACCTTCATCGTCAATAATACAACCAGAAAATGCAGCGGAATTAAAAGGTGTTTGTTCATCTAGTCAACATAAGTTTTAGAACAACATAATAACAATGAGTTTCCAAACTTAAAGAAAGTATTCCAGCATCTATCTATTCCCATGTCCATCATCCCATTGAGCCCACTCGCCGTCGTCTTCGATAAATATCAACTCATATTCAGGCTCACCTGAAAAGGAATAGAATGATTGTTCTTAGCAAAAATTTCGCCAGCAAGTAACCCGTCTATACACCTTACGGAATCACACACGACGAGTCACCAGTGCATAAATCATTGCCCAAAAATAGGGTGCTCGGGTTAACAAATAGTATCCCAATAAGAATTCCTCAAACCAGATTAAGCACATATATGGTACACAGGTACGAGAACGAACATGTATTAAAACAACGTATCACATAAGCAAGTCATAAACTAACCACGTCTCTTTCATGTCAAGTCTTATGCTCGTGTATCATGATGCATGTACTTCTTTAAAATCACACACAACACCCATGCATATGTCTTCTTTCATAAACATGTCATGCATGTCATTTCACAAAACATTTCATCACTTTACATATCATATTCTTCGCGTAGCAGAACTTTACATATCATATTCTTCGCGTAGCAGAACTTTATACCCTGTGGGTGATCAGTCCACAGCAAACATAACTTTATACCCCGTGCTGAAAGGTCCACGGCCCCATTACATATATCATATATCCGTGCTGAAAGGTCCACGGCCCCATTACATATATCATATATCCGTGCTGAAAGGTCCACGGCCCCATAAAATAACTTTATTTTCCGTGCTGATAGGTCCACGGCCCCATAAAATAACTTTATTTTCCGTGCTGATAGGTCCACGGCCCCATAAAATACTTTATACCCTGCTGTTGATTCACAGATCATGCTTTTATACCCTGCTTTCGCAGGCGTGACTTTTATACCCTGCGATCAACCAGCAGCCATCTTGTCTTTCGAAAACTTCAAACTTTTCTTGTAAACACATGTTCTTTCGCAAAGCAATTCTCAAATCAAATGCAAGTGCCCATGTCATGATGCAGAATGCTCATGTAACATCATATCAAACGTATAAACATGCACACACACTTTACATATCAAGTACAAAGTCATGAACCCCTATCACATTCTGCTCGTATCTTTTCATGTCCCTTCGTATTACGAAATCGTCTCGATTTCACACTTAACCTTGCTCGTTCATACTTCCTCAAACACACCCTTTTCGTACCATTTTGTGCTCTTTCATATTGCTAACTCACTTTGGATTCATACTTAACTTTACTCATTCACACTTAACGTTTACTACTCAAATACACCTCATTCATACCACTTCATGCCCTTTCGTATCACGAATCCTCTTCGAATTCATACTTAACCCTACTCATTCACACTTAATGTTTACAACTCTAGCACATCTCCAAAACACTTGTAATTTATGAGCAATGGAAGAGAATAAAGGTTTCTCACACACTCATCTTACATATCAAGTATACGGTCTTGCACCTTAAACACTCCCTGTTTGTATCTTTCCAAGTCCGTTCGTCTCACTAATTCACTTGGGATTCAATCTTATTCTTACTTAGTCAATCTTACCATCTATCCCTCAATTACACCTCAAATACCCTTGCATTTTATGTTCAAAGAAAGTGTATAAAGTTGCTACACTTACATAGGGCACCTAAAGGGTCAAAGAGGCTTCCAGTATAGTTAGAACGCTACATGAAGCGCCTATAGTGACTTAGAGCGCCTATACTAGGCGTTCGAAGTGTTCGTGGATGTTCCGTAGACATTGAACGCCTACATGAGGCGCCTAATGTGACATAGAGCGCTTCATGTAGGTGTTCGAAGTGTTCGGGGATGATTCAGGACACATTGAACGCTACATTAGGCGCCTAATGTGACATAGAGCGCCTAATGTAGGTGTTCGAAGTGTTCTGACGGTTCTAAATTGCAGTTTTTCTGTACGGGAAAGCTTCAGGACACATTGAACGCTACATTAGGCACCTAATGTGACATAGAGCGCCTAATGTAGGCGTTCGAAGTGTTCTGACGATGTCAAACTGCAGTTTTTCTGCAGTAACTTCCTCTCCAACACCCTCCTTCTTCAACCCTTTCATTTTCAACACTTAAAGATCCATCTTAACATCTAATTTCATCTTACTTAACACACATCTAAACATGAATTGATGCCTAGCCATGCCTAACAATATCCACTCTAGTCTTCAATCATTCACAACCTTCAAAAGATCTCATCAACTTTCCCAACACAACAAAACTACAGCAATGTCATCACTCATCTCTCAATTTCCTGCACTTACTCTCAACATCTAAGTGTAGACAATCAACATAAGAGTAGCGCAAGACAATAAGCACGTCAAAATATACACTTTTATGGGCATGCTTGACAACAACAAAGCACCACACAACTATTTTCAGAAATATGGCCCAAAGAGCAAGACTTTACACAATTAGCACAAGACTTACATATAGCAAAGCATTTAAGATAGACAAGACAAGAATACTAATGTGTGATTCATGTTTTCTCTTTGTAAGAACATAGGGCCTAAAGTATCAAAATTTACGTAAAGCGTATAGAAAGATTACTTGCCTTGGAATCTAGATAAGCTTACGGATTTACTGCAGAATTTCTGTAAAGATTGCACCTAGGTTGCACGCTCTTCCTTCCTTTCCTTCCTCTTCTCTTCTTCTTCCTTCCTCTTTCTTTTCTCTCTCTTTTCTCAGAATTTTCCTTCCTCCTTTGGTGTGAAAAACCGTCCCTCATGCTGAAATGGGGAGTTATACTAAATCTTGTAACTCCCCTAACTCCTAGTAGGGACCTTTTAGGTAATTACCCTTAGTTACCTTTAATTCTACTTTGAACCCTTCTTTCTTATTCTTCTATGTTTTAGGTGACTAAGTCTCATAACCTACAAAATTTATTACGTTGCATTTAAGGTGGACCTCTAAGTATTGAAAGTCGTGCTTAAAAGTCACGGGGTGTAACATTCCACCCCCCTTACAAAAAGTTTCGTCCTCGAAACTTACGTACCTTAGTCAAAGAGCTGAGGATACTTCTCCCGCATTTGTTCTTTGAGCTCCCAAGTGGCTTCACGTTCCGTGTGATTGCTCCACTAGACCTTTACATAACGAATCACTCGCTTCCTCAACACCTGATCCTTTCTGTCTACAATTTTCACAGGTATCTCCTCGTATGTAACATCATCCTTAAGTTCCAAAGGTTGAGCTTCAAGTACATGGCTTGGATCCGTCACGTACTTCCTTATTGTGACACGTGAAAGACATCGTGAACTTGCACCAACATGGGAGGTAACGCTAACCTATAAGCCAAGGATCCCACCTTCTCCAGTATTTCATAGGGATCAATAAAGCGAGGACTTAGCTTGCCCTTGACTCCAAACCTCATAACGCCCTTCGTGGGTGATACTCTCAAATAAACTTTTCACCCACATCAGATTCCAACTGTCGTCGTTTGGAATCTGCCCAAATCTTCTTGCGATCCTGAGCCGTCTTGAGTCTTTCCCGGATGACTTTCACCTTCTCTAGCGTCTTCTCCAATAGCTCAGGTCCGGTGATGGTCCTCACGCCTACTTCGTCCCAATAAACCGGAGACCTACATTTCTTTCCATACAAAGCTTCAAAAGGAGCCATATCAATTGCACTGTGGTGACTGTTATTATGAAGAACTCCATTAACTTCACCATTACATCTCCAACTCCTTTTGAAATCTAGGACACCAGCCTTTAACATGTCTTTTAGGGTACGCATAGCCCGTTCAGACTGTCCATGTCTGAGGGTGATAGGATGTACTCATCCTTACCTCCTTACCCAGGGCTCTCTAGAATACTATCCAGAGCTTGGAAGTGAACCGTTGATCTCGGTCAGACACTATACTTATTGGAACACCCTATAGACTGACAATGTTGTCCATATCTAAACTTACCAACTTTCGAGAAATACTTCCCTCGAGACCGATGGAAAATATGTAGATTGGTCGATCGATCCACAATCACCAGAATCATGTTATATCCACTTATTGTTCTTGGTAAACCAGTCACAAAATCCATTGTGACACATTCACATTTCTACTCTGGAATCTCCGACAGCATCGATAATCCACCAGATCGTTGGTGTTTATCACCACTTACTGACGCACCCGACATCTCTCAAATCTCCACAATATGCCCCTTCATCTCACACCACCAATAGTATTATCATAGATCCCTGTACATTTTGGTGCTCCTAGAATATATCTATAACCTTGAGCTGTGAGCCCCTTGCAATATTTCTTTCCTTAGCTCATCTAAATCAGGTATACAACCCCCTTTTTTTTCCAAACATAAACGCTTGTCCTCATTGGTCTTAAATCCATCAACCTGCCTATGCCTCAATTTCTAAACAATATCACCGACAATCTTATTCTTCTTTTGAGCTTCTCTCACCTAATTCATCAAACTTGAGATGCCAGTCTACAATGCGAAAACATTAACCATAGAGTCAAGCACATTCACCAAATTCTTCTATTTCTCTCTCAAGTGATGAGTGTCGCGCGTGGTTGGATTCTCTGCTTCACCCATCTACCACTTTATTAACTTTCCCGGGATGGTAATTAATGGTCATGTCGTAGTCCTTTAGTTGTTCCCCCAATCTTCGCTGCCTCATGTTTACTATCTCGAAGCATGCGCGATAACTCGTTTGTGTTGTACCAAAACACAACCTACAAGTGAAGTATCAAACTAAACTTGATTTGGATGGAGAATCATAACTTATGTTACAGTTTACGTACCTAGACTGTTTTTCGACACATCACTACATATCACAAACCCATCCGTACCAGAAGGTGGAGCCAATACTGAAACTATGGTTAACCTCGTCTTAAGCTCTGGGAAGCTGTTCTCTCATTCTGCCGTCCACTCAAACTTGGACTTCTTTTGAGTAAGGCAATTGAGGAACATTGCTATTGTCGAGAATCCCTCAACCAGCTTCCTATAATAACTAGCTAGACCCAAGAAACGCCGACTTTGGTGTCATTCGTAGACCTAGACCACTTGGTAATAAGTTCAACTTCCTTCACATCAACAGCAATCCCCTGGGTTATATCTTCCATCACAAAATTCTTAACTGTCACTTGCTTCAATCGATAGTAAGTGTTGATGTGAAATCGTAATTTGATTTTGGAGGCTTGGACACAGTATGGAATCTCCGACTATTCTGGTGAACCAAAAAGGTGCTTAACAAATCCCTTTGCCACAAAAGAGGGGTTCACACCGCTATCAAGAGTACATTGGTGAATATCTTGTTCACTAAAATTGTACCTCATACCTCATCGGCGACTTCCAATATCCATGGCAATCATGACATTGACGCGGACAGAGTACATTGGTGAATATCTTGTTCACTAAAATTGTACCTCATACCACATCGGCGACTTCCAATATCCATGGCAATCATGACATTGACGCGGACATTCGTCCTCGGCTGCTGAGCCGCTTCCCCCAGAGCATTCTTCCTCATCTCTGGACAATCTCTAACGAGATGACCTACCTATCCGCATCGATAACACACTCTTGCCAACTTCTCACATTCACCATCATGGCTCTTATTGCAATGCGGAAAACTCCAACAGCCTAATTTACATCTGGGTTCTATGGTGGGGGTCTCTAAAATTTTCCGACCGGACATCTCTTCTGAATCTTGATCCAAACGTCCTGGCCTGCCACTAACTCAATCTCTTCTCTTAATCTCTTACCTTTGTTGGAGTATCCTGCATCGGCCTTTCTTGCCGCCACTCTGCTGAAATCACCCTCGACGTGAGAACATGCATCCATCATGTCCTCGTATGTTCTCATCCATGCGTTTACAATTGCTGACTGAATTCTTGAGTCCAAACCTCGTTCGAACTTTGTCATCTTTAAGCGATTATCAAGCATAATCGCAGGAGCGAACTTACCCAAAGCATGGACATGGTCGGCATACTCCGACATTATCATCCGACCCTATTTCAGCCTGTCGGACGCCCTTATCTTGTCTAAGCTGGCTATCTTGGGCACGTAATACTGCAGAGAGGCATATCACAGAATTGTGTCCTAGAGATCAATGGGGTCTGAAATTTAAATTATTATAGAAATTTAAAGGATATACGCGCTCGCACACACCCAACCCAGATCATACTTAGACTCTAGAAAATCAGCACTTATAACTAAGGATCAACCTTAAGGGAGAATCATATCTTAGGTGTCTAAAAGATCATGAACCTAAGTTTCCGAGATAGATCTGAAGCCTAGTCTCTGATACCACCTGTAGCGCCCCGGCCCGACGCTGTCATCGGAACCAGTGCACCCGCCGTAGCCTACTATGAGAACTACGAAGCGTCAAAGTAGATCAAGAGAACATCATTCATGACGTAAGATAAATTAGCGGAAACGTCATAAAATCTAAACCTTCATCGTCAATAATACAACCAGAAAATGCAGCGGAATTAAAAGGTGTTTGTTTATCTAGTCAACATAAGTTTTAGAACAACATAATAACAATGAGTTTCCAAACTTAAAGAAAGTATTCCAGCATCTATCTATTCCCATGTCCATCATCCCATTGAGCCCACTCGCCGTCGTCTTCGATAAATATCAACTCATATTCAGGCTCACCTGAAAAGGAATAGAATGATTGTTCTTAGCGAAAATTTCGCCAGCAAGTAACCCGTCTATACACCTTACGGAATCACACACGACGAGTCACCAGTGCATAAATCATTGCCCAAAAATAGGGTGCTCGGGTTAACAAATAGTATCCCAATAAGAATTCCTCAAACCAGATTAAGCACATATATGGTACACAGGTACGAGAACGAACATGTATTAAAACAACGTATCACATAAGCAAGTCATAAACTAACCACGTCTCTTTCATGTCAAGTCTTATGCTTCGTGTATCATGATGCATGTACTTCTTTAAAATCACACACAACACCCATGCATATGTCTTCTTTCATAAACATGTCATGCATGTCATTTCACAAAACATTTCATCACTTTACATATCATATTCTTCGCGTAGCAGAACTTTACATATCATATTCTTCGCGTAGCAGAACTTTATACCCTGTGGGTGATCAGTCCACAGCAAACATAACTTTATACCCCGTGCTGAAAGGTCCACGGCCCCATTACATATATCATATATCCGTGCTGAAAGGTCCACGGCCCCATTACATATATCATATATCCGTGCTGAAAGGTCCACGGCCCCATAAAATAACTTTATTTTCCGTGCTGATAGGTCCACGACCCCATAAAATAACTTTATTTTCCGTGCTGATAGGTCCACGGCCCCATAAAATACTTTATACCCTGCTGTTGATTCACAGATCATGCTTTTATACCCTGCTTTCGCAGGCGTGACTTTTATACCCTGCGATCAACCAGCAGCCATCTTGTCTTTCGAAAACTTCAAACTTTTCTTGTAAACACATGTTCTTTCGCAAAGCAATTCTCAAATCAAATGCAAGTGCCCATGTCATGATGCAGAATGCTCATGTAACATCATATCAAACGTATAAACATGCACACACACTTTACATATCAAGTACAAAGTCATGAACCCCTATCACATTCTGCTCGTATCTTTTCATGTCCCTTCGTATTACGAAATCGTCTCGAGTTCACACTTAACCTTGCTCGTTCATACTTCCTCAAACACACCCTTTTCGTACCATTTTGTGCTCTTTCATATTGCTAACTCACTTTGGATTCATACTTAACTTTACTCATTCACACTTAACGTTTACTACTCAAATACACCTCATTCATACCACTTCATGCCCTTTCGTATCACGAATCCTCTTCGAATTCATACTTAACCCTACTCATTCACACTTAATGTTTACAACTCTAGCACATCTCCAAAACACTTGTAATTTATGAGCAATGGAAGAGAATAAAGGTTTCTCACACACTCATCTTACATATCAAGTATACGGTCTTGCACCTTAAACACTCCCTGTTTGTATCTTTCCAAGTCCGTTCGTCTCACTAATTCACTTGGGATTCAATCTTATTCTTACTTAGTCAATCTTACCATCTATCCCTCAATTACACCTCAAATACCCTTGCATTTTATGTTCAAAGAAAGTGTATAAAGTTGCTACACTTACATAGGGCACCTAAAGGGTCAAAGAGGCTTCCAGTATAGTTAGAACGCTACATGAAGCGCCTATAGTGACTTAGAGCGCCTATACTAGGCGTTCGAAGTGTTCGTGGATGTTCCGTAGACATTGAACGCCTACATGAGGCGCCTAATGTGACATAGAGCGCTTCATGTAGGTGTTCGAAGTGTTCGGGGATGATTCAGGACACATTGAACGCTACATTAGGCGCCTAATGTGACATAGAGCGCCTAATGTAGGTGTTCGAAGTGTTCTGACGGTTCTAAATTGCAGTTTTTCTGTACGGGAAAGCTTCAGGACACATTGAACGCTACATTAGGCGCCTAATGTGACATAGAGCGCCTAATGTAGGCGTTCGAAGTGTTCTGACGATGTCAAACTGCAGTTTTTTCTGCAGTAACTTCCTCTCCAACACCCTCCTTCTTCAACCCTTTCATTTTCAACACTTAAAGATCCATCTTAACATCTAATTTCATCTTACTTAACACACATCTAAACATGAATTGATGCCTAGCCATGCCTAACAATATCCACTCTAGTCTTCAATCATTCACAACCTTCAAAAGATCTCATCAAATTTCCCAACACAACAAAACTACAGCAATGTCATCACTCATCTCTCAATTTCCTGCACTTACTCTCAACATCTAAGTGTAGACAATCAACATAAGAGTAGCGCAAGACAATAAGCACGTCAAAATATACACTTTTATGGGCATGCTTGACAACAACAAAGCACCACACAACTATTTTCAGAAATATGGCCCAAAGAGCAAGACTTTACACAATTAGCACAAGACTTACATATAGCAAAGCATTTAAGATAGACAAGACAAGAATACTAATGTGTGATTCATGTTTTCTCTTTGTAAGAACATAGGGCCTAAAGTATCAAAATTTACGTAAAGCGTATAGAAAGATTACTTGCCTTGGAATCTAGATAAGCTTACGGATTTACTGCAGAATTTCTGTAAAGATTGCACCTAGGTTGCACGCTCTTCCTTCCTTTCCTTCCTCTTCTCTTCTTCTTCCTTCCTCTTTCTTTTCTCTCTCTTTTCTCAGAATTTTCCTTCCTCCTTTGGTGTGAAAAACCGTCCCTCATGCTGAAATGGGGAGTTATACTAAATCTTGTAACTCCCCTAACTCCTAGTAGGGGCCTTTTAGGTAATTACCCTTAGTTACCTTTAATTCTACTTTGAACCCTTCTTTCTTATTCTTCTATGTTTTAGGTGACTAAGTCTCATAACCTACAAAATTTATTACGTTGCATTTAAGGTGGACCTCTAAGTATTGAAAGTCGTGCTTAAAAGTCACGGGGTGTAACACATATATCCGTGCTGATAGGTCTACGGCCCTATTACATATATCATGTATCCGTGCTGATAGGTCCACGGCCCCATAAAATAACTTTATTTTCCGTGCTGATAGGTCCACGGCCCCATAAAATAACTTTATTTTCCGTGCTGATAGGTCCACGGCCCCATAAAATACTTTATACCCTGCTGTTGATTCACAGATCATGCTTTTATACCCTGCTTTCGCAGGCGTGACTTTTATACCCTGCGATCAATCAGCAGCCATCGTTGCTTTTCGAAAACTTTAATCTTCTTTTCAAACTCGTATTCTTTTCACAAACCGAAACTCATGTCGAAATGCAAAGTGTTCATGTCATGATGCAGAATGCTCATGTAACATCATATCAAACGTGTAAACATGCACACACACTTTACATATCAAGTACCAAGTCATGAACCTCTATCACATCCTGCTCGTATCATTTCATGTCCTTTCGTATTACGAAATCATCTCGAGTTCACACTTAACCTTGCTCGTTCATACTTCCTCAAACACACCCTTTTTGTACCATTTTGTGCTCTTTCATATTGCTAACTCACTCTGGATTCAAACCTAACTTTACTCATTCACACTTAATGTTTACAACTCAAATACACCTCATTCATACCACTTCATGCTCTTTCGTATCGCGAATCCACTTCGAAGTCATACTTAACCCTACTCATTCACACTTAATGTTTACAACTATAGCACACTTTCAAAACACTTTGTAATTTATGAGCAATGGAAGAGAATAAAGGTATCTCACACACATCTTACATATCAAGTATACGGTCTTGCACCTCAAACACTCCCTGTTTGTATCTTTCCAAGTCAGTTCGTCTAATTAATTCACTTAGGATTCAATCTTATTCTTACTTAGTCAAACTTACCATCTATTCCTCAATTACACCTCAAATACCCTTGCATTTTATGTTCAAAGGAAGTGTATAAAGTTACTACACTTACATAGGGCGCCTAAAGGGTCAAAAAGACTTCCAGTATACTTGGAACGCCACATGAGGTGCCTAAAGTGGCTTGGAATGCCTATACTAGGCGTTCGAAGTGTTCGGGGAGGTGCCGTATACATCGAACGCCTACATGAAGCGCCTAATGTGACATGAAGTGCCTAATGTAGGTGTTCGAAGCGTACGGGGATGCTCTGGGACACATTGAACGCCTACATTAGGCGCCTAATGTGACTTGAAGCGCCTAATGTAGGTGTTCGAAGTGTTCTGACGGTTCAGAATTGCAGTTTTTCTACAGTAACTTCCTCCCATCTCCTTCCTTCTTCAACCCCTTTCATGTTCAACACCTCAAGATCAATCTTAGCACCTTGATTCATCATGCTTAACACACAACTATCATGATTTGATTCTTAAACATGCAAACTAGTATCCACTCTAAACCTTCTCTCATCCACAAGCTTCTCTAGATATCTTCACACCTTCCAACACAACATGTCTACAACCAAACCAACATCCATCCTTCCCCCTTGCAAACACTCTCAAAACAACTAAGGTGTAATTACCACACTTACGAACTTATATCAAGACAATAAACACCTTACGTACAACACTCTTATGGGCATATTTAACAACGAAGAACACAACATAACCGTTTCAAATATTGGCCCAAAGAACGTAGCTTTCCTAAATCAACAACAACAACAATTACATATAGTAAAGCATTTAACATAAGCAGACCAAAGCTACTAATGTGTGATCCAAGTTTTCTCTTTGTAAGAACATAGGGCCTATAGAATCAAAATTTGCGTAAAGCGTATAGAAAGATTACTTGCCTTTGTTTCTAGTTAAGCTTACGAATTTACTGCAGAATTTCGGCAAGGATTGCACCTAGATTGGCCTTCTTCCTTCATTTTCCTTCTCCTCTTCTTCTTCTTCCTCTCCTTTTCTCTTTTCTCCCTTTCTCCTGCAGTTTCTCTTCTCTTTTTCCTCTGTTTAACCGCCCCCCTTAGATTAATGGGGAGCTATACTATGTGTTGTGTAACTCCCCTATCCTTTAGTAGGGACTTGTTAGGTAATTTTCCTTAATTACCTTTAATTCTACTTTTAACCTCTTTTTCTTATTTTTCTATATCTTGAGTAACTAAGTCTCACATCCTACAACATTAATCAAATTGCATTTAAAGTTAACCATTAAGTATTAAAAGTCGTGCTTAAAAGTCACGGGGTATGACATTCCACCACCTTACAAAAAGTTTCGTCCTCCAAACTTACGTACCTTAGTTGAAGAGTTGAGGATACTTCTCCTGCATCCAATCTTCGAGTTTCCAAGTGGCTTCCCGCTCGTTGTGATTGCTCCATTGAACCTTCCCATAAGGAATCACCGGTTTCCTCAGCACTTGTTCCTTCTGGTCCACTATCCTCACCGGCACCTCTTTGTAGGTAACATCACTATTAAGTTCCAAAGGCTGTGCTTTGAATACATAGCTCAGATCCATCACGTACTTCCTTAACTGTGATACGTGAAAGACGTTATGAACTTATGTCGATACCGGAGGTAATGCCAAACCTTCCACTTTTCAAGTATCTTGTAGGGACCAATAAAACGGGGCTTCGCTTACCTTTCACTCTAAGCCTCATAATGCCCTTCGTAGGTGACACTCTCAAATAAACCTTTTCACCTACTTTAAATTCCAAAGACCGTCGCTTGGAATCAGGCCAATTTTTTTATTACAATCCTGAGCTGTCTTAAGTCTTTCCCGCATGATCTTCCCTTTTCTAGTGTCTTATCAAGTAACTCAGGTCTATTGATGGTCCTCATGCCGACTTCATCCTAATAAATTAAGGACCTATACTTTCTTTCATACAACGTTCGAAAGGAGCCCTATCACTTGCATTGTGGTGACTGTTATTATACGAGAACTCTATTAATTTAACCATTCCGTCCCAACTCCCTTTGAAGTCTAGGACACAAGCCCCTAGCATGTCTCCTAAGGTCTGGATAGTCCGCTCAGACTGCCCATTGGTTTGGAGGTAATACGTTATACTTAACCTTATTTCCGTCCCCATGGCTCTCTAAAATATTGTCCAGAGCTTGGAAGTAAACCGTTGGTCTTGGTTAGATACTATGCTTATGGGAACACCGTGCAGGTTGACAATGTTGTCCATGTCTATATTTTACCAACTTATTGAGAGACTCTTTCCTCGAGACCGATAGAAAATGTGCAGACTTGGTTCACCGATCCACAATCACCAAAATCATGTTATATCGACTTCTTGTTTTAGGTAACCAACCACAAAGTCCATTGTAATAAGTTCCTATCTCTACCCTGGAAGCTCCAACGGTATCACTAATCCACTAGGTTGTTGGTGTTCAGTCTCAGCTTGCTGACACACTAGACATCTCTCAATGAACTCCGCAATATGTCTCTTCATCCCACACCACCAATAATATTGTTTGAGATCTCTGTACTTCTTGGTGCTGCCGGGATGTATCAATAACCTTCAAACTGTGAGCTTCCTACAAAAATTTCTCTTCTGAATTCATCCACCTCAGGAACACCTAGTTACCCACTAAACCATAGGCTCCCGTCATCATTAGCCTGAAATTCATCAACCCAACTATACCTCAGTTCCTCAGCAATAACACCCACAGTCTTATCATTATTCTGGGCCTCTTCCACCCGATCCATCAGACTCGATGTGATGGTCAATGCTGTCAAAATATTCACCTTAGAGTCAATCAAATCTAGACCAATTATTCTATTTCTCTCTCCAATGGTGATTGTCGCTCATGGTTAGACTTCCTGTTTAGTGCATCAGCCACTTTATTAGCTTTTCTTGGATGGTAATTAATGGTCAAGTCGTAGTGCTTTAGCATTTCCGACCATCACCGCTGTCCCATGTTCAATTCCTTCCGGAGGAACAGATACTTTAGGCTCTTACGATTGGTAAACCTAGTACACTTTTTTTTCATATAAAAAGTGCCGCTAAATCTTCAGAGCGAACACAACTACTACAAACTCAAAATCATATGTCGGACCATTCTGTTCGTAAGGTTTTAGTTGCCTCATAGCATATGCGATAACTCACCCATGTTACATCAAATCACAACCTACCAGTAAAGTATTACCCTCAACTCGATTTGGATGGAAATCATAAATTATGATATAGTTTACGTACCTAGGCCATTTTTTTGACGTATCACTATAGATCAAAAACCAATCAGTACCGGAAGGTTGATTCGATACTGGAGCTTTGGTTAACCTTCTCTTAAGCTCCGTGAAGCTTTTCTCGCATTCTGCCGTTCACTCAACTTGGACTTCTTTTGGGTAAGGCGACTGAGGGGCACTGCTTTTGTTGGGAATCCCTCGTCAAACTGCTGGTTGACTAGCTAGACCCAAGAACTCCACACTCCAGTGGCACTTGCGTTTATACCACTCGCTAATAACTGCAACTATTCTGGTGAACCACAAAGGCGCTTAGCGAATCCCTTTGCCACGAAAGAGTGATTCAGGCTGCCATCGAAAAGCACATTGGTCAATATCTATTTACTAAAATTGCACCTCATACCACGTCGGTGGATTCCTAAATATCCGTGTCAGTCATGACATGGACGTGGGTATTTGTCCTCGGCTGCTGAGCCGCTTTTCCCAAAGCATTCTTTCTCATCTCTGGCAATCTCTAATGTGATGACCCCCCTGTCTGCATCGATAACACACTCTTGCCAACCTCCCACAGTCACCATCATGGCTCTTATTGCAATGTGGAAAACTCCTACAACCTGATTTACAACTGGGTTCTATGATGGGGGTCTCTAAAATTTTCCCGACCGGGCATCTCTTCTGGATCTTGATCCAAACGTCCTGGCCTGCCACCAACTCAAATCTCTTCTCTTAACCTCTTACCTTTGTCAGAGTATCCTGCATCGGCCTCTCTTGCCACCACTATGCGGAAATCACTCTCGACACATAAGCACGCATCCATCATGCTTGTTGATTCTCATCCATGCGCTTACAATTGCTGACTGAATCCTTGAGTTCAAACCTTGTTCGAACTTTGTCATCCTTAAGCGATTATCAGACATAATCGTAGGAGCGAACTTACCCAAAGCATGGACATGGTCGGCATACTCCGACATTATCATCCGACCCTGTTTTAGCCCGTCGAACGCCCTTATCTTGTCTAAGCTTTTTGTCTCGGGCACGTAATACTTCAGAAAGGCATCACAGAATTGTGTACAAGAGATTGGTGGGGTCCAAAATTAAAATTATTTTAGAAAGTTAAATAATATACGCGCTCGCACACCCCCAACCCAGATCCTACTTAGGCTCTAAATAATCAGCACTTATACCTAAGGATCAAACTTAAGGGAAAATCATATCTTAAATTGCTAAAAGATCATGAACCTAAGTTTCCGAGATAGATCTGAAGCCTAGTCTCTGATACCACCTGTAGCGCCCCAGCCCGATACTGGTATCGGAACCAGCGCACCCGCCGTAGTCTACTATGAGAACTACGAAGCGTCAAAGCAGATCAAGCGTACATCATTCATGACGTAAGATAAATCAACAGAAACGTCGTAAAATTTAAAACTTCACCATCATCAATGTAACCAGAAAATACCGCGGAAATAAAAGGTGTTCGATCATCTGTCTAACATATCCTCCCAGTACAACATGGTAAACATCAAGATTCCCAACTTAAAGAAAGTAATTATACATCTATCTACTTCCATGCCTATCATCCCATTGAGCCCACTCGCCATCGTCCTCGACAAATATCATCTCATATTCTGGCTCACCTGAAAAGGAAATAGAGTATCTGTTCTTAGCGAAATTATCGCCAGCAAGTAACCCGTCTATACACCTTACGGGATCACACACGACGAGTCACCAGTGTATAAGTCATTGCCCAAAATAAGGTGCTCGGGTTAGCAAATAGCATCTTTATAAGAATTCCTCAAAACAGATAAAACACATAAATAATACACGGATACGAGAACAAACATGTACTAAAACAACATATCACATAAACAAGTCATAAGCTAGTCACATTTCTTGCATGTCAAATCTTATGCTTCGTGTATCATGATGCATGTACCTCTTTAAAACCACGCACAACACCCATGCATATGTCTCTATTCATAAACATGTCATGCGTGTCATTTCACAAAACATTTCATAATACTTCTTATCATATTCTTCGCGTAGCATAACTTTATACCCTGTAGGTGATCAGTCCACAGCAACAGAACTTTATACCCCGTGCTGAAAGGTCCACGGCCCCATTACATATATCATATATCCGTGCTGATAGGTCCACGGCCCCATTACATATATCATATATCAGTGCTGATAGGTCCACGGCCCCATAAAATAACTTTATTTTCCGTGCTGATAGTTCCACGGTACAATAAAAGAACTTTATTTTCCGTGCTGATAGGTCCACGGCCCCATAAAATAACTTTATTTTCAGTGCTGATAGGTCCACGGCCCCATAAAATACTTTATACCCTGCTGTTGATTCACAGATCACGCTTTTATACCCTACGTTCGCAGGCGTGACTTTTATACCCTGCGATCAACCAGCAGCCATCGTTGCTTTTCGAAAACTTTAATCTTCTTTTCAAACTCGTATTCTTTTCACAAACCGAAACTCATGTCGAAATGCAAAGTGTTCATGTCATGATGCAGAATGCTTATGTAACATCATATCAAACGTGTAAACATGCACACACACTTTACATATCAAGTACCAAGTCATGAACCTCTATCACATCCTGCTCGTATCATTTCATGTCCTTTCGTATTACGAAATCATCTCGAGTTCACACTTAACCTTGCTCGTTCATACTTCCTCAAACACACCTTTTTCGTACCATTTTGTGCTCTTTCATATTGCTAACTCACTCTGGATTCATACCTAACTTTACTCATTCACACTTAATGTTTACAACTCAAATACACCTCATTCATACCACTTCATGCCCTTTCGTATCGCGAATCCACTTCGAATTCATACTTAACCCTACTCATTCACACTTAATGTTTACAACTCTAGCACACTTTCGATACACTTTGTAATTTATGAGCAATGGAAGAGAATAAAGGTATCTCACACACATCTTACATATCAAGTATACGGTCTTGCACCTCAAACACTCCTTGTTTGTATCTTTCCAAGTCCGTTCGTCTCATTAATTCATTTGGGATTCAATCTTATTCTTACTTAGTCAAACTTACCATCTATTCCTCAATTACACCTTAAATACCCTTGCATTTTATGTTCAAAGGAAGTGTATAAAGTTACTACACTTACATAGGACGCCTAAAGGGTCAAAAAGACTTCCAGTATACTTGGAACGCCACATGAGGCGCCTAAAGTGGCTTGGAGCGCCTATACTAGGCGTTCGAAGTGTTCGGGGAGGTGCCGTATACATCGAACGCCTACATGAAGCGCCTAATGTAGGTGTTCGAAGCGTACGGGGATGCTCTGGGACACATTGAACGCCTACATTAGGCGCCTAATGTGACTTGAAGCGCCTAATGTAGGTGTTCGAAGTGTTCTGACGGTTCAGAATTGCAGTTTTTCTGCAGTAACTTCCTCCCATCTCCTTCCTTCTTCAACCCCTTTCATGTTCAACACCTCAAGATCAATCTTAGCACCTTGATTCATCATGCTTAACACACAACTATCATGATTTGATTCTTAAACATGCAAACTAGTATCCACTCTAAACCTTCTCTCATCCACAAGCTTATCTAGATATCTTCATACCTTCCAACACAACATGTCTACAACCAAACCAACATCCATCCTTCCCCCTTGCAAACACTCTCAAAACAACTAAGGTGTAATTACCACACTTACGAACATATATCAAGACAATAAACACCTTACGTACAACACTCTTATGGGCATATTTAACAACGAAGAACACAACATAACCGTTTCAAATATTGGCCCAAAGAACATAGTTTTCCTTAATCAACAACAACAATTACATATAGTAAAGCATTTAACATAAGCAAACTAAAGCTACTAATGTGTGATCCAAGTTTTCTCTTTGTAAGAACATAGGGCCTATAGAATCAAAATTTGCGTAAGGCGTATAGAAAGATTACTTGCCTTTGTTTCTAGTTAAGCTTACGAATTTACTGCAGAATTTCGGTAAGGATTGCACCTAGATTGGCCTTCTTCCTTCCTTTTCCTTCTCCTGT
Source organism: Eustoma russellianum (assembly GCA_036186865.1). Classification (NCBI taxonomy): domain Eukaryota; kingdom Viridiplantae; phylum Streptophyta; class Magnoliopsida; order Gentianales; family Gentianaceae; genus Eustoma; species Eustoma russellianum. The sequence continues at coordinate 20,137,520 of AP025071.1, read as the reverse complement.
TCTTCTTCTTCCTCTCCTTTTCTCTTTTCTCCCTTTCTCCTGCGGTTTCTCTTCTCTTTTTCCTCTGTTTAACCGCCCGCCATAGATTAATGGGGAGTTATACTATATGTTGTGTAACTCCCCTATCCTTTAGTAGGGACTTGTTAGGTAATTTTCCTTAATTACCTTTAATTCTACTTTTAACCTCTTTTTCTTATTTTTCTATATTTTGAGTAACTAAGTCTCACATCCTACAACATTAATCAAATTGCATTTAAAGTTGACCATTAAGTATTAAAAGTCGTGCTTAAAAGTTGTGTGGTATGACAAGTTGCCCTCTTTTTATTAATTATTTTCCCCTTTTTCTTGATTTAAAATATAATTAGGAAAATTATGATCCCTCTTGGACTCATGGGGCCGAAATTTTGTGAGAGTTGGGGAAAAATTGCCCCACTACTTAAAACTCCTTAATTTCTATTTGGGCTTATTTTAAGAAGACCCTTAAGATTAGCCTTCTTATAAATTTGAAAAACCTTCTAAGGCCCTTTTTAAGCCTTGTGGCCGAAATGTCTTAGGCCCTGGAGGGGTGAACTGATCATTTCATTTGCTTCATAACGCTCACCTCTTTCATTATATAATATCTACTTTAAGGGGATTTAATTAAAGAAGCAATAATATAACTTAATAAAATGTACTTGGAAGATCTAACATTTCATTACGCTATTTCATCATAGTTCCAAGTATAATACGGTTGGGGTACGACACAGAGCGTCCTATCAAAATAGTCAATATGCTCGCACGTCCCTTTTTGTTTGGCATCAATTATGCTTAACGATATATTTCACATTGTGAGGGTGAATTTCGCAAAATGTACAATGCACAAATTCAAATACACCAAATATCAAAATATTCCTAACCCCCGTGTATCCATATATATATATATATATATATATATATATATATATATATATATATATATATATATGTATGCACATGCACATATATGTGCATATATACGTAAACACATACACGAACATCCCTCGCACACATCCTTTAATTACATTACTTAAACTCCCTCTGTCCAAAAGTCCACTCCCTCATCTTAGCCCAAAACCCGTGGCTCAAATCTCTTTCTTTCCTTTTTTCCTTTTCTGGCCCGCTGCCCAGGTTTGTGCTCAGTCCAGTGGCCTGGCCTTCTCCCTTCCTCACGGCCCGCCAGCCCTCCTTTCTCCTTTTTTTTTGTTTTTTTTCTGGACCAACCCATTTTCTCTCCTTTTTTCCTCTGGAAACACCACACGCAATTCACACTTAACACACAGCACACACCCATGCGCACATTGCACCACCTGCACTGCCCATGTGCCACCGTCATGTCAGTGCATGTGGCTCACGCGTCGCTGCTGGCATCATCCAACCTTATTTCACCCTGAATTTATACAAAATCTTAATTTTCCACCCTCTACAAAAATCACACCACTACCACATTCTTTTATATTCATGCCGGAGTCGCACAAAATCACCATCATCATCATCATCATACCCAGTATATACCAACGACAGCAAAAGCTATCGTTAGGATCTGGAGAAGGTGAGCGGCAGGCAAACAGTACCTCTATTCCTAGGGATAGAGAGTTTGCTTCCACTGAGACCTCAGGCTCTGGCTATACCTGCATAAATGACACAATAATAAAAATATGACTTGCTAGTGTGTTAGTGAACAAATTCCATAAATACACATACGAAGCTGCCAATATAAAAATGGTCATAGACGTGTATATGTACATATAATGCAAGACAAATATAAAAAAACCAAAAAAATGCAAAAATCCACCAAAAGCGCAGATAATATCAAAGCCCCTAAGAATACTCTAAGGTGCTCTTATCCTGGACTATGAACTCCTATCCTTGACCATGTCCTCGAAGAGGTGCAAATCTATTAGGTCATGCCTAATCCGCTCATCCCAAGTTAGTTTGGGCCTGCCTTTACTCCTCTTCCCCTCTACAACGAGGCTTTCGACTGCTCTGACAGACGCCATTGTCTGTCTCCTGTTGACATTCCCAAACCATCTCAATCTCCCCTCCCTTATCTTATCTTCTATATTACTCACCCCTAACCTTTCCTAAAATACCTCATTCTGATCCGGTCTAGCCTTGTATATCCACATATCTACCTCAGCATCTTCATCTCTGCCACTTCCATCTTCTATGACTGGGGCCTCTTCATGGCCCAGCAGTATGTTACATATAACATTGCCGGCCGCACTGCCACCCTATAAAATTTTTCCTTTAATTTAGTTGGAAAATTCTTGTCACACAGCACCCCCTGAGGCTGCCCTCCATCTACACCAGCCTGCCTAAACTCGGTGTGCTACATCATTATCTATGTCTCCATCCTGCTGTACGAATGACCCTAGGTACTTGAACTTACTTACCTGTGGTACCACCTGACCCTCGATGGTGAGCTGTCTATTCTCATCGTCCGCTGCGCTGCTGAAGTCGCAGTACAGATACTCGGTCTTAGAGCGACTAATCCTTAAGCCTTTTCTCTCTAAAATCTCTCTCTACTGCTCTAGTCTCATACTCAGTGTATGTCTACTCTCTACGACTAATACAATATCATCGGCAAAAAGCATACACCACCGATTAACAAATCCCGGGTTTGGCTCAAAAAAATCTCTCTTTTCCTTCTCCTAGGGCCAGCGACCAGTTGGATGTAAAGAGTAGGGTTAAGGTAGGGTTTGAGGTAAATTATACAGGTAGTCAGGTATCCTGATGTTTACAGGGAGTGTGCCATTTTAAAACTAATGAATTAAGATTTGATTTTATCCCTTATTTACCTATCCTAACCAAATATTATCTTAGATAACCATTATCCTATATTTACATTTATATATTTCCTTTTTATTTTTTCTTTTCAAAATTTCAGATATAACAACGTGCATGGAGCCGGCGAGTTTACTCCCAAGATCCTCCTCACTAAAGGCAAAGGTTTAGTATGTCTCTTTTACCTCTACGCCTAGCATCTACCATGAATTCATCTTTTGGTCGAGAGGAATATGTTAGGAAATCCAACAAGATCACTGCAAAAACACGCAGCGGAAAACAAAACTTGATCTCCGATTTCCTACCAAGGATCCATGTTGTTCCTTTAATTCGATGAAAGAAATCAAAAATTATACCTCTGTTGATTCAAAATCTGCAGACGTAGAAGGTGCGAACGTAGGAGGTGCGATGACACGAACACCCTCTGCCGGTATCCGCACGAATGCTTCCGTCTAGAGTGCTAGCTCTTGAACGGCACAGCTGAGAACTCTGGTTTTCTCTAAAACCGAAATCTGTGTTTTTTTGTGTTTTCTCTCTATGAGATACACAGTATATATACACATATATAGACATCAAAATCTGAGTCCTAATCGGATTAGTTAATGTCAATCAAAATCCATATCAGATATGGATTATATCAGCATATTCAAAATCCATATCAGATATGGATTATTTCGTTATTATCCCATAATATATATATATATATATTGAAAGAATTATATGTTTATTAAGAACCCTCACTTGTGGCAGAGGAAAACCATATTACATAATGTATAATCGTCAGCATAAGAAAATAAGTGAAAGAGAATACACATAATGCTGTATCTCCAATCGTATATGATATACCGCATTAAAACCTTGCCAAGTAAAACCACCCTTGTGGATAAAACCTTGGCAAAGGAAAAAGCGTACATATTTATACGATTGTCATCGATACCAAAAATTGAGTCGTAGACGGATATATCCATTGCGACAGGAGTTGATGATAATCCACTTGGAAGACCAAACCGTTGGAGCAGCATGATCGCCAGTCGAACGTACCTCGAGACAAGGAGATGCAGTTGTTATCATCAGGATAGTTATGAGATAGCATAATATAGAGCGATGGAACAAACGCATACCCAAGCCGCCCCAGAAATGAAATTTCCAGGACGACGACAACTTGAAAAGTCTCGTTAGCGCACCCAAAATGACTGCTGGACACCAAAGTTGGAAATGCCTCCTCCCCCTTGAACATGACAATATCACACACCCAAGCGTGAGTAACACATGTAACAGACAACAACATGAAGAGTTAGTGTGAACATGAAGCAACATAGACAAAGTGACAAGAGACACTGAAGGATAACGCACCAACGTTGCCTGTGTACCAAAACACAGGCAACGACATTTGTATGTAGCCAAGGGCAGCATGCGTAACTAACGAAGGGCAGGCAGCTGGAGATCCACTTGCAAGGCACCACGTACTTCGCATGGCAGTGATTGAGCCGTAAGATAACTGCGATGTCCAACGGCGCGGAAGCCATATCGTGCTAACCTGTGTGCTGCATGTAGGATCTGCAAGGCACCACTAGAAGGGGGGGTTGAATAGTGGGTGCGGAAAATGTGGTTTTTAAAATTTCTTTAAACTTGAACAATTCAAGTTCTGAAAACAGTTTCTGTTTTCAGGACCAGTTTTAAAACGTTTTGAAAACTAGGTTTCAGGTCTTCAAAAATTCTGTAATTTGGAGAGAACTTAGACCCAGATGTTATAAGTATCTCCTAAAAATTTCAGATTAAAATTCAACCTCTAACCCCTTGAAAATTCGTTGGTGGTCAGATTGCGCAAATCTGCCAGAACCGATACACTGATTTAAAAAATTTATTCCAATTTGTACAAAACTCCAAATGCTTTGAAAATTTAACCATTAACCCCTTATATGTTATATTTAAATGGGTTGAAACAGTTTTGAAAAATTCTTTTGGGAAGTTAGTCAAATACGATCAAAGTCTCAACCTTTGCAAGCCTGAAAATCAGACTGCACTAGTCTCAGAACTTTGGACGTTTGAATGACTTATACTTGTCCAAAAGGGTTGACACTTGCGCCAAAAGAACCCTAGAACGTGTGACTATGTTTTCAGAAAGTTTCGTAATTTTTGAAATTCGTTTACTATTTTTACGAACGTGATTAAAAACAGTAAACAGTGCTGAAACAGAAAATCAGTGCTGAAAGTAAATGACACCAAGAATTTTATACTGGTTCGGTTATAAACAACCTACTCCAGTCTTCAAGGAACACCTTCCTTGGTTCACACTAATCACACACACGCAGTACACCTTACCGCAGGGTTGATAGAGTTACACCTAACTCCAACCCTTTACAAACCTTGTATGACAAGTACAATTCACACGAACACCACCACCTCGCAAGAATGAAGATTGATCACACCTTGATCAATCTTGTACAAAGATGTATAATGAATGGTGGTTTATCTCAAGCCTATTCAAGATTGAAAGAATATGAATACAATAGGCTTACAAGAAGAAAGAAAGAAAGAGAGAATGTGGAAGAAGAAGAACTAGGCTTTTTGATCACTTTGAATTTTGCAATGCTTGGCCTTGTTTTGTTTGCTCTCCTCTTCTCTTTTTAATTGCAGCCGTCCCCTCCTAGGGTTTTTCCCCTCTTGAAAATTGTCTTTTAAGTCCTTGAGAGAGTGTAAGACATCATTGTGACAATGCCTTGCTTACTTGGCATCATTCTATTGGATCATCATTTAGTCGTCGCTTACTTGGCACCTCTTTATTGGCTCAATGTTGTCATCAAGATGACATGGAAAAAATCTGAGATTAACACTTTAAACATGTGCCAATATCAATCATAAAATCATACCATAAGTCAAATATTTCATCATAAATTGCAAGACAAGAAATCTCTCCTTTTCAAGCTCAAAAAATCGGCCATTATCACCTTGCCATGCTGAATTTTTCAGCATGTGCATTATGAAATAAAATTCAGATTATTTACCATTTTTCTTTGAATTTTTATCATAAAAATGAATCAACCATATATGGTAAGTCTTGCTATCAATTGATGATGAACTTGGACACAAAAGGAGTGAAAAATTCGGCCAGCACACCTTCACACATGTTGAAAAATTTCAGCATGTGTGATATGTAGAATATCACACTTAATTACCTTACATAATATTCAAATCATTTCCATAACATCTTCAATTAATCCTTTAATAAAAAATTGACAAAATATGTCACCTTAAACATGAGAAAATCGGCCATGATAATGTTAGTATGCTGAAATTTTCAGCATGTGACATAAGAGAGATATATGTTGAATACTTACCTTTTGTAGCTTCTCTCTTTGATTCATCAATATTGTATGATTGATCCTTGACCAATCAATATGCCAACAAGGCTCCACATGTGCTCCATCTCAGCTGTATGTGCATTGGAAGATGTATATACATGCGCTGAAATTTATTTTTGTTAACTTTGTAAAATAGTGCACATTTAATAATACACACATGTAATATTCCAATCAGCCCTTAATTTAATTTTCTAGAACACTTTAAGATGTATATTATACGTAAAAAGTGTCTAGATACGTGTCACATGATGTTCAAGAAAAACGTTCCATGTTATGTGCGTAGAAAACCGAATTTTCGATATTTATCGATTACCCGATTTTTCTCTAATTTGAATTCCAACTTTTGCACATGTTATATATATTATGTTATACATAATATATATAATATATACTTTAAATCTCAGCACTTGGCTGGTTTAAAGTGGTACCTTTAACATGTGACAAAATTAAAATTGGAATCTTCACATTTTGGCCTAAATGTGGAGTAATTTGTGTGTGCCAACATGGAAAGTATTTTTGGCTGAATATATCATTTATATCACGAAATTATCATCAATGTTTGATGTATATGGGCTGGCCATTTATTTATGGCAAGTACGTGACACGTTGGCGAAGTTTCGGTATTCGCCCGATACGACAAATTTCGGTTTAGAACCTTTTATCGTGTCGTATTTAATTTGTCATCACCATATCTTATATCATATGATATAAGACCTGAATATACTCATAAATATGAGTTAAGTATAGTGGTGTGACGTTAACATACGTACGTAAGATATATAACGTGTCGGTAGTACGTTGGAATACATGTGTATGTGCCTTTTTCAAAAAATCTGAAAATATATATATTTATATATGTATATGGCGTGTGAATTAAATGTGGGGAGGAGGAGAAGACTTTCCTTCCTTGGCCTTGTTGCCTTTGTGCCTTTTCCAAATTAATCTTCCTTTAATGAACTACTTAGTTTATTAAACTAAGTACTTCACTTAATGAACTAATTTAGTTCATTAATGGTGGCACCTAAAAATAGTATAAACACAACAAATGTTCGCCATATGATGTAAGCTTTAATGCTTCATGGCTCGTTAGTACGGCAACATGATATATAAGCTAAATAAGGCAAGTAATGGCAAGTTATCATGCACACATGTACACTTATGCACGTTTATATCTTATGCTCGTTTTTGTGCACATTTAAATCATGCATTTGAAAATCACTCAAACCCCTTTTTCTCTACAATCTCCCCCTTTTGATGATTTTCAAAATAACTTATGCACATGATTTAAATCCTATCGCTCCCCCTTCAATTATGCATAAATTCAAAATTCGAGATTTAAATTTCTAATCCGCTCCCCCTTGATTTATGCAATCAGTATCTCTCTCCCCCTTAAATCATGCTTTCTCTCCCCCTTTATTTTGGAAAGCAAATCAAAAGATGCCTGTAAAGATGAAAAAAAATCATGCATTTCGTATACGTGCGTTCGTAAGGGTTATTTATTTAACCCTTTGAAAATGTCCCTTTTGGTACCCAAATTTGGGTGACTTTTCTAGGCCTTCCAAAAGGTGAGAAAGATGATGAAAATGCAACATAGTATCCGTTAGGGGCAAATGCGTTTGGCCTTTGGCCAAGAATCCCATCATGCATATAGTATGGTTTTTGTTTTTGGTTTGCATGCATGGGGAGTGATCTAGATGCATTTTTATGATATGAATGTCGCATATGCATCAGTGGCTTTCTATATGGCATGTGATTTCTCTTTGTATGATAAGAAGCACGATGTGATGAGATAAATGGTGTACTAGTCTTCTTCTCATATTTATACGGCACATAATTATACTTCGTATGAGATGAAGAAGAGATATAACGAGATGTGGGGAGAGGGGGTTTTTGCTTTATTTTAGGCGCTATGTATGCCTTTGATGTGTCTACTTTCTTAGACAAAACAAACTTGGATGGTTTAGATGATGCTTCGTTTGTCTCGCTGTATCCTAATCCAGTTTTATCACTGTCATGTTTTTGTGATAAAATAATGCGATCTAGCATGTTGGATCCCGTATCAAATTGTTTCATCATTTTTTCTAAATCAGTATTCCTTGATTTCAAACTTGAAATCTCGGATTTCATTTCATTATTTTGCGTGGTCAATGATGAAATCTCTGTCTTTAATGCATTGATGATGCATGATGACTCTTCTTTAGAATCGTTTAATTTAGCGACAAGATTTTCGTTAGAAGATTCTAACATCTTCTTGTCTTCAATTAATCGCTTCTTTTGTTTTGCAAGAGTTCTAGCAAACTTATGTAATTCAAGATATTCGACATATAAATCATCATAAGATAGTTCAGAATCCGAGTCAGAATCAGAATTTACCTCATTTTCAAATATTGGAGGCATTTGGCTTGACATACCTTCTTGCTCGGTTTTGAGATTTGTGGATGCCATCTCACTGAATCGTTGGATTCCTTGAAGTGAGTATTCCTGCGCTCTGATACCAATTGTAGGATCTGCAAGGCACCACTAGAGGGGGGGGGGTTGAATAGTGGGTGCGGAAAATGTGGTTTTTAAAATTTCTTTAAACTTGAACAATTCAAGTTCTGAAAACAGTTTCTGTTTTCAGGACCAGTTTTAAAACGTTTTGAAAACTAGGTTTCAGGTCTTCAAAAATTCTGTAATTTGGAGAGAACTTAGACTCAGATGTTATAAGTATCTCCTAAAAATTTCAGATTAAAATTCAACCTCTAACCCCTTGAAAATTCGTTGGTGGTCAGATTGCGCAAATCTGCCAGAACCGATACACTGATTTAAAAAATTTATTCCAATTTGTACAAAACTCCAAATGCTTTGAAATTTAACCACTAACCCCTTATATGTTATATTTAAATGGGTTGAAACAGTTTTGAAAAATTCTTTTGGGAAGTTAGTCAAATACGATCAAAGTCTCAACCTTTGCAAGCCTGAAAATCAGACTGCACTAGTCTCAGAACTTTGGACGTTTGAATGACTTATACTTGTCCAAAAGAGTTGAAACTTGCGCCAAAAGAACCCTAGAACGTGTGACTATGTTTTCTAAAAGTTTCGTAATTTTTGAAATTCGTTTACTATTTTTACGAACGTGATTAAAAACAGTAAACAGTGCTGAAACAGAAAATCAGTGCTGAAAGTAAATGACACCAAGAATTTTATACTGGTTCGGTTATAAACAACCTACTCCAGTCTTCAAGGAACACCTTCCTTGGTTCACACTAATCACACACACGCAGTACACCTTACCGCAGGGTTGATAGAGTTACACCTAACTCTAACCCTTTACAAACCTTGTATGACAAGTACAATTCACACAAACACCACCACCTCGCAAGAATGAAGATTGATCACACCTTGATCAATCTTTTACAAAGATGTATAATGAATGGTGGTTTATCTCAAGCCTATTCAAGATTGAAAGAATATGAATACAATAGGCTTACAAGAAGAAAGAAAGAAAGAGAGAATGTGGAAGAAGAAGAACTAGGCTTTTTGATCACTTTGAATTTTGCAATGCTTGGCCTTGTTTTGTTTGCTCTCCTCTTCTCTTTTTAATTGCAGCCGTCCCCTCCTAGGGTTTTTCCCCTCTTGAAAATTGTCTTTTAAGTCCTTGAGAGAGTGTAAGACATCATTGTGACAATGCCTTGCTTACTTGGCATCATTCTATTGGATCATCATTTAGTCGTCGCTTACTTGGCACCTCTTTATTGGCTCAATGTTGTCATCAAGATGACATGGAAAAAATCTGAGATTAACACTTTATACATGTGCCAATATCAATCATAAAATCATACCATAAGTCAAATATTTCATCATAAATTGCAAGACAAGAAATCTCTCCTTTTCAAGCTCAAAAAATCGGCCATTATCACCTTGCCATGCTGAATTTTTCAGCATGTGCATTATGAAATAAAATTCAGATTATTTACCATTTTTCTTTGAATTTTTATCATAAAAATGAATCAACCATATATGGTAAGTCTTGCTATCAATTGATGAATGAACTTGGACACAAAAGGAGTGAAAAATTCGGCCAGCACACCTTCACACATGCTGAAAAATTTCAGCATGTGTGATATGTAGAATATCACACTTAATTACCTTACATAATATTCAAATCATTTCCATAACATCTTCAATTAATCCTTTAATAAAAAATTGACAAAATATGTCACCTTAAACATGAGAAAATCGGCCATGATAATGTTAGTATGCTGAAATTTTCAGCATGTGACATAAGAGAGATATATGTTGAATACTTACCTTTTGTAGCTTCTCTCTTTGATTCATCAATATTGTATGATTGATCCTTGACCAATCAATATGCCAACAAGGCTCCACATGTGCTCCATCTCAGCTGTATGTGCGTTGGAAGATGTATATACATGCGCTGAAATTTATTTTTGTTAACTTTGTAAAATAGTGCACATTTAATAATACACACATGTAATATTCCAATCAGCCCTTAATTTAATTTTCTAGAACACTTTAAGATGTATATTATACGTAAAAAGTGTCTAGATACGTGTCACATGATGTTCAAGAAAAACGTTCCATGTTATGTGCGTAGAAAACCGAATTTTCGATATTTATCGATTACCCGATTTTTCTCTAATTTGAATTCCAACTTTTGCACATGTTATATATATTATGTTATACATAATATATATAATATATACTTTAAATCTCAGCACTTGGCTGGTTTAAAGTGGTACCTTTAACATGTGACAAAATTAAAATTGGAATCTTCACATTTTGGCCTAAATGTGAAGTAATTTGTGTGTGCCAACATGGAAAGTATTTTTGGCTGAATATATCATGTATATCACGAAATTATCATCAATTTTTGATGTATATGGGCTGGCCATTTATTTATGGCAAGTACGTGACACGTTGGCGAAGTTTCGGTATTCGCCCGATACGACAAATTTCGGTTTAGAACCTTTTATCGTGTCGTATTTAATTTGTCATCACCATATCTTATATCATATGATATAAGACCTGAATATACTCATAAATATGAGTTAAGTATAGTGGTGTGATGTTAACGTACGTACGTAAGATATATAACGTGTCGGTAGTACGTTGGAATACATGTGTATGTGCCTTTTTCAAAAAATCTGAATATATATATATTTATATATGTATATGGCGTGTGAATTAAATGTGGGGAGGAGGAGAAGACTTTCCTTCCTTGGCCTTGTTGCCTTTGTGCCTTTTCCAAATTAATCTTCCTTTAATGAACTACTTAGTTTATTAAACTAAGTACTTCACTTAATGAACTAATTTAGTTCATTAATGGTGGCACCTGAAAATAGTATAAACACAACAAATGTTCGCCATATGATGTAAGCTTTAATGCTTCATGGCTCGTTAGTACGGCAACATGATATATAAGCTAAATAAGGCAAGTAATGGCAAGTTATCATGCACACATGTACACTTATGCACGTTTATATCTTATGCTCGTTTTTGTGCACATTTAAATCATGCATTTGAAAATCACTCAAACCCCTTTTTCTCTACACTGCAGTGTTTGCCTCTCGCGGACAATATTGAAGAACTGACTTACTGAGGCTAAGGAATATTGTGGCATGCTGGATGTCCATGGTAAGGCTCTGGTGAAACTCGGCTCCGCAAACAATGACACCATCCGTTGGCAATTAGTTTCAATAATAATATTAGCATACTGCGACGCATAGAAAATCAAGGCATAGAGCATGGCTTGTAGCTCAGCTCGAAGCGGTGGCATCAAGGGCAACGCAAAACATAGAGCTGAGAGGAGACGGCCATCTGAGGTACGTAATATTGCTCCCCCTGCCGCCATCTTTCGACCCACTGAGGCATCAATATTCATATTTAGCTTTCCTGACAGGGGAAGTTGCCACCGAATGATAGATAGTCGCTTAGATCGAATTGGTGGAGAGTAATGTTGCTGGACTAGGTGTGGCAAGTGCTGGGCAAACTTTTTGTTATTCACAGACGCACACCATGTGTAAATTGTTGTTTTGATCTTCATGCGTAGTAGGTCTGAGTTAAAGGGCTCAGAACCAAATCGACATGATGTATATGACTTCCATATCTCCCAAGATACTAAAGATGGTACTACGGCGCGAAGTTGACCCTTCATTGAAGTTTTCGAAGAACTTCGCCACCACCGTAAAAGATGTGCCTTAATCGTATTGGAGCGGGGCAATGGAACGAAAAACATGATCGAAATATCTATCCATATAGGGCGAATAGCTGAACAATGCAAGAAGATATGGTCTTGAGTATCATGCTCCTGACGACAAAAGATGCATTGGGAAGGCAGCGCTGTGAGCCATCGGCACAAGTTATGCGCAATCGGAAGAGATTTGTTCCATAATCTCCATATGAATATTTGTTGCCCTGGAGGCAAGGTAGTCCACCAAACATAAGTATACTCCCTTTGTGACTGACCGTGAGCTGCAATATGTGAATAAGCCGAACGTATAGAAAACTGGCCATTTGAATCCGGGGTCCAATGGATCGTGCTATGAGATCGAGAAGTATGTAGCTCCATATAAGCATTAACTCGGCAAATACGCTTCCATGTAGCTGAGTCATAAATATGAGAATAAAGTGAGGAGTGGTGACCATATTTTGTCCTGCTAAATTCAGCCCATAACGTGTTAGAATGATAGTACTTCCACCAAAGCTGGCAGTCATAAGATTGTTGCACATAAGTGAGGCTACGAATTCCAAGTCCGCCTACGTCCACATCGCGACAGACAGAAGACCAAGATTGCCAATGATGACGACCATTCCAGAGAAAGACAGCCATTTTCCGAGATAATGTATTTAGCACCTCCTTGGGCAGCTTGGAACTGGCTATAAGATGGGTTGGTATGGTATTGAGGACATATTTAATGAGTACTAGCCGACCCGCCATGGATAGAAATTTTGATGACCAAGATGTGAGCTTAGAGTCAAAGTGATTAAGGAGAGAAAGACAGTATCTGGCCTTATTACAGCCCTTATATAAATAAGAGCCAAGATATTTAATAGGTAAGGCCGTAGATCTCATACCCATTGCCTGCAGAGAATTGCGAGTTGGGGCTCCATGGCCTAGAACAAGTTGACTTTTGTTATAGTTCACTAATTGACCCGACGCCTGCTGATAGGTTTCAAGAAATTTGCAGAAGCGATCCACATTACGCACGGCCCCATTCAAGAAGATAAGGAGATCATCGGCAAACCCCAAGTGTGACACGCCCTTCACATGGCCTGTATTAAATCCAAGAATATAGCCCTCCTGAAAATAATGCTTCAGACCTCTAGAGAAACCTTCTGATGACAGAATGAATAACAACGGTGATAAGGGGTCGCCTTGTTTGACCCCACGGCCAAGAGAGAATGGAGTAGTCAGCCCCCTATTTAGTAGAATAGAACATGTAGTCATGCCTAGATTATTGTTGATGATTCGTACCAGGCGTTCATGCATACCCAACTTACATAAAAGCAACCTTAAATACTGCCAACTTACTCGGTCAAATGCCTTTGCCATATCCAATTTAACTAGAATGTGCCCTCCTCGTGTACGTTTATCCAAAACATGGACCATTTCCTGCGCAAGAAGGACTTGCTCTGTGATTCCCCGTCCCTTCATAAAGCCCGCCTGCTCTGGTGAGATTAATTTAGGCAGAAGGACAGCTAGCCGATTGGCTAGTAAACGTGTAATCACCTTTGAAATGAAATTGGTAAGACAGATGGGTCAAAAATCTGCAAATGTATGAGGATTAGGAATTTTCGGGATTAGGACTATTGTTGCAGCCGCGACAGGCTTTGGCATACAAATGCCCAAATAGAACTCCTGCACTGCTTTATGAACATCATCTTGAATAACAGGCCAGAATGTTCTATAAAAAGATCCAGGATACCCATCAGGACCCGCTGCACTTGAGGGGCTTAAATCCTAAACCGCTGTTTTAACTTCATCAAGTGTTGGGATTGCTTGTAACATTTGATTGTCATCTGAATCTATCAACTGAGGCAAATATTGCAGTATGCCATCGCAATTATCAACGGGCTCAGGTGCATATAATGTCGAAAAATATCGTATAGCCTCAGCAGCAATGGCCGCTGATTGTGTGTATTCGCTCCCGTCAGGAGAAAATATGTGACCTATGTGCTGTCTGCAGCGTTTGTCCTTAACTGTTTGATGAAAAAAAGATGTGTTTGCGTCCCCTTCATTTAACCACTTGACATTGGCTTTTTGTTTCCAAAAAAGAAAGGCTCGATGTTGTGCCAACTTAAGCTCCGCCACACGCTGATGATATGTAAGGCGTGTATCCTCCGTAGGGTAGTCATCATATTGACTTTCGGCTGTTTTCACCAACGTCTCTGCATAGGCTATTGCATCAAAGATATTTCCAAAGGTGTCTTTATTCCACTGCCTGAGATCACTCCTCAGAAGAGACAATTTGCGATGTAATCCCCACATACCCCCAATTGTTGGGTATGATTGCCATCTGTGTACAACAAAGTCATAAAAGTCTGCATGTGTTTCCCAAGCGCTTAGATAACGGAAGACAGCTGGAGGCTTTGGGCCCTCATTGTCATATGATAAGAATAATGGAGCATGGTCAGAAGTTGCCCTAGATAGGTGTTGAACACGCAGAATGCGAAATAGATCAGAGAAAGTTGTGGACGCAAGAAAACGATCAAGGCGGCGACTGACACGTCCTAAGCCACGTCTATCACTCCATGTAAATTTCGAACCCTGATAAGGAATCTCCTGCAATTGGGAATGCTGTATGAAATCATTAAAATCCTGAAGAGTACGTAGAGATGGACGGGATCGTCCATTGTGCTCATCCAAAGTTCTAAATGTGTTAAAATCTCCGCCTATTAACCAAGGAGATGTATTCGAGGCATGAAACTGTTCCAGCTGTTCCCACAATATTTTGCGTTCTACCGTAGAATGGCGCCCATATACTGCTGTTAACCAGAAAAAATCACCAGAGGCAAGCCAGCGAAATTTAATAGAGTGGTGCTGCTGGCCAGAAATCTCCTCCACCCAAGTCAATATCGAGTCCTTCCAAAACATCCAAATTTGATCATTACAAACAGATACAAATTTAGTGAAACCCAATTGCAGTTGATAATAAATTAAATGGTTGGGCCGTAGCTTAGGTTCAATCACAACTAATGCATGTATTTTGTGTTTTCGCGTGAGGGATATTAAACGTGTGAATGATGTACGAATCCCTCGAATGTTCCATAACAAAATCTTCATTGTGATAAGGTGTCAAAAGAGTTTGAGAGGTGGGAAGCATGTAACCTGGTCAATCTTGGAGAGACAGGATTGTCATGTGACCTGCGTAATATTTTTGGCCCCTGCGAAGGTGCGGGATCAGATGTAGGAATCGTTGGATTGCTATTCATTTGAGCATCAACATGCGCTGCTTCCACAAGATGAGCAATATGATCGGCGCAGCGTTGATCAAGCTCCTCCAGGCTAACATCATGTTGGGGAGGATCGATTTCATTGTCTGAATGAGAAGTAGGCAGAGATTTGTCTGGAACATCCCCGACATACAGTCATCCACACCTTGAAGGCGAGATATATCTTGAACATCAGAAATGGCTTGGGGCGCAACCATATCTGGAGATGGCGGAATGAATTCCTGTGGCGTGCAGGATGATCGATGAGGAACAGTGTGCCCTATATTTGGCTCGACAACTGCAGCAGTAAGTGAATCCTGTGTCGGCACTATTTTTTTTGGCGTCCAACGTTGACTTTTGCTTTTGTCCCCTGGTTGGTTAGGATTGGATGTTTGTTTGTTGGTGGGTTTGTCACCTATAGCTTGTGAGCGTTCCGGTTGGCCGCTGCAATCAACGGCGATATGACCCAGGCGAAAACAGTGGTCATAATATTTTGGTAAATCCTCATACTCCACTACCTGCATGATTACCCTTGAGGATGTTTGTATAAACACCCGATTAGGAAGCTCTTTGGAAACATCTAACTCAACGCATACACGCGCAACAGAAGGGCGGTTCATTGTAGCGGTGGCAGAATCCAGTCTCAGTGGTTCCCCAAGCATTGCCGCCACCTGAAAAAGAGCATCTTTACGATGCATGTGTATTGGGAGACCTGGAAAAGAAACCCAGATGGGAACAATCGGCACCTCTACTGCAGGATCGTAATCTGGTGTCCATTTTGTGATTCTCATTTGTTTTCCTGAAATTATCCATCCTCTTCTAGCAAAACAATGAATATAATCCTGTTCTAGGTCGAAATACAGTATGATATGCGATGCATCTAAAAGACCAACCTTTACTGCTCCAATGAATCCGATGCGATCAATGGCTGCACGAATGGTAGCCAATGGTGGTCGACCATACCAAAAAGTTCCCATCAATGTAAACCTGTATGGTGCGGCTAGTGAGTGGATCTCGTCATCAGTGAACGTGATCATAGGGCTGCCCTTGTATTTTTGGACATCCTTCGCTTTAATGGATTGAGCGGTGTCTTTGAAAAGTGAAGGAAAAGAGCGGCTGGGAGTGGATTGCGGCACTGTGATCGCCGAAGGGTGGGGTGTATCTGGCGGTTTTGCTGCGGATGGAGAAGAAGCCGCCATAGGAGGATCGAAGGGACAGAGGAGGTGCGGAATCAGGGAGGGTTATCGGCAGAAGATGGCAGAGAACGACGACGGTTACGCCGATCGCCATCGCAGCGCAGGAGCGGGCAGCATGACGGCTATTTATATATATATATATATATATATATATATATATATATATATATATATATGTATGTATGTATGTATGTATAGGATGATAGTGAAGATGGTTCGGCTCCAGCGATTTGCAGCAGCACCCCGGCGGCGTTAGCCGCCGCCGCTGACGCCGACTTTCTCTGCCCCACTCCTACGCCACTCCCTCTCCCGTACATTCCCTGCTTCCGACTGCTCACTTGGATATCAAAGATTGTACTTTTCTGTCCCATCACGGTTATATTGCTTCCAATATGACAACTGCACCATCCTTCGCTGCAGTTGTTTCCGGCGCTGCTAATACAAGCAATATAGAGATCGCGCCGAAAAACGTTTCTCGTTACAAAGGAATCCCCATGATCTCATTTCTTGACACGGAAATCGATGCGCTGGCCGAACCCTACAGGTATTCGTTGGTTGGCACTTTCTGGTATGGCAGACCACCTTTAAAAATAATCCGTGAAGTGTTTGAGAAAATTGGTTTCCATCAGGATTTACGTATTACATTGATTGATCAGTCTCATATTCTCTTGAATTTCCGCAATGAGGCGGATTATTTGCGTTGTTTTTATCGTCGTTCTTGGCATATCTCTGGATGTCATATGAGGATTACCAAATGGACAGTGGATTTTGATCCAAGCGCAGATGTTCCTATTGTTCCGGTCTGGGTAGCGCTGCCGTCATTGCCAATACACTTACATCATCGCGCTGCGCTTTTTGAAGTAGTAAGACCAATTGGGACACCCTTGAAGCTAGATGTGGCGACTGCTGATGGCCTGCGCCCATCAGTGGCTCGCGTCTGTGTTGAGGTTGATGTTTCGCAGGATTTACCCCAGAAAATCTATCTACAGGCAAAGGGTAGAATGATTTTACAATCGATAGTGTATGAGGATCTGCCGTTATTTTGCACTTCATGTCGTAGATTGGGCCATGCATTGGATGCATGTCCGCCTAAGGAGACAGGTAAAGCTCCTCCACCGCCTCCTCCTCCGCCACCTCCACTCCGGCCATCTCGACCTGCTAGTCAACGCTGGACTCCGGTTAAGAAAAAGCCTGCGGATCCACATTCGTCCCAGCCGGCCATCATTGCTGAAAATATTACCCCAGCCGAACCTCAGGTTAGGGTGTCTCAACCAACGACTGACCCATATATAGAGGAATTATGTGAGGCTGCCGATCATAATATTACAGTCGAGATAAACCCGGTTGAAACGGGACATTCATCTGACACAGACCTACCACCTGCGGATCAGGTGGATGATATTCCTAATGTCCCGGAGGATGTTACACGCCGCATACAGCTTATTCCTCCATCCCCGGACGATGGAATCTTGATATCACGTTTAGAAGAGCAAGATGATGCAACGGAATTTATTCCAGTTGTTCCACGTTGCAAGCGTAGGACACGCAAGGATTTGCCCCCTCTTCCGCCTTCTACAATCTTGACGCGAAGTGCATCGCACATCATCCAGGGAAGTACTTCTTCTTTAATCCAATGAATGCATTAATATGGAATGTCAGAGGCCTCCGCGCCTCGTTACCTAGAATAAAACATCTAATTCAGGAACACCGTTTACATTTGCTTTCTTTAATTGAACCCAAGCATGCTCCTTCACAAATAGCTGGATTTGCTTTACGACTGGATTTTCACATTTTTATGCTTCGCAATCCGAACGTATTTGGTTTTTCTGGCATGACACTGAATTTCGTTTGCTTACTACTCAGGATCAAGATCAAGTGGTACATTTTACTATGCAGTCCTTTTCGCTACAATGGATGTTTGTCATATCCATTGTTTATGCGAAGCACACTACTCAGCAGCGGCGTCCATTATGGCATTCATTATGCCAGTTTGCAGAATCGTCTCAGTTACCCTGGGTGTTGGGAGGCGATTTTAATACTTTTCGGGCCATTGAGGATCATAGAGGCCATTCCACGCCATCGTTAACATCATTACAGGATTTCAATGAATGTATCGAAACATGTTCTTTAATGACGCCTCCACATCATGGTTCCAGATTTACTTGGGCAGATGGCAGAGGCCTTGGACGGATAAGTCGTCGTTTAGATTGGGTGTTTATAAATTCAGCATATCAGGATGTATTACAAGATATACAGTTAACGCATTTGCCAAGGGTTACATCGGACCACATGCCTTTATTATTACTCTGTCGACATGGTGCCTCAACAGGCAGGAGATCTTTTCGATTTTTGGATGCTTGGCTCCATCACTCCGACTTTCATTCTTATATGACACAAGCATGGTTATCTTATCCGACTACTGGTGGCATGCACGGGTTCTATACAAAACTATTTGCATTTAAAAAAGATATCCAGCGGTGGAATAAAGACATCTTTGGGAATATTTTCAGCAATCTGACTCATGCAGAGACGCAGCTTAATCATGCTGAGGCAGCCTGGGAAGCCAATCCGACTGCGGATACCAGGGAGGCATATCATCGATCCAAGGCAGCGTATTTGCAAGCCTCGGCTTATGAATTGCAATTTTGGAAACAAAAAGCTCGGGTAAAATGGCTTAAGGAAGGGGATGCTAACTCACGATACTTTCACTCAGTTGTTAAGGGGAAAAGAACAGCGTTGCGCATTCAGCAAATTCGTACTGCAGCGGGGACACTCTTGACTGACATGGCAGACATTATGGCAGCTGCTGTCTCTTTTTATCGGGATTTATTTGCATCAGTATCCACATACAATCACTCGACTATACTATCTCACATCCCCCGACTGGTAACAGATTCTGACAATACAATGTTGACACAGATTCCATTGGAGGCGGAAGTAAAACAGGCCGTGTGGCATCTCGATTCACAGAGTGCCGCAGGACCAGATGGTTTTCATGGAGGTGTCTATCGTTCGTGTTGGACTGTCATACATTCGGATGTGGTTAAAGCAGTGCAAGAATTTTTTCTTGGAGTCCCACAGCCGACTGTCATGGCCAGTGCCCTAATCACGTTGATCCCCAAGACACAAGCACCTGCGACATTCAGTGATTTCCGTCCAATTTGTCTTACAAACTTTTTGAGCAAAGTTTGCACACGTATTGTTGCCACACGTTTGAGCACGCTCCTTCCGAAATTGATCTCTCCGGAATAAACAGGTTTTCTCCCGGGACATGATATTTCATCTCAAGTTTTATTGGCACGGGAGATGATACATATGTTGGACAGAGGGGGGTCTCAGTTGTGTCTGAAATTAGATATGATGAAAGCTTTTGATCGAGTGAGTTGGGACTATTTGGAGAAATTGCTGCGTCAGTTTGGGTTTTCCGATTTCTTCAATCGGATCATCATTAATCATCTCCGAGCAACAACATTATCAATATTGATCAATGGGGAGCCATCCCCTAAGTTTCGTCTAGGCAGGGGAGTGAAACAAGGGGATCCTTTATCTCCACTCCTATTTATATTGGCCTCGGAGGGATTCAGCAGAGGATTAAATTCTTTGGTTGCATCGGGACATATACTACCATTCCGTCTAGGCCGTATTCCTTTTACAATCACACATCTGGCATATGCGGATGATCTACTTATCTTTCTGCAGGGGACACGACGCAACTTATTGCGATTTCACAAGTTCTTAACGGACTATGAAACAGCTTCGGGTCAAAAGGTCAATTTCCAGAAGAGCAATATAATTCCTTCGGCACATATCACTCCTAGTCGGTGTCGCTCCTTCCAAGAAATAATGGGAATGCGGCTCTCTAGTCTCCCTTTTCGATATCTTGGCTCTTATCTTCACGGAGGGATTAATCGCACCCGATATTGTACTACACTAATACAGCATATTGATGAGCGTTTACAAGGTTGGCACTCACGTCTTCTCTCATCGGCAGGCAGATTGGTTTTATTACGGTCAGTAATTTCTGCGTTACCACTTCATATTCTAGCAGCAAGAGGTTTACCTAAGTCGGTCATTAAAATGATACATCGAAAGATGGCATCCTTTTATTGGAGAAAACGACATCATTGGGTCGCTTGGTCGAAAATTACTACTCCTACAGAAGAGGGCGGCCTAGGCCTAAGGGATCTTAATTTTCTTCAGCAAGCATACACCTGCCGGATTTGGTGGTATATCACAAGCACGATACGCTATGGAGTCGATATATGCATGTCAAATATGGCCGCAGAGGGGATTATCGGCCAAGGTTGCCGGATTCACCAATTTGGGAACTTATTTGTCGCACTCATACACTTTGTTTGGCTCAGACAACGGCCATGGGTACTCATCTCATCTGGAATCCATCATCTATGGGAGAATTTACTCTAAAATCCGCTTATGATATTTGTCGGCCTGCTGCCGCTACTGTTATTTCAGCTAAGTTTATATGGTTCAAGCAGCATTCATCCGTTACAAAAATTCTCCTGTGGCGTATATTTCATTCGGCTCTTCCCCTTGAAGATTACATTGGCCGTTACTCGGCTGCTCGTCCTACACAATGCCCCTTTTGTAAGCATCACTCAGCCACGGTTGATCATATCTTCCTATATTGTCAGCCCATTCGTCACCTCTGGACATTTTTTGCGACAGAATTGAATGTCATCTCCCCAACAACTCTGACTCTCTGTCAATATTTGCTAGCATGGTGGTATCGCTCCTCTTATTCTTCAGTGTTTGGGGTATTGAAAATAGTGGTTCCGGGTATCTTGGTGCACAATATATGGCGCAGTTATACTAGTCTAGTGTATGGAGAGATGACAAGCTTTTCAATTTCGACACTCCGAGCCACCATACATTTTGTCATACATATGTGGTTTCATACATTGCATGGGTGAAAACTAGCAGCAGGACCATCACCTTCTCTATCCTGGCTTCCCTATCTTCGACCGTCCCGTCTTAAGATCGTCAGATGGCTCACTCCACCATCGGGCAAATTTAAAATGAATGTAGATGCAACGGTTGGACGACACTATTCGGCAGACGGTGTTATCCTGCGAGATCAATCGGGCACTTGCGTCCGTGCGATATCATTTAGATTGCCTACTTGCACACCTTTGATGGCGGAAATTCAGGCTTCTTTATTAGGCCTACTCTATTTCCTTCCATTATATCGCACACTCGTTCTGGAGACTGACTGTGCACAAATATCGCTTCGCTTACGTCAGCCGCAAACAGTCTATGGCAACTATCATTTGCACCTGCTACAGACCTTAGTAAATACTTATCGTTTGGAGCTCACGCATATATATAGAGAGGCTAACATGGCAGCACACTACCTAGCTCAGTATGCAATGACATCGCCGGCTACGAGCTATTTTAATGCTAACAATCTGCCTTCAATGGTCAAAGCCGCAGTCAATTTGGATCTAACAACAT
Organism: Eustoma russellianum; assembly: GCA_036186865.1. Taxonomy (NCBI): domain Eukaryota; kingdom Viridiplantae; phylum Streptophyta; class Magnoliopsida; order Gentianales; family Gentianaceae; genus Eustoma; species Eustoma russellianum. The sequence continues at coordinate 20,115,253 of AP025071.1, read as the reverse complement.
CAAACATACGCACCCATTAAATTTTGAGCTTCCATATGGATTGGCACATAACATTATTTTCTGCCTGTATTTTGTTAAATACAGGCAGCCTCGGTATGTTTTCTCTCCTATGTTCTTGCATTGTATGTCATCTGACCAGCTCTAATATGATGGTTATTTTCAATGGTGCATGGCCAACATCGCAAATTGCTCTCATCTTGATGGTGTCGACACACTGCTATAACGTCTTCCATAAGGATTGGCATGCTTACAATATATCTGCCTGTACTCTCATAGGTACAGGCAGACTCGGTGAGTCCCTGCTTCCTGTTATTACATGCTTATTTCCTATTGGGGAGGCCTCATATATTTACAACAATTATACTGTTCCATCTTTTGTCTTCCACATGGATTGGCTTTCTTTTCTTTCCTCTGCCTGTACTCTGCTGGGTACAGGCAGAGTTGGTATGTTCATAATTCCTTTGTTTGAGTGCCGATTGTCACATATTGTTAATGGGTTTAATACGCTCTTATGTTTTCGTGATGCATGGACGGAGCCAACGACACAACTATATTCTTTTGGTCAACACAATCACAGACGGTTACTCCATTGCCCCCTGCGCCTTCTGCCTCCTAGACGTTTGCTGCAACTTTTCAACTTACAACTTCTGCCTCTGCTATGGATTGCACTTCTTTCCTTGGCCACTGCTGCGATTTCTGCACACCGAAGAACCATTCCTCAAGAACATATGTTCAGTTGGATTTTACAGTTCTTATTCATATGTACTTTTTCGCATTCTACATAGTTACTTATACTGTAGCGTCTATCAACATTCCATTGATATAAATATGTACGCTTTTTCCTTCGTCAAGGTTTTATCCACAAGGGTGGTTTTACTTGACAAGGTTTTAATGCGGCATATCATATGTTCAACGGCTGTTGATAATCATTTCCTGCTACTATGTTCTTTTTTGTAATAAGGCTTTCCTCCGCCATAAGTGAGGCTTATATTCAATAAAATATTTTCCTTAAATATATATATATATATATATATATATATATATATATGTATATATCATACAATCAGCCAGCACTTAAAGTCGCCGCCTTGGTTCGTCCTGAATCAAGGCGACCCGGGTATGTCATATATTCTATTCCCGTCGATTGCTTTTGCCTCTTGCATGATTCTCACACATGCCATTTGCAACATTCTTTGCGAGGTGAACTGTTCCTCGGGCTTCAGAAGAGTGCAATCCGAAAATCATAAATCCAAGCATGATCGAAACTTCAACCAAGCTTTGATAGACGAAGCCACAATCGCTCTTTTTATAGATATGGACATTTTTGTATTGGCTAATTGCTCCAATGGTATAAATATGTATGCTTTTCCCTTCGCCAAGGTTTTATCCACAAGGGTGGTTTTACTTGGCAAGGTTTTAATGCGGCATATCATATACAATTGGAGATTAGCCCTCATTAGCTTCCTGCACTAATTTTCGTATGATGACTTCTTGTACTATGGTATTCCTCCGCCATAAGTAATTACGAGCATCTAGACTCGCTAATCTCCTTCCAAAATTGTTCTCTCTGGAACAAGAAGGATTCATGAAGGGTCGCGGAATAACAAAACAAGTATTACTTGAGCAAGAAATGGTTCATGTTCTTGATAAACATACGAGAGGAGGCCAAATTATTGTTAAGCTGGACATGGCTAAGGCGTTTGACCGTGTAAGTTGGAAATATTTACAACAATTATTACGGAAAATGGGCATGCATGATCGGCTGGTGCGGATCCTGATAAATAATTTGAGCGCAACCAGCTGCTCTATTCTGCTCAACGGTAGATTGACGGATTCTTTCACTCTAGGATGAGGAGTCAAACAAGGTGATCATTTATCGCCGCTGCTATTTATATTATCCTCTGAAGGCTTCTCAAGAGGCCTTAAACATCTATTTTAGACGGGAGCTATTATGGGTTTCAAAATAGGCTGAGTACAATGTGTATCCCATTTGGGATTTGCTGATGATCTATTAATTTTCTTAAATGATGATGCGCGTAATCTAAACAACTTTCGGAAATTCCTAGACACATATCTGAAGGCGTCGGGCCAACTGGTAAACTACAACAAGAGTCAATTTGTGATGAGCCAAGGAGTTTCGCCCAACAATGCGCTGCAAACTATGGGTACACGGTCCACCTCACTGCCAATTAAATATTTAGGCTCATATTTGTATAAGGGAATCAACAAAGCCAGGTACTGTACCCCCTTACTTGATCACTTCGACGCTAAACTAACTGCTGGGTCGACGAAATTACTTTCAATGGTGGGTCGCCTTGTACTAGTCAAACACGTTCTCAACACAATTCCAACTCATCTCATCGCCAGCTCCAAGCTACCAAAGGGAGTGATTAATATTCTCAATCGCAAAATGGCATTTTTTCTTTGGAAGGGAAGGCATCATTGGCAATCTTGGCATGCAGTTTGTCGTGGGGTTGAATTTGGTGGCCTTGGAATTCGAAGCTTATATAATATTCAAAAGTCATACGATTGTCAATTTTGGTGGAAATACTTACATTCAAATACCTTATGGGTGGCATTCAGCAGAGCCAAGTACGGCCAACGCTCTTCCATATATTCACACATTTATGACTCATCAACATGGAAGCGAATATGCAAAATCAATAGCTATATGGAGTTGCATACTACTGGGACACGTGATATGCTCCACTGGACACCGGATGCACATGGGCAATTTTCTATATATTCAGCCTATTCATTAATAGCCGATCAAGAATCACGCAAAGACGAGACACGGTACATTTGGTTGAACTCCGCTCATCCAGGACAAAAAATTTTCCTCTGACGATTATGGAATAACTCACTACCGTTGGTTAACAATGTATGTTGCTGGCTCACATTGCTGCCATCTCAATGTATATTTTGTCGGCTTCAACATGATCATCAAGACCATATATTCTTACATTGTTCAGAAATACGGCCTCTTTGGGTTGATATGTCAATTACATTTTCGGGTCCAATGCCACACTCGCGCACAATCAAAGCACATCTCTTGCGTTGGTGGAACACTTCTTCATCGAGACATATGATGGGACACCTACGAGCAACTGTGCCGTCGTTAGTGACTTGGGAGATATGGAAATCTTATGCCGCATGTAGATTTGGGGAAGAGCATTTTAATCAAGATAGATTACATACCAGGGTTAGGTCCGCAATCTATACTTGGTGTGCTACAGTGAAAGATAAAAAGTTTGCCATGTCTATACCTCATCTTATCCACCAGCATTAGTCGCCGCCAATCCAAACAAGGCGAATAACAATTGTCCAGTGGCAATTACCTCCTTCTGGAATGCTTAAATTAAATATCGATGCAGCAGTTGGTCAGAGATTTACAGCAGGGGCAGCTATCTTGAGAAATTCCAATGGGCGGCTAATATCAGCTATTTGTTTTGCACTACCTTTGGTGTCTCCATTGCGAGCGGAAATGCAAGCCATGACATGTGCATTAATCTATTACGCACAGCAATATGAAAGCATTATCCTAGAAACAGATTACCAAGCGATGGTAACTCTTTTGGCGGAAGAACATCAGATCACAGGCTTATTAGACCTGGAGATCATGCGGGCTAAGCGATTCCTCACCTTAACAATTCAACCCTACAATTCTGCCCCCGGGAAGCAAATGCTTCAGCACACAGGTTAGCACGATATGGTTTCAGAACGGCGGGTCTAAGAACATACCTATCCAACCAAACACTGCCATGTGAAGTTCGTGGAGCTTTACTCATGGATCTTCAACTGTCGGCCCTTCGTCATTGACAAATGTTGGACGGTACATTGGCTTTATACCCTAGTCATTGCCTGTGTTTTTGCACACAGGCAACACTGGTGCGTTTTTCTCCTAACTGTTATTTCACTATTCATGAGCCGCATCAAGTTCTTGTCTCCTATGCATCTCTTTATCTAATACCTGTGTTTATTTTGTTATGGTTGGCAATAATGCACATCATATTGACGAGGCAATCCATACTAACGAGGCAATCCAGTCGAACACATGTCACATCCATGGTTGCAGAACAGGATTAATCAGAGACAACCAGAAGCTGTCGTCGCCTTGGCTTGGGATGAGCCAAGGCGACTTGGGTACGCGTTTGGATATTACAGACACTATCTTTTCATGTTTCATTGCTATTGTGATAACTGCTCCCTTGTTCTTTCATGAGGTACACAACAAAATGGACCCATCATGCCGAAGTCATGCGGCGTCTACAACACCAGGGCATTGCCGACTGAACCAGGACATTAGCGACTTTTACTCTGCTGCAACTGCGTCGACGCATACATGCTTTAGTATCCATGACAGTCGTATAAATATGTACGCTTTTTCCTTCGCCAAGGTTTTATCCACAAGGGTGGTTTTTCTTGGCAAGGTTTTAATGCGTCATATCATATACGACTGGAGATACGCCATTACACGTTCGCTAGTTCACTTATTCTCATATGATGATGTTTGTAACTGATGTTTGTAATATGGTTTTCCTCCGCCATAAGTGAGGTTTTAATAAAATATATATTTGTGCAAAAAAATATAACCATAAAAAACGAAATTAATTATATGAATAATAATTAATATCTAATATTAATATTATTAATATCATCCCATATGCATTCTTGTGTGTAACCCGATAGACCCATATTAATTAGCATTCGGTTAAATCTCTATTAAACCAACAAGTCGTAATTGGCCTCTAGCAAGGCATTACGACTATCCAATTAATATGAGTACAGTCCAACTAGCCTAATAATAGTATATGCATTAATCCTTTTGTCACACGATATCGAGTTTGAACATAAGTCATGATCAGCGTCATACTTATACTGTTCAAACATATGATTACTCGATCTTTAAGTAGATTGATAAAACAAATGACACTGATCACACTATCAATTCATTTGAGCATGGCCATGCATTTCACAGTCTCACTAATTGAGGGGCCAAAAGATATCTCTCTCAAAAGAGAGGGACAAATTATATCTTGATTGTTCAATATCCTCTACATAATTTCTATCATACTCAGTCATGACCTTTATTATTATCTAGTTACAGATAACGTTAGATCATGTCAAAATATAACAGTCCTTATGTTGGAAACTATGACAATCTCAAGTCTAAGGATTAAACATGATTATCATGAGATTTACTTATGACGCTAATCTATGTAGTAATCTCATGATGGGTCTATCCAATACACTGTTCTCTAACAAGTATCTATGAGATTGATTTGTATCACCATACACATAATCATCTCATGATTATCACATCAATACTCACAATGACGATAAATTATTTTATCTCTATAACAATAATGAACCAGGGACATATATCAAAATTGTGTAACATACTAACCAACAATAATGATAATAAAACCTTTTTTACTAATAATAAATGTATAACATAAACATCCAAATCATGGCCTAGGACACATACACTAACAAAATACTCATGGGTCCTTTGTCTTCATTGGTTATCGTAAAGGAGGTCTTGAGCGGCATATGTGGCCTCTTGTCCCTTGCCTTTGATTTGTTCGACTATGGCTTGGGAAACACTCATATTTTTAGCCACTCATACTGTAGCTTGATCATGCTTTCATAAGTGACTCCTTGAACTGCATCTGAGAACTGATCCCTACGCATCAAATTCCTGCTCCATGAGACGGTTATATCTGGTTTCTGTCTTCGACAGTGAGAATATTCCTTACCTTGGGTATTTTTAATTATATGGGTTTTAACAAAGAAAGATACGAAGTAAGGCCTGGTTGGGCTCTTCCTTTATTGCCAAATGACAAAACCATATCTTCATCTAAACCAGAGTTGATATAAAAATAGTAGTTTCTAGAGGAAATCCTACACAATCCAATAATATTAAAGGCCCTAGAGCTTTAAGCTAAGGAAAACTCTCTAATGATCAAGTCAGTTTTGTATGTTTCCATATTTAGAAATATTTAAGCTAAAATATTTAAGAGAAACTTGTCTCTGTGCCATTCAAATGATGTATTTTCTAGTTAGAGTTTAACATTGTTACTAATGGACGTTTCACGCATCTTTTGTATGTTTAGGCAATCAATGCATGTCAAGAAACAATAGGAGAGTGTCAAATGTCCTCCTGCTTGTGCATGGTGGCCAAGTGGCGCCATGTGTTGAGTTGCATGGCTAAACTGCATGCTAGCAGGTGTCTACTCTGGCGGACTTTCTCTTAACCGAGCTACCCGAGATGGCTTTGGGCATCGGGTCCACGGCCGACTTACGGATCCTGGTAGAGGTGCACGTCGTTACTGATGTGACAGCTAAGGCTGAGCTAACATCTAAAGCCGAAGTGATGCATGCAGCTAAGATGACTAGCCTTCAATGACTATACACGATTTCTACAAATGCTAACCTAAAATCTCCGTCGGCATCGGGGAAAGAATGCCCTCCGCTCTTGGGCCACGCCGAACTGGCTGCATACTTAGGCCTGTGCATCTGACATGAAGAATAGGAGACATGTGCCCTTATAAGGTCAAGTTGGTTGTGACAGACCAGGTTTGTTACGCTTGAGTTTTAGTATGTTCTTGCATAATGGATTGAACTTGGTCCTCTATGAGACATTTTTCGCACTTTTATATGTCATGGACAACTAATGCATTTGCATGGTTGATGTATGATGCTATGTGTCACATTGCATGGCGAAGTTACTTGCTTACAGGTGCCAGATTTGGTCAGACCAAGTAGAGATGCCCGTGAGCCTAGAGGCATGGCCGAGCAGCAAAGTTAAGACAGTGGGTTCTAGGCTGACCCATAACAAGTGGTTGAAGCATGTGCCTGCCATGGTGCTAGATGGTTGGGCTTACCTTCTTCCTTGGTAAAATAGGCCACAGTTAGTAACTCAATGGCAGGGCCGACATCTAGGGAGTCCTATGCTCTCCGAGCTGAGCTACATGGAAGACGTAATCGGGGCTGAGTAGCAAAGATGTGCCTGCGCCAACCTGTACGTTTATAGAGTCAAGTAACATTGACTATATCGGGTTGAGCTTGACACATTTGTCGTTACTGTAAATAATTGTTTTGCCCTCATCGGGTGTCCCCAGAATAGACTTGCTGAGCACAGGAAGAAAGACTAATCATTTGGTAACAGGTAAATTCCTGACTATTTTATTGACACACGCCACTGACGTGTCAAATTCTCATAGGATGTTTTGGTAGGCAGTTAATGATGAGATTGCTTAGCATAGGTTTTGGAGCGATTTTAACCGTGGTGTCATTCATTTCGTGAGTGTTTAGTATTACAAAAAGCAAGAACTCTAGAAAATCTCATTCCCTCTGGAATTTTTTAAGGATCAAATCCCATTTGCCTACTCGTTCTTTCTCCATTTTGCTCTCATATATCCTACATCTCTGCCCTCTCTTCTTTCTATTTAAAGCTTCTTTCATTCCTTCTTCGGTGCTTGTCCATTCATCTTGTTAGTATCTCCTTCTCTGACTTGTTTTCTTCATCCCTTTAGTTTTCAAGTAATTCTTTCATATCCTCTCATAATGTCTTTAATTTCCTCTTCTTCTACAAATTTGCAAAATGTTTCAGAGGCTCTCTCCTATGTCGGTGACGGCATAGTGATGAGTGAGTCTCTCCCTTATCGAAGAAGATGGCTTCTGATGACAGCCATCGCCCCTTAAAGAGGTAGAAGACCATGGTTCCGTATGCAGGACCCACCTAACAAGGTGGCTATGGTGACGGAGTCGCCATATATTGCTACTGGATCTATTTCTAAACTACAGGCAATGGTTTCATTCAATCCTCTGGCTATTAACCTTTCGACTTTGTCTTTTACTAAAATCCATAGAGGTTCTCCTTCGATTCAAGTGTAAGCGTCTCTCTGTACCTTGAATATAGACGACTTAACATGCTTATGCGATGTCTATAGAATAGAGTGTTCCCAATTTGATCCTATTATGTCATTTCATGGTTAGACATCCACAACCCCCTTAGCAGATATGAAGTTGTTTATAAAGAGTATTTCAAGTCTGGGTTTTGTCTGCCTGTTCTTGAGCCATTGAGGCCGATCCCCTTAGGTCCCGCAAATCATACCTATTGAGAAACATGGCATCTACTGTCGAACATTCACCCCAACCTATTTATGTACATGAGCAGTTGTTACATAATGTATATATTTATTTGCCAATTAGATATTCTATATATATTCCGGGTTGTAATAATTAAAGGACCGTTGGTCCCTCCTTCCCTCCTGCTGCGCCAGATTTTCTCTGCCCAACTCTCCGCTGTGCATCACTTTAACCTGTCAGGAGCAAATGGAGCTGTTGGTGTCATACCCCGTAATTTTTAAGTCCGGCTTTAATAATTAGAAAACAATTTAAAATGTGAATTCATTAAATGTCTAGGGTATGAAGTGTAATTAAAACAAAATATAGGGGGGAAAGTAGACAAAAGTAGAAATTGAGGGAATTTGGGCCAAAATGCCAAACTTTGTCAACTACATGTGGGAGGGAAGTTACACAACATTTGTATAACTTCTCACCCATCAGCCGCAGGTTAGGAGACCAAAAGGGAGAAGGAAAATTCTGAGGGAAAAGAGAGAGAAGAGAAAGAGAAAAAGGAAGAAGAAGAGAAAGAAGAACTTGCAGTCAACCTAGGTGCAATCCTTACCGAAATTCTGCAGTAGATTCATAAGCTTAACAAGAAACAAAGGCAAGTAATCTTTCTATACTCTTTACGCAAATTTTGTTACTTTAGGCCCTATGTTCTTACAAAGAGAAAACTTGGATCACACATTAGTAATCTTGACTTGTCTATGTTAAATGCTTTACTATATGCAATTGTTGTTGCTAGTTGCGTAAAGTCTTGTTCTTTGGGCCATATTTCTGAAAATAGTTATGTGGTGCTTGGTTGTTTGTCAAGCATGCCCATGAAAGTGTATTCTTGATGTGTTTATTGTCTTGTTCTATTCTTGTGTTGGTTGTCTACACCTAGATGTTTGAGAGTAAGTGCAGGGAATTGAAGGATGAGTGATGGCATTGTTATAGACTTGTTGTGTTGGGAATGTTGATGGTATCTTTTGAAGGTTGTGAATGATAGAAAGTTAAGAGTGGATATTATTAGACATAACTAAGCATCAATTCATGTTAGATGTGTGTTAAGTGTGATGAATCTAGATGGTAAGATGGATCTTGAGAGGTTTAACATGAAAGGGTTGAAGGAGGAAGGAGATGGGAGGAAGTTACTGCAGAAAAACTGCAGTTTAGAACCGTCAGAACACTTCAAAGACCTAAATTAGGCGCTTCAAGTCACATTAGGCGCCTAATGTAGGCGTTCAATGTGTCCTAGAGCATCCCCGTACACTTCGAACACCTACATTAGGCGCTCTATGTCACATTAGGCGCTTCATGTAGGCGTTCGATGTATACGGCACATCCCCGAACACTTCGAACGCCTAGTATGGGCGCTCCATGTCCACATTAGGCGCTCCAAGTAGCGTTCGAAGTATACTGGAAGTCTTTTTGACCCTTTAGGCGCCCTACGTATGTGTAGTAACTTTATACACTTCTTTTGAACATAAAATGCAAGGGTATTTGAGGTGTAATTGAGGCATAGATGGTAAGTTTGATCAAGTAAGAATAAGATTGAATCCCAAGTGAATTAGTGAGACGAACGGACTTGGAAAGATATGAACATGGAGTGTTTGAGGTGCAAGACCGTATACTTGATATGTAAGATGTGTGTGTGTGTTACATGTTTGATACGAAGTTACATGTGCATCCTGCATCATGACATGTGCACTTGCACTTGATTTGAGAATTGCGTTGCGAAAGAACATGTGTCTACAAGAGAAGTTTAAAGTTTTCGAAAGACAAAATGGCTGCTGGTTGATCGCAGGGTATAAAAGTCACGCCTGCGAAAGCAGGGTATAAAAGCGTGACATGTGAATCAACAGTAGGGTATAAAATATGTTATGGGGCCGTGGACTTATCAGCACGGAAAATAAAGTATTTTATGGGGCCGTGGACCTATCAGCACGGATATATGATGTATGTAATGGGGCCGTGGACCTTTCAGCACGGGGTATAAAGTTATATTTTATGGGGTCGTGGACCTTTCAGCACGGGGTATAAAGTTCTGTTTGCTGTGGACTGATCCCCCACAGGGTATAAAGTTCTGCTACGCGAAGAATATGATAAGAAGAGTTATGAAATGTTTTGTGAAATGACATGCATGACATGTTTATGAAAGAAGACATATGCATGGGTGTTGTGTGTGGTTTTAAGAAGTACATGCATCATGATACACGAAGCATAAGATTTGATATGCAAGAAAAGTGACTAGCTTATGACTTGCTTATGTGATATGTTGTTTTAGTACATGTTTGTTCTCATATCCGTGTATCATTTATGTGTTATATCTGTTTTGAGGAATTCTTATAAAGATGCTATTTGCTAACCCGAGCACCTTATTTTGGGCAATGACTTATACACTGGTGACTCGTCGTGTGTGATCCCGTAAGGTGTATAGACGGGTTACTTGCTGGCGATAATTTCGCTAAGAACAGATACTGTATTCCTTTTCAGGTGAGCCGGAATATGAGATGATATTTATCGAAGACGATGGCTAGTGGGCTCAATGGAATGACGGGCATGGAAATAGATAGATGCTGGACTACTCTCTTTAAGTTTGGAAACTCAATGTTATTATGTTGTTCTGGAACTTATGTTAGCTAGATTTACAAACACCTTTTAATTCTGCTGTACTTTCTAGTTACATTATTGATGGAGAAGTTTTAAATTTAACAACGTTTCCGCTGATTTATCTTACGTCATGGATGATGTATGCTTGATCTGCTTTGACGCTTCGTAGTTCTCATAGTAGACTACGGCGGGTGCACTCGTTCCGATGACGGTATCGGGCCGGGGTGCTACAGGTGGTGTCAGAGCCTAGGCTTCAGATCTATCTCGGAAACTTAGGTTCATGATATTTTAGACACCTAAGTTATGATTCTCCCTTAAGTTTGATCCTTAGCTATAAGTGCTGAATTCTTTAGAGTTTAAGTATGATCAGGGTTGGGTGTGTGCGAGCGCGTTTAGCATCTAATTTTCGTATCGATGTTTTATTTCATACCCCACCCATTCTTGCGCATTCAAGCTTTCAGTAAGATCTTGTATTTACTGAATGCTAATGCAATGTTGACCTTTCAGAGAAAATGCCTCCAAGAAGAGAGAACACAGGGAACACTAACAACGAATAGGAGAACCAGCCACCACAAGTTGTTTTACCCCAGGTGCTCACTGATGCACTGACGGTGATCACACAAGAGTATGCGCAACAGCATCAGCCTCTACCTCCTCCACCGCCACAACATAACATCCAGTTCTTTTATGGGGAGATGAGAAAGATGAGGGTGCCAGATTTTGGAGGATGTACTGATCCTGAGGAGGCTCAGCGCTGGTTGGCTGAGGTGGAAAAGTGTTTTCGATTGGTGCAAGTGCCTGAAGAGATAAAAGTAGATGTGGCCACACCTCTTTTGTGTGGCAAAGCTGGCAAATGGTGGACTGGGATGGTGTTGAGAATGACCCCACCAATCTCTTGGACACAGTTTTGTGATGTTTTCCTGAAGTATTACGTACCGGAGACTGCGATATTGGACAATATAAGAGCGTTTGACAGATTGGAGCAAGGAAGGATGACGGTGTCGGAGTATGCGGATCGTTTTCATGCCTTGGGTAAGTTTGCCCCTGCGATTATGTCTGATAATCGTCTTAAGATGACGAAGTTCGAGAGGGGTTTGGACTCGAGGATACAGTCGGCAATAGTGAATGCGGGGATGAAAACTTATGAGAATATGTTAGATGCGTGCTTCCGTGTCGAGAGTGATTTTCGCCGAGTAGCGGCAAGAGCAGCTAGTGCAGGAGGATCTGATAGAGGCAAAAGTCCAAGGAATAATGTGAGAGTTGGTGGAAGACCCGGACGTTGGGTCAAGATTCCGAAAAGAGGTCCGGTTGGAAATTTTCAGAGACCCCCATCCCAGAATCCAGTAGTTCAGCAGGCTATAGGAGTTTGTCCACACTACAACAAGAATCACGTCAGAGAGTGTAGGAAAGTGGCAGGAGCATGTTTTCGATGCGGTCAAGTGGGTCACATGATTAGGGACTGTCCGGAGATGAAGAAAAATAATCCGGGAGAAGCGGCTCAGCAGCCGAGAGCAAAGCCACGAGCAAATGCCCGTGTACATCTCATGACGGACACGGATGTGTAGGTGGCTACCGATGTAGTAGCAGGTATCATTTAAACTAAGTTTGGATTCTTATTGAATTAGGTATTTACGTGTTTAACTCTTTGTGTAAAACTTGATATGGCCTTAGGTGCGGTTTTAGTAAATAAGATGCCTGCCAATGTGCTTTTCGATAGCGGCGCAAGCCACTCCTTTCTAGCAAAGAGATTCACTAAGCACCTTGGTAGTTTGCCTGAATGGTTAGAAACTCCGTATCGCGTTCAAGCGGCCGGAGATCAGATTATGGTTTCATACCAGCAGTATCGAGATTGCGAATTGGAGCTTGAATGACAAACATTCTCCGCCACACTGATTCCTATTCAGATGTATGACTTTGACGTTATATTAGGAATGGAGTGGTTGGCCAAGAATCACGCCAATATTGATTGTCGGTTGAAGCGAGTGACAATCAAGAACGCTAACATGGAAGAGGTGATGTTTCAAGGAGATGCGGAACGAAAGAAAGTTCCCAGGAAGGTATATGTGTCCGTCGCACAAGCACGCAAAGCCTTAAGGAAGGGGGCTGAGGGATTCCTAGTGTATGCCATGGATGTTACTCAGGAGGTACCGTCTATTGAGCAAATTCCAGTGGTCAATGAATTTCCTGATGTGTTTCCGAAAGATTTACCAGGAGTACCACCCCCGAGGGAAGTCGAGTTCGAGATAAACTTGATTCCAGGAACTGAACCTATTTCTAAAGCCCCTTATAGAATGGCCCCGGCAGAGTTGAGAGAGTTGAAGGAATAATTGCAGGAGCTATTGGACAAGAAGTTTATTCGCCCTAGTGTGTCACCTTGGGGAGCGCCCGTTTTATTCGTGAAGAAGAAAGATGGTAGCATGAGACTTTGTATCGATTATAGAGAGTTGAATAAAGTTACCATCAAGAATAAGTATCCCCTTCCACGAATTGAGGACTTATTTGACCAGCTCAAGGGTGCTAAAATTTTCTGTAAAATTAACCTCCGATCAGGGTATCATCAGTTGCGAGTGAAGGCCAAGGACATCGCAAAGACAGCCTTCCGCACAAGATATGGCCATTATGAGTTTTTGGTGATGCCGTTTGGATTAACAAATGCCCCCGCAGCTTTTATGGATCTTATGAATACCGTCTTTCGGGAACAGTTGGACAAGTTTGTAGTGGTATTCATAGATGACATTCTGGTGTATTCTCCTGACGAGCAAACTCACACTGAGCATTTGAGAACCATGCTGGGTATTTTGAGGCAGAAACAACTATATGCTAAGTTTAGCAAGTGTGAGTTTTGGTTAAGAAGTGTGGCTTTTCTGGGTCACGTGATATTGGAGGAAGGGATTGCTGTAGATCCAAAGAAGGTAGAAGCTATTACTGAATGGCCTAGACCTACTAATGTTACCGAAGTGCGAAGTTTCTTGGGTCTAGCGGGTTATTACAGGAAGTTTGTTGAGGGATTCTCAAGGATAGCTGTACCTCTCAGTCGCCTTACTCAAAAGAAGTCCAAGTTCGAGTGGACGGCGGAATGCGAGCAAAGCTTCACGGAGCTTAAGAAGAGATTAACAACAGCTCCAGTATTGGCTCAACCCTCCGGAACTGATGGGTTTGTGATTTATAGTGATGCGTCAAAGAACGGTTTAGGTACGTAAACTGTAGTATAAGGTTATGATCTTGTATACCCATTAAGTTTAGACTAATACCTTGTTTCTAGGTTGTGTTTTGATGCAAAATGAACGAGTCATCGCATATGCCTCAAGACAGCTAAAGCCTTACGAGCAAAACTATCTCACACATGATCTTGAACTTGCCGCGGTTGTGTTCGCCTTGAAGATCTGGCGGCATTATTTATACGGAGAAAAGTGCACGGTATTCACAGACTATAAGAGTTTAAAGTACTTGTTCTCCTAGAAGGAATTAAATATGAGGCAGCGGGGGTGGTTGGAATTGCTAAAAGACTATGACCTGACCATCCATTATCACCCGGGAAAGGCTAACAAGGTAGCCGACGCTTTAAGCAGGAAATCCATCCATGCGAGGCAATCACCATTAGAGAGAGAGATTGAGGAATTTGGTTTGGACTTGGTGGAATCCACGGTGAACGTCCTGACAGCATTGACCATCACACCGAGTTTGATTGATCGGATAAAGGAGGCCCAGAAGAAAGATAAGGCCCTAAATGAGATAACGGAAAGAATGAGACATGATCATATTGAGGGATTTCAGATCAAAGAGGATGGTAGCCTATGGTTTAGAGAGAGATTATACGTACCTGATGTTGACGAACTTAGAAGGAAAATTCTGCAAGAAGCTCATAGTTCGAGGTTATCAATACACCCTGGTAGCACCAAGATGTATAGAGATATCAAACAATATTATTGGTGGTCTGGGATGAAAAGACATATTGCGGAGTTTATAGAGAGGTGTTTGGTTTGTCAACAGGTCAAGGCGGAACACCAACGGCCTGGTGGCTTGTTGATGCCATTAGAAATTCCGGAATGGAAATGGGAACATGTCACGATGGATTTTGTAGCTGGTTTACCAAAGACAAGAAGTGGATATGACATGATTTGGGTCATCGTGGATCGTTTAACAAAGTCTGCTCATTTCCTACCCGTTTCAAGTGAAACACCTCTTGACAAATTAGTGAGTTTATATATGGACAGTATTATTAGCTTGCATGGAGTCCCGGTTGAAGGATCTGCAAGGCACCACTAGAAGGGGGGTTGAATAGGTGGTGCGGAAAGTGTGGTTTTTAAAATTTGTTTAAACCTAAACAACTCAACTTTTGAAAACAGATTCTGTTTTCAGGACCAGTTTTAAAACGTTTTTAAAACCAGGTTATAGGTCTCCAAAAATTATGCAATTTCGAGAGAACTTAGCCTCAGATGTTATGAGGGTCCCCTAAAAATTTCAAATTGAAATTCAACCTTTAACCCCTTCAAAAACCGTTGGTACTCAGATTGCTCGAATCTGCCAGAAACGGTAGATGGTTTTGAAAAATTTATTCCTATTTGTTTGAACGTCCAAAAGCTCTGAAAATTTAACCACTAACTCCTTATATACTATATTTAAATGGGTTGAAACAGTTTTGCAAAATTCTTTTGGGAAGTAGGTCAACTACAATCAAAGTCTCAACCATTGCAAGTCTGAAAATCAGACTGCACTAGTCTCAAAACGTTTGATGTTTGATTGACTTATACTTATCCAAAATGGTTGAAACTTGTTCCAAATTAACCCTAGAACGTGTGAGTATATTTCTGGAAATTTTCGTGATTTTTGAAATTCGTTAACTATTTTTACGAATACGAACAAAACGAATAAACTGTGCAGTAACTGAAAGTAAATGCAGAAAGTAAATGGCACCAAGAATTTTATACTGGTTCGGTTATAAACAACCTACTCCAGTCTTTAAGGAACACCTTCCTTGGTTCACACTAATCACACACACGTAATACACCTTACCACAGGGTTGATAGAGTTACACCTAACTCCAACCCTTTACAAACCTTGTACGGTGAATACAATATGCACGAACACCACCACCTCGCAAGAATGAAGATTGATCACACCTTGATCAATCTTTTACAAAGATATGGAATGAGTGGTGGTCTATGTCAAGCCTATTCAAGATTGAAAGATATGAATACAATAGGCTTACAAGAAGAAAGAAAGAAAGAGAATGTAGAAGAAGAAGAGCTAGGCTTTTTGATCACTTTGATTTGCAATACTTGTTCTTGTCTTGTTTTTGCTCATCTTCTTTCCTTTTAACTTGGTCCAGCCGTCCCCTATAGATGCCTCCCCCTCTTGAAAATTATCTTCTAAGTCCTTGGGAGGATGTAAGACATCATTGTGACAAAGTATTGCTTACTTGGCATCTTCTTATTGGATGATCATTTAGGCTTCGCTTACTTGGCACCTTCTTATTGGATGAATGTTGTCATCATTGATGACTTGGAAAAATCTGAGAATTACACTTAACCATGTGCCAAAATCATCACAAAATAGTTTCCATAAACCATAAGATATATCACATAAATTGCAAGACAAAAATTCCTTTCTTGCTAAGATAAAAATCGCCCATTGCCATGCTGAATTTTCAGCATGTGCATCATTCCATTTCATTCAAAATAATGCCAAATTTAATTTGATTTTTCTTTATAAAATGAATCGCCAATTAAATGGTAAATATTCCTATCACATGGGAAATGAATATAGACACTTTTAAGCTCATATATTCGGCCACACAAGTCTCACACATGCTGAAAAATTTTCAGCACGTGTGATATATAAAATATCACACTTTATTAATTTAAATAATATTCAAATCATTTCCATTTCTTCTTCCAATCAATCACACAATAAAAGATGATAAAATATATCATATTAATGTGTAAAAATCGGCCACCCATGCTCACACATGCTGAAATTTTCAGCATGTGTTATAAGTGAGACAAAGTTTTGAATTCTTACCATTTGTAGCTTCTCTCTTTAATTCACCAACATTGTATGAGTAATCCTTGACCAATCAATATGCCAACAAGGCTCCAAATAAGCTCCATCTCAGCTGTAGGTGGTGTTGGACATGTATGTGCATGTGCTGAAATTTATTTTTGCTAACTTTGTAAAATAATGCACATTTAATAATACACACATGTTATATTCCAATCAGCCCTTAATTTGATTTTCTAGAACACTTTAAGATGTATAACATATGTAAAAAGTGTCTAGATACGTGTCACATGATGTACCAAAAAAAACGTTCAATGTGTTGTGTGCGCAGAAAACCGAATTTTCGATATTTATCGATTACCCGATTTTTCTCTAATTTAAATTCCAACTTTTGCACATGTTATATATATTATGTTATGCCTAATATATATAATATATACTTTAAATCTCAGCACTTGGCTGGTCTAAAGTGGTATCATTAACATGTGACAAAATTAAACTTGGAATCTTCACATTTTTGCCTTAATGTGGGGTGATTTGTGTGTGCCAACATGGAAAGTATGTTTGGCTGAATATTTCATGTAACCCACGAAATTTTTATGAAATTTTGGAGTATAGGGGCTGGCCATCTATTTATGGCAAGTACGTGACACGTTGGCGAAGTTTCGGTATTCGCCCGATACGACAATTTTCGGTTTAGAACCTTTTATCGTGTCGTATTTAATTTTTCAACACCATATCTTATATCATATGATATAAGACCTGAATATACTCATAAATATGAGTTAAGAATAGACGTACGTAAAATATATAACGTGTCGGTAGTACGTTGGAATACATGTGTATGTGCCTTTTTCAAAAAATCTGAAAATATATGTAATATATATGTATATAGGCGTGTATAATTAAGAGGGGAGGATGAGAAAACTTTCCTTCCTTAGCCTTGTTGCCTTTGTGCCTTTTCCAAATGTGGCTTCCTTTAATGAACTACTTAGTCTAATAAACTAAGTACTTCACTTAATAAACTAGTTTAGTTCATTAATGGTGACACCTGAAAATAGTATAAACACAACAAATGTTTGCCATATGATGTAAGCTTTAACGCTTCATGGCTCGTTAGTCCGGCAAAATTATATATAAGCTAAATAAGGCAAGTAATAGCAAAGTATCATGCATACATGTACACGTTTGTATATATATATCATGCATTTAAGTCACTTATTTTGAAATCACTCAAACCCACTTTTTTCTACCCCGGTAAGTATAGTGTCCGACCGAGATTCACGGTTTACATCTAAGTTTTGGACAGCATTTCAGAAAGCCATGGGTACAGAATTAAGGTTGAGTACGGCGTATCATCCTCAAACCGATGGTCAATCTGAGCGGACAATTCAGACCTTAGAAGATATGCTAAGGGCTTGCGTTCTGGATTTTAAAGGGAGTTGGGATGGAATGGTAAAGCTGATGGAGTTTTCCAATAACAATAGTTACCACAACGCAATTGACATGGCTCCTTTTTAAGCTTTGTATGGAAGGAAATGTAGGTCCCCGGTTTATTGGGACGAAGTAGGCGTGAGGACCATCACCGGACCTGAGCTATTGGAGAAAACGCTAGAGAAGGTGAAAAACATCCGGGAAAGACTCAAGACGGCTCAGGATCTCAATAAGAGTTGGGCAGATTCCAAACAACGACCATTGGAATTTGATGTGGGTGAAAAAGTTTATTTGAGGGTATCGCCTACAAAGGGTGTCATGAGGTTTGGAGTAAAAGGCAAGCTAAGCCCTCGTTTTATTGGTCCTTACGAAATACTTGAGAGGGTGGGAGCCTTGGCATATGGGTTAGCGTTACCTCCAGTGTTGGCGCAAGTTCACAATGTCTTTCACGTATCACAACTAAGGAAGTACGTGACGGATCCAAGTCATGTACTTGAAGCTCAACCTTTGGAACTTAAGGACGATGTTACATACGAAGAGATACCCGTGAAAATTATGGACCGAAAGGATCAAGTGTTGAGGAAGCGAGTGATTCCTTATGTAAAGGTCCAGTGGAGCAATCACACGGAACGTGAAGCCACTTGGGAACTCGAAGAACAAATGCGGGAGAAGTATCCTCAACTCTTCAGCTAAGGTACGTAAGTTTCGAGGACGAAACTTATTGTAAGGGGGGTGGAATGTCATACCCCGTAATTTTTAAATCCGGCTTTAATAATTAGAAAATAATTTAAAATGTGAATTCATTAAATGTCTAGGGTATGAAGTGTAATTAAAACAAAATATAGGGGGGAAAGTAGACAAAAGTGAAAATTGAGGGAATTTGGGCCAAAATGCCAAACTTTGTCAACTACATATGGGAGGGAAGTTACACAACATTTGTATAACTTCCCACCCATCAGCCGCAGGTTAGGAGACCAAAAGGGAGAAGGAAAATTCTGAGGGAAAAGAGAGAGAAGAGAAAGAGAAAAAGGAAGAAGAAGAGAAAGAAGAACTTGCAGTCAACCTAGGTGAAATCCTTACCGAAATTCTGCAGTAAATTCATAAGCTTAACTAGAAACAAAGGCAAGTAATCTTTCTATACGCTTTACGCAAATTTTGTTACTTTAGGCCCTATGTTCTTACAAAGAGAAAACTTGGATCACACATTAGTAATCTTGACTTGTCTATGTTAAATGCTTTACTATATGCAATTGTTGTTGTTAGTTGCGTAAAGTCTTGTTCTTTAGGCCATATTTCTGAAAATAGTTATGTGGTGCTTGGTTGTTTGTCAAGCATGCCCATGAAAGTGTATTCTTGATGTGTTTATTGTCTTGTTCTATTCTTGTGTTGGTTGTCTACACCTAGATGTTTGAGAGTAAGTGCAGGGAATTGAAGGATGAGTGATGGCATTGTTATAGACTTGTTGTGTTGGGAATGTTGATGGTATCTTTTGAAGGTTGTGAATGATAGAAGGTTAAGAGTGGATATTATTAGACATAACTAAGCATCAATTCATGTTAGATGTGTGTTAAGTATGATGAATCTAGATGGTAAGATGGATCTTGAGAGGTTTAACATGAAAGGGTTGAAGGAGGAAGGAGATGGGAGGAAGTTACTGCAGAAAAACTGCAGTTTAGAACCGTCAGAACACTTCGAACACCTAAATTAGGCGCTTCAAGTCACATTATGCGCCTAATGTAGGCGTTCAATGTGTCCCAGAGCATCCCCGTACACTTCGAACACCTACATTAGGCGCTCTATGTCACATTAGGCGCTTCATGTAGGCGTTCGATGTATACGACACATCCCCGAACACTTCGAACGCCTAGTATAGGCGCTCCATGTCCACATTAGGCGCTCCAAGTAGCGTTCGAAGTATACTGGAAGTCTTTTTAACCCTTTAGGCGCCCTACGTATGTGTAGTAACTTTATGTACTTCTTTTGAACATAAAATGCAAGGGTATTTGAGGTGTAATTGAGGCGTAGATGGTAAGTTTGATCAAGTAAGAATAAGATTGAACCCCAAGTGAATTAGTGAGACGAACGGACTTGGAAAGATACGAACATGGAGTGTTTGAGGTGCAAGACCGTATACTTGATATGTAAGATGTGTGTGTGTGTGTTACATGTTTGATACGAAGTTACATGTGCATCCTGCATCATGACATGTGTACTTGCATTTGATTTGAGAATTGCGTTGCGAAAGAACATGTGTCTACAAGAGAAGTTTAAAGTTTTCGAAAAACAAAATGGCTGCTGGTTGATCGCAGGGTATAAAAGTCACGCCTGCGAAAGCAGGGTATAAAAGCGTGACCTGTGAATCAACAGCAGGGTATAAAATATGTTATGGGGCCGTGGACCTATCAGCACGGAAAATAAAGTTTTTATGGGACCGTGGACCTATCAGCACGGATATATGATGTATGTAATGGGGCCGTGGACCTTTCAGCACGGGGTATAAAGTTATATGTTATGGGGCCGTGGACCTTTCAGCACGGGGTATAAAGTTCTGTTTGCTGTGGACTGATCCCCCACAGGGTATAAAGTTCTGCTACGCGAAGAATATGATAAGAAGAGTTATGAAATGTTTTGTGAAATGACATGCATGACATGTTTATGAAAGAAGACATATGCATGGGTGCTGTGTGTGGTTTTAAGAAGCACATGCATCATGATACACGAAGCATAAGATTTGATATGCAAGAAAAGTGACTAGCTTATGACTTGCTTATGTGATATGTTGTTTTAGTACATGTTTGTTCTAGTATCCGTGTATCATTTATGTGTTATATCTGTTTTGAGGAATTCTTATAAAGATGTTATTTGCTAACCCGAGCACCTTATTTTGGGCAATGACTTATACACTGGTGACTTGTTGTGTGTGATCCCGTAAGGTGTATAGACGGGTTACTTGCTGGCGATAATTTCGCTAAGAACAGATACTGTGTTCCTTTTCAGGTGAGCCGGAATATGAGATGATATTTATCGAAGACGATGGCGAGTGGGCTCAATGGGATGACGGGCATGGAAATAGATAGATGCTGGACTACTCTCTTTAAGTTTGGAAACTCAATGTTATTATGTTGTTCTGGAACTTATGTTAGCTAGATGTACAAACACCTTTTAATTCCGCTGTACTTTCTAGTTACATTATTGATGGAGAAGTTTTAAATTTAACAACGTTTCCGCTGATTTATCTTACGTCATGGATGATGTACGCTTGATCTGCTTTGACGCTTCGTAGTTCTCATAGTAGACTACGACAGATGTACTGGTTCCGATGACGGTATCAGGCCGGGGCGCTACAGTTGGCTCCTTGGAAGACCTGTAAGGGAAGAACTTCACTTCCTACCTTCATATAAATATTATATACTATGTACAATAGAGATAGAGAGGAAAATGAATAAAATCTGTCTTTCTTCATCTTCATGGGTTCTTCTCTTCCCTTGCGAAATGTGTATCTTCTTTAACAATTTTTCATTCCTCTATTTATTCTTGCATTTGATTATTCATGTTAAAATCTAACATGGTATCAGAGTCTCAAGTTGGAGGAATCTGATTTTTCCTGTCTATTTGTGTTTGTTCCACCTTCTCTGTATTTGAGTTTGGTATCACATGTATTACTTATCTCTGCTTCACCTAAACTTGCTTCCTCATGGTCGATTGCAAATGTTTTTTTTTTGCCAAAAATAGCATGTGCTTGCGGTGTGTGTTCTGAACCTTGTCATCTTCTACCTTTGTCGATTTGAATTCAATGGCACCTGTGTTATTTGCCATCTCGAATCACTTGCTCAGGTCTCTCCCTTTCTAAAGCACATTTCGCCTAAGACAATTGCAGAAGTTGTGTGTCAAAAAAGAGAGGAGCCAGTGTAGTTTGTGTCTACAAGGGTGTTTGTCAGAATGCCTCACCGTGTGTGGTTGTACCTTTGTCGATTCTCGAAAGATCCTGATGTTCATCATCGGTCTACTTGTTCAAGTGTCAAAGGATCAACAGGATTGATATTCAATACTTCGATTGGAGTTCTGGACTCGGTACTTGGTAATCTTCCCATAACAATTTTATATGTTACTGCTGCTTCTACGCTCTAATCCAAATGATCAGGTGTTGTAATTCCCACTCTCTTCTTGTTTATATAATGGGTTGTCTTACCCCTATGGTGAGTTTTGTATCAATGATTGTCTCTGATTATATTCATTCATTATCCCGGTCTAAAGCATTCTTGATGTATGGGTGTTCGTTTTAATGGACTGACGTCGCTCGTGTTGATGTCTCATGTAGACGGATTGGTGCTGGATCTCTTTCCTTCAAAATGAACCTTCTATGTTTTTTCTTTTTCTTCCCTGGTCAATTGAAACGGGATAAGGTGGTTTTTTGATCTCCTGGATTCCTATTGTCGCTATTAAGGGTTAAAACTGTCTGATTGACGGTCCAATTTTTCACTTGAGGGGACATGTTATGATTAACGGTACGTTATGGGCAAGTGATTTCTATCAAGTGATCTCTAGGCATTGATTGGCTCTTACATGTGGTGTCCTGTTCATATGATATATTCTGCTCCCTCTGTTTTCAGTTTATTGCTAAAGCCTGTTGGCCCTTGGTATAATTTGTGTGTCAAGCCTATATGAATGGATGTTTGAAAATTCTGCATGAGGATGGCTTCAATCATGGTTCATATACAATTCTCATAACTGCATTCAGGGCAAAAGGTGATATATAATAAAGATTGTTATCATTGTCGAGGATTGTATTACCCGGTGTGAGATATATATTAAAAGAATGATTCCAATGGAATTTGTGATCTCTAATTCCTTAACCGTAAAATCTTGATTATTTGAAGCATGTTTGCTAAATGGCCCCTGTTGTGTTTCAAACCAATGATTGAAGAGATTATTCATTTGAAAGGAAATGTTTTTTTGGTAGGAAGCATCTTGCATTTTGATATAAGGCATTTGTTATGGCACCTGTTATGTTTGGCCTTAGTTGCCCTTATGATTGGCCGTCTTATTAGGCGAGTTTCTATTCTTTCTTCGGCTATGCCGTGATTATTGAGCTAGATGTCCATTCCTAGCGTATTTGTTGGCTGGTTATAATCGGTGTACCATATTTATAGTTGGTCAGCCATGAGCCGAGTGCCATTTTTAGTGTTGAGGCCCCCTCAGTTGACTGTAAGGAAAGAAAGGTGAGTTCCTCAATAAATGAGGCCCATTCTGCTTCTTAAGGAATGAGGGACTTTTACCTCACACAATTATTGTTTTAACGGACAAGAGTTCCTCTGAGCTATGGACACGAATAATCTAGAATTATTCCTCTGAGTCATAGCTATGAACTCTTTCGAGCCATTTTATAAACAAAAAACACAACAAGAAAACCCAATAATTATTCCGCTGAGTTTAAGAATAATTATTAATTATTCCTCTGAGTCCAAGAATAATCAAGAACAAAAACCAAGCTGCCTATTTACAAAACTGCAGAGAGCCATTCCATTTATTGTAGAAGCCATAGTTGCCATTGTTATTGATTGAGATGGATGTGTTTTCCCAACAGGCCTGAGTTGCCATTGTTATTTGATGCCATACTTGTCCTTATTATCACGTGTGAGATATTGTTTCCTAAATATAAATATTGTGATGTCATATTTGCATTGGCTTGATAATATTCCTAGAATGCTTAATGGTCAAGTTGCCGTGAGATGATCTATTGATTACACTAATGATAATATTGTATGGGAAATTTTTTGGTTATATCTTTGAATTCTTATTCTCTTGATCTTGTTTAGCAACCTAATGGCCACTAATGTTGGCAGCTTTATCGACAACATATGCTCACATAGAGGCAAGTTTTGAGAGGGAAAAAAATAGCTTATGTAATTCCTTGTCTTCTTATCATGTGGCTGCTGCTGGTTTTATATAATGCAAGTCGAATGCAATGAATCCTATGATAACTAATATTTTTTTGTGTCATCGATCTCTGGAAAGTATAAAATCTGAGTTAGAACTTGTTCTTGCAATATTTCTCCCCTGTAAATGTTTTGGAATGTCTTAATCTTCTTTCATACCAATACTACTTCTTAGCAATGTTATAACCTCCATTGAAAGCATTTTTTTATCAAGTGCTGCTGCATTCCCTGAAGGTAGTGCAGGATCTATATGAAGTGTATGTATGAAAGCATGTTATACTATTGTTGCATCTACTTTGCTACTATTGTTGCATGTTATACTATTGTTACTTATTATGGGCTTTTTTTTTTCTTGTCAATATTCATGTACCATGATATCATACGCAACCTTTTTTGCCGTCAACAAATCATGTTACCTGAACTTTATGCATTAGTCTTGTGCTTAATATTTGCCTGCCACTAGATTTAATCTATAAACTAGTTGTTTCGTTGCTCCATGATTTGTATGCTTCCTTCATCATGAATATCTCTGGACTATGCACTCCAAT
>AP025071.1:19992419-20090597 GCA_036186865.1 Eustoma russellianum | reverse complement strand
ATGAATGATGATTTTATACCAGCTGGTAAGGCTGAAATCTGCAGGTGGAGTATACCATGAATAAAACTACAGGATTCCACTACTGTATTAAAAATAACACTGTTTAACCACTTGGAACATCAGCTACACAAGGAAAGGAAAATTGGACAACTGGGAATTCAACGACCAGTTGTTACAGGAAGCCCTATTTCTGGAACTAAGCTCTTCTTCCATCATCTTCAAACAAAGGGTCTGCTCCAGTTCAGTGAAAAAAAGGGAAGGTGCTTACTTTGATTTATAAGTATGGGAAGATGCAGCTGGTCCAAAAATTTAACAGATGCACCTAAACCCTACGGTTCACTGCAAAAGCAAAAATTCGTAAGACTTTTGCTGCTCATTTCACCAAGAGGAAAAACATGTGTCTACTATTTCTTTTACATGTTTATGTTTACTACTGGTATAAGTTTATTCCGCATCTGGTGTCCTCATGCATCTTCCATTGTGTCCCCAATTAAGTGTTCTCTCGTATGCCATAAGAAGGATGATAGTAGGATATATGCAAGGGACATTCAAATTAAGTGTTCTGTGCTTTGGGTATTGTAACCCTAATATGTCCTGTAACATTGTATCTCATCTCTTACAGCAGTCTTCCGTGGTGTATATATCGTGAGAAAAGCAGATTATTTGGCTATGTAGGATGATAAAGTAGTATAAGGTTGTGTTAGTAAGTTTGCCCCTTAAATCTGTTGCTTTCTAATTAAATGTAGTGAATATGTTACCATCTCCCTGCTGAATCTCATATGCTCTGTTGATTGGCTTCTCATCACCCTTATTTCATTTGGCTTACCAATGCGATCATCCTGGTTTACTCTAGTCATATCCTGGTTTACTCTAGTCATGGTCATTAGGTTCATTATCATGCATCATGATATTTTGAATAAGTGTGTTCTAGTTGTTTCAGACTAACGAAAAATTCCAAGATGTTTTTTCCTTCACAAGAAAGCTTTTTGGGCTGCAAGTGTTCTCATTTATTTGCAGGAGACATTTACTAAGGAGTTTGCACGTGGTGCAAGGACCCAGAGTTTTGCTAACTAACTATTGCTTGCAGGAACAGGAGTTTATACTAATCTTTTGCAGGTTTAGAACCAGGAGCATACCTTCTCGGCTTAAAGACTCAAAATTGACCTCTCACAGGCAAAAATATTCACGGGCATTGTGTGCAAATTGCTTAGTATGGGGGTATTATTATGCAGGATTCTTCAAAAATGGTGTTCTCCATGCCTTGCCCAATTAGGATCAGCAATTGAAGGGCATAAATAATATGTATGGTGGCTTCTCTAATTTAAGACATTCAGATTGCAAACTTAGTCGCATCATCGTATGCGCTAAGTTTGAAGGGGAGTATTGAGAGACATGGTATAATCTACGGCATCTACTGTCGAAAATTAGCTCCAACGGATTTATGTACATGAGCAGTTGTTACACAATGTATATATTTATTTGTCAACTAGATATTCTGTATATATATTTTGGGTTGTAATAATTAAAGGACCGTTGGTCCCTCCTTCCCTCCTGCTGCGTCAGATTTTCTCTGCCCAACTCTTTCCTGTGCATCACTTCAAACTGTCAGGAGCAAATGGAGCCGTTGGCTCCTTGAAAGATCTCTAAGGGAAGAACCTCACTCCTGCCTTCATATAAATATTATATGCCATGTACAATAGAGATAGAAAGGAAAATGAATAAAATCTGTCTTTCTTCATCTTCATGGGTTCTTCTCTTCCCTCGCGAAATGTGTGTCTTCTTTAACAATTTTTCATCCCTCTGTTTATTCTTTGCATTTGATTATTCACGTTAAAATCCAACAAAACCCAATGTTCTAAGATCGATAGTGTGTTTCCTCTTTTCTTCAGGACGGTAGATGCCAACTTTGACGTGCGGACTTTCGGGGCATCTTCACGTGTAAGACCTCTGATAGTTGGTATTATTTTAGCAAATGGACTCTGAAATATGGAGTCGTATTTTGCTGTGAATATACCGACCTTCACCAAGAATCAGAATGCTCAGTTCTTCTATATTAGGAAAATTAGCATGCCTGATTATGACATCTGGAAGATTGGTAAGGCTAGTAATATAAAACCGAGCGAAGAATTCTGCAAGGAGGCGTCGAAGCTGCAGAATCTATCTACAATCATTGACTGGCAAAGAGTGGATGACTCAGTCCTTGACAATACTGGCCTTGAACATTTGGCGGTAGGCCCTCACTTCAGCAGGCTGAGTTAGGAGGGCTGAGACGTCAGAAAGAGTAGGTGCTCAAATAAAAGTCATGTAAACTTCTTTTTTCCAGTATATATGTCGTGAATAACATGTTGCATTTGTTTGCGAGAGCTATGTCTTCACAGGCTAGCAGATTAGTGGAGGCCACCCCTAGAAGGGTAGCTAAGTGTAAAGCCAAGTCAGTTGCCATCCCGCCTCCTGAGGCCGAGATGGCGGCTCTAGCAGCTACTCGGCCAACTGTATAGTCATTGCGGAGCAAGTCGAAGCACCGCCTGGTTCATCTGGGCAAAGGGCTAGCAGCTGCAAGAGTTAAGGGATGAGCAAGCCATTCTAGCTGCAGGACTGCTTTCCCCCTTTTTTTAACCTTTTATTTTGAACAGGACAGTATGATGTTGCGGAGACTACACCAATCATAGCATAGGCGCCAGCGATTTCAAAAGCAAGCGTCGAGGTCACAAAGAGAGCAGTCCCACCCCTTAGGAGAAGGAAGAGAGCTAGGGGGAGGGTTCTTCCAGGGCGCCCTGGGCAGCCATCTCCTGCCCTTGGAAAATCTGGTGAGGGGCCAGCGGAGGTTGTTCCCAAGGAGTTGTTCTCAGAGATGGACTCTCTCACTGACATGACATTTACGCGAAGGCTGAATGGAATCTCAGTCTTATGGTGGACGAGTTTCAAGGCAAAATTCAAGACCTCGAACTGACCTCCACCCAAGCTGTATCATAAGCGAAATCTTTGTAACTGGAGAAGGCTAATCTCAAGCAGCAAGTAGCTCAGTGGGATCAGTAGTTAGTTGCGTCAAAAGACACTGTTGTTACCGAGGTCAAGAAGTCAGACTTCTTCACTGGCATCTTAGATGCTCTGCTGGCATCGCTCCTAGAGATAGGACAGACTAGGGCCATCGATGTTGGTTCTGAGGTGGACCCCTCATTCAACACAGAGGATCCAAGGATCGTCAATCTATATAACTCAGCCGCTTCCATAATATGGTCAGCAGCTGTAGCAGTTTATTGACGGTGCTGACCTCCGAGAGGCTAAAGATTTGCCTTAGTATAGAGCTTCTCAGGACATACATTTGTAACTTCCATTTTCCATGCCCTGTAACGCACAGGTTCTTCAACGAAATGAAAGTGTTTACATCTTCTGAGTTTTGCCTCTTCTTGTTGTCATTCAATTCTAATCACTCACCAGAAAGATAAGAACTGCTTTTTTTACAAGTGTAATAAAGTCGCAAATTTTAAGCTTTATCAAAATCTAAGTAATGACAAAATCACGCGCAAGTATGCATATCTTCTTGCTTATGACCCTGGCTATCCAAAAACTGAGCAAAGTGGTTGGGTTTAAAAAATTTTGCAAGTAGGGTACGGTGATCTCGGCCTTTTGACAACCGAGCCGAATGGCTGAGTTCTGAATAACAATGAACGGATACTTTTCAACATAACTTTGTATACTTCCTTGAAATGTGGTTTAGTATCAGCTTAAACTAGGTTTCAAGGTTTAGGGAGCATGTTCCTCGCCAATATTAGAAATTTGTCTACACGCCCATTAGTCTAAAAATAAGTTAGACTAAATTTCAGATCTCAGTGTAAGCAATGTCATTCTAGCGACTGCAATTTAAGTTAGGGTGACAAGTTCTGTTGAGCCCTGTTAACAGGACAATAGTCATTACTCGGCTCTACCGAGGTCAATGTTATGGGCAAACCTTCACCGTCATGATCCCCTTACTGTGGTAGCTACTCAGAGCTGTTGAGACCAACCTTTTTTATGACAAACTTGTGCTATCTTAATTCCCTTGTTAGGGCGCCTAGACTTGCTAAGCGTTAGGATGCGTCTTAATCCTTATGCCGAACGTTGAGGCATGCACAAAGCGTGCTATGGCTTTATCCCCTTGTTGGGGCGACTATTCAGGCTTACTGAAGCCAATTGGGAATCTTGTCCCAAGACCACTTTTGACACACTACAGTGGCTTGGACCTCCCGAGACCACATAATTGAGGTCCTCCCTCTAGGATAATGCATTGTGTTTAATTTATTCCCACTTTGAAATACTATAAACAACAATTGAAGCAAAATATGTACTTGAATGCCTTGAGAGAGTGTTACAAGCGCTATGTATGAAATAGTCTCAAATTAGATACATGCCAACTTCGTGGCAAAGTTTTGCTTGCTAGATTTTCTAGTTTGCAACCTCTAGAGGGAGATGCGTTGATCACATGGTACATCCCTTCCTTTTTTGGGTCGAGGCTACTAGATTGGCCAACATGACTTGTGGCGTTACTTCGAAGGATAAGGTCCCTTACTTTGTAGAACTTGTACCGCATTCTCGCATTATAATACTGAGAGATTAAGTTTTTGTATTATGCCATCTGAGTGTGAGCTTGCTCCCTTTCGTCTTCAAGGCTGCGGAGATTTAAGAGCAAACTTTGACTGTTATTCTAATCAGAATAATTTTCTACTCTGGCCGACATGGATCCAATCTTCAGCTGGGATGGCGGCTTCAGACCCATACACCAAGGCAAAAGGAATTTTCTTGGTTGACGTGGAAAGGTTGTGTGATGAGCCCATAGGATCATGGGCGATTCATTTTACCCATCCTCCCCTGGCTCTTTCAAGTTGCTTCTTTAGACTTTTCTTTATATTGCGGTTGGTAAATTTTGTCAAACCATTAGCTTGCAAATGAGACACAGAGGTGAAGTGTTACCATATTTGTAGCTCGGTGCACCAGCTTGTAACTAGATCCTCAGTAAATTGTCTCTCATTATTGGAAACCAAGACTCTTGGTATCTGAATCGGCAGATTATGTCTTTTTAAAGGAACTTTTTCATATGATTTCCTGTCATCGCCGCCAAAGGCTTTGCCTCGACTAACTTAGTAAATCAGTCAATGGCAACAAGATGTTATTAAACAGATCTTGGAGCACGTGGTAAGTGTCTGACGAGACCGATTCTCCACTGGACAAAGGGCATGGGTTGATGATGGGACCCATTTCCTCACTGAGAATATAAGATAATGGAGCGTCAACCTGGTAGGCTTGACATTTTTTTCACTAATTCAAGAACATCCTGGTGTAAGTTTGGCTAATAGTAGCCGGCTAGATTACATTTTTGTAGGATCTGCAAGGCACCACTAGAAGGGGGGGGGATTGAATAGATGGTGCGGAAAGTGTGCTTTTTTAAAACTTCTTTAAACTTGAACAATTCAAGTTCTGAAAACAGATTCTGTTTTCAGGACCAGTTTTAAAACGTTTTTAAAACTAGGTTAGAGGTCTCCAAAAATTATGAAATTTTGAGAGAACTTAGCCTCAGACGTTATGAGGGTGCCCTAAAAATTTCAAATTAAAATTCAACCTTTAACCCCTTCAAAAACCGTTGGTAATCAGATTGTGCAAATCTGCCAGAAACGGTAGATGGTTTTGAAAAATTAATTCCTATTTGTGTGAACGTCCAAATGCTATGAAAATTTGACCACTAACTCTTTATATACTATATTTAAATGGGTTGAAACAGTTTTTGGAAAATTATTTTGGGAGGTAGGTCAAATATAATCAAAGTCTCAACCTTTGCAAGTCTGAAAATCAGACTGCACTAGTCTCAGAACTTTTGATGTTTGATTGACTTATACTTACCCAAAAGGGTTGAAACTTGTGTCAAATTAACCCTAGAACGTGTAAGTATGTTTCTGGAAAGTTTCGTAATTTTGAAAATCGTTTACTATTTTTACGGATGCGAACAAGAAGGATATACATTGCAGTAACTGAAACGTAAATGCAGAAAGTAAATGGCACCAAGAATTTTATACTGGTTCGGTTATAAACAACCTACTCCAGTATTCAAGGAACACCTTCCTTGGTTCACACTAATCACACACACACAGTACACCTTACCGCAGGGTTGATAGAGTTACACCTAACTCCAACCCTTTACAAACCTTGTATTGTAAGTACAATTCGCACGAACACCACCACCTTGCTAGAATGAAGATTGATCACACCTTGATCAATCTTTTACAAAGATGTATGAATGGTGGTTTATCTCAAGCCTATTCAAGATTGAAAGAATATGAATACAATAGGCTTTTACAAGAAAAGAGAAAGAAGGAAGATGTAGGAGAAGAAGAGCTTGGCTATTTGATCTCTTTGAATTGCAATGCTTGTTGTTATTTTTGTTTGCTCTCCTCTTCTATCCTTATAATGTTCCAGCCGTCCCCTTGGGTATACTCCCCCTCTTGAAAATTATCTTTTAAGTCCTTGAGAGAGTGTAAGACATCATTGTGACAAGGCCTTGCTTACTTGGCATCTTCTTATTGGATGATCATTTAGTCTTCTCTTACTTGGCACCTCCTTATTGGCTCAATGTTGTCAACATGATGACATGGAAAAAATCTGAGATATACACTTTAACATGTGCCAAAATTCAATCACAAAATCATTCCATAAATCAAGAATTATATCATAAATTTCAAGACCAAAAATTCTTCCATTTACATGCCAAAAATTCGGCCATAACAACCTTGCCATGCTGAATTTTTCAGCATGTGCATCATGGGGATAAGGTTCAAATCATTACCATTTTCTTTGAATTTTTATCATAAAAATGAATCAACAATATATGGTTAGTCTTTCTACCAATTAAGAAATGAACTTGGACACAAATAGCTCATCAAATTCGGCCATACACCTTGTACACATGCTGAAAAATTTTCAGCATGTGATATGTAGAATATCCCCATTTATTTTATTTAAATAATATTCCAAACCTTACCATATCTTCTTCTAATCAATCTCCTAATAAAAGATGACAAAATATGTCACATTGAATAGCTAAAAATCGGCCATTAGCTCCTTTGCACATGCTGAAATTTCAGCATGTGTAACATTCATTTTTTGTTCAAAATATTGCCTATTTTGCATTGATTTAATCCAAGAAATCAAATGATAATTCAATCACCATTTAGAATGTAATATTGTCATCTTTTATGGAATAAAAATTAGTCACTAATAAGGTGAGAAAATCGCCCATGTTAATGCACACATGCTGAAATTTTTAGCATGTGTTACAAATGTGACATTGTCTGAAATGTTACCTTGTGTAGCTCCTTCCTTTATGTCACCAATAATGTATGATTGATTCTTGACCAATCAATATGCCAACAAGGCTCCACATGTGCTCCAAATCAGCTGTATGTGCGTTGGAAGATGTATGTACATGTGCTGAAATTTATTTTTGTTAAACTTTGTAAAATAGTGCACATTTAATAATACACAAATGTAATATTCCAATCAGCCCTTAATTTAATTTTCTAGAACACTTTAAGATGTACATCATATGTAAAAAGTGTCTAGATACGTGTCACATGATGTACAAGAAAAACGTTCCATGTTATGTGCGTAGAAAGCCGAATTTTCGATATTTATCGATTACCCGATTTTCTCTAATTTAAATTCCAACTTTTGCACATGTTATATATATTATGTTATACATAATATATATAATATATACTTTAAATCTCAGCACTTGGCTGGTTTAAAGTGGTACCATTAACATGTGAAAAATTAAACTTGGAATCTTCACATTTTGGCCTTAATGTGGAGTAATTTGTGTGTGCCAACATGGAAAGTATTTTTGGCTGATTATTATGTCATGTGCACGAAATTTACATCATATTTTTATGTATATGGGCTGGGCCATTTATTTATGTCAAGTACGTGACACGTTGGCGAAGTTTCGGTATTCGCCCGATACGACAAATTTCGGTTTAGAACCTTTTATCGTGTCGTATTTGATTTGTCATCACCATATCTTATATCATATGATATAAGACCTGAATATACTCATAAATATGAGTTAAGTATAGTGGTGTGACGTTAACGTACGTACGTAAAATATATAACGTGTCGGTAGTACGTTGGAATACATGTGTATGTGCCTTTATTTAGAAAATCTGAAAATATGTATAATATATGTATATGTGGCGTGTACATTAATGGATGAGAGGAGGAGAAGACTTTCCTTCTTTAGCCTTGTTGCCTTTGTGCCTTTTTCCAAATGAATCTTCCTTTAATGAACTACTTAGTTTATCAAAATAAGTACTTCACTTAATGAACTAGTTGAGTTCATTAATGGTGGCACCTGAAAATAGTATAAACACAACAAATGTTCGCCATATGATGTAAGCTTTAATGCTTCATGGCTCGTTAGTACGGCAACATGATATATAAGCTAAATAAGGCAAGTAATGACAAGTTATCATGCATACATGTACATATTTATGTATGTATACATTTATACATATATATATATGCTTTGAAATTGCTTATTTTGAAATCACTCAAACCCTCTAATCTCTACAATTTTCACGTTAGAGACTTTGATCCAGAATGATTTCTATAGATTTTCATGTGAATTTCACAAAGAATATAATATTCTTTGTCTTCAGTGACGCACTTCAATCACAGTTGAAAAAAAAGATCTTATGTACACAAGTACACAAGGTCATTAAAGAGGGTGTACCTGGCCGCTTTGATGCGTAGTTTCTTAGCTACCCGTTTGTCTTGCAGTTGAACGCCATACTTTAAGAAGCTGACAATCTCGTCCATCCATATGTCCACCATAATCAGCTTGAGGTACCTCAGCCTGGTCCTAAGCTCAGTGCTTAATAAGATCTACCATGATCTTTTTGCCCAGCACCACTCAAGTGGATGACGATAGACAAGACAGTGTGTTGGCCTTTTTATTAGCTGACCTGGAGATATGTTCAATCACTAAAGATTCAAACATTCCTTTAAGTTTCCCACCCTTTAACAAATATCGCCTCATCTGATCCTCTTTGGCTTTGTAATCCCCATTAACTTGGGCCACTAGAAGTTAGAAGTCATTATGCAATTAGTTTTTTGAGCCCCAATTTTCTGGCGAGGCTTTGGGCGGCAATTAAGACTTCATGCCCAGCACTGTCATTGGTGGAGTTGAAGTCGAATCAAAGCGTGTACTCAAATTCTTCCCCTTGAGACTTATGATTAGGAGGCCTACTCTACTACTGCCATCTAGGGAAGAGGATCCATCAACTTAGATGGTCTGTTGGTCCTCTTGGAGTTGCTCATCCTCTATAGCAATCCCCTTAGCAATGTAATCTGTCAATGCCTGGACTTTGATTGAAGTCTACTATCGATAATCAATGTCATATTCTGCAATTCCATAACCCATTTGGCTGCTCATCCCCAGATATTAGGCCTGGACAGAATCTGCTTCAAAGGTTGATCAGCGACAACCACGATGGGATGTGCCTATAGGTATGGCCTGAGTTTTCTCACTGTTATGTCCAATGCCAAAACTATCTTCGCAGCACTGGTATACAGTACCTTAGGTCTATGTAGATCTTTGCTCACAATATATATCGGCTTATGCACATCATCTTTCTCTCTGAGCAAAACCGCACCAACAGCTTCGTGACGGATAGCCAAATATATGTACAGTACTTTGCCAGGAACTAATAAAGTTAAAGTTGGCACCTCGGCTAGGTAGGATTTCAAGTCGTCAAAGGTCTATTGACAGTTGTCATCCCATTGGAATATGGTTTTCTTCTTTAAAACCTATTAGAATGGGAGTGATTTCTCTCCTGAGTTAGACAAAAATCTGTTCAACATTGCAATTCTTCCAGTCAACCTTCGTGCCTCCTTAATATTGCAGGGTGGGTGCATATCTCTCAGAGCTTCAACTTTACTGGGGTAGCCTGAATCCCTTTGTAGAGACGATGTATTCTAAAAATTTCCCACTTCAAACCCCTAATGTGCAGTTTTTGGGTTTCAATCTCATCCTGAAGTCTCTAAAGATGATGAAAACTTCTCTTAAGTTTTGAGATATATATATATATATATATATATATATATATATATATATATATATATATATTAAGATCCATGTTCTTGGTTAGCATATCGTTTATGAAGAATTTCATAATGCGACCAATATGGTCTTTAAATAAGTAATTCACCAGTCTCTTACTGGTGGCCCCTGTGTTTTTCACACCAAATAGCATGCTAACGTAGTAGTAAGTACATTCATCGATGATAAAGGATGTTTATCCTGGTATTCCTGGACCATTGCTATTTGGTGATAGCCTTTGAAGTCAGTAAGGAATCCAACCTAAGGGAGTACTATTGCTTATACCAACCTTTTTAAAACTAAGTTTAGGCTCTCCAAGCTTATAACCTGTCTGTCTTTGGCAGGAAATAATAGTCTTTTGGACACGCTTTGCTCAGATCAGTGTAGTTATACACATCCTCCATGATTTTGTTAGGCTTTTGCACCACCACGAGATTAGATAGCCAGATTGGATAGAGGACATCCATTATAAATTTGATGGTAAGGAGCTTTCGATCTTTTCAGCAGTTACCTTGTTCCTTTCAGGAGGAAAGTTTCTTTTCTTTTTCTTATCAAGTTTGACGCTAGGATCAACGCTAAGCTTGTGCTTGGCGACAGTTACTGGAATGTCTGCATGTCCTCAGCTGTCTAGAATAAGATAATAGCAAACTCTCTTAACAGATTTTGGAGTTGGTTTTGCAGCTCGACTAGGATCGAAGTCCCAATCTTAATTACATTCTTTGGTCAGTTGGGATCAAAAATGAAATCTTGGACTATGTCATCCGACTCCATCTTCTCCTCAGTTAGAGGGGCAATATCGTTAAGGAGGACATGTTGTGCTGCCAGTTTACCTTTCATTGAACAGCATAACAACTTTGTACTACTAGCAAATTATCATGTATACATACCACCTCGGACAGGGATAAAAACTTAATGATGATATGCAAAGGTTATACAATTGCCCCCAAAGTCATTAAGGCCGGCCTACCGAAGATAATGTGATAGGCTGACATTTCCTTTATGACAACAAAAACTACCTACCAGTGGCAACACTTTGGGTGTTCATACCAAAAGTGACAGACAATGTAACCAGGCCTATTGATTGCACTGTTGTGCTGGAGAAACCAAACAAGGGAGTTGTTACCAGGCACAACTGGTTGTCCTGTAGTCTAAGCTGTTGATAAACATTTTAATACATTACCTTAGCTGCACTATTCATGTCAGCACACACTCAATGCAGCTCCATAGTGCTATTGGGTGCAAGATTAGTAAGGAGGTCAACTACTAAGGCCTTGTTGTCATATCCTGTGGGAATATGATCATTTGGCCCTTAAGTTAACTCATAGGACAGATTTAGCTTCTTCGAGGTTGAATTGATTGAAGTTCTAGCCACCCCAACCCTGGCTTTGTCTTGGGCAGAGCAGGGCCACCAGAAATAGTGTAGATCATGATGTTAATCTTAAGCTGACCCACAACATCAGAGCCTTTACCCTCCTCACCGACATCTCTTTTATGTCGGTGTAGCTCATCTCTCTGGCACACGTCTGTGGAGGAGGTCGGTGAAAATCTAGGCGATTGTGTGGTCGTGATTGTGGACCATAAAATTGGTGCAAATGACCTTGCTCAATGAGGCGCTCGATTGCATGCGCTAGCTGTCTGCAATTTTCTATGTCATGACCGATATGCCTGTTGTGCTTCCAGTATAGTTTTGGATCCCTCTTTGATCTCGACCCTTACAATCACAGCGGGTCCATTCTCAATTTGTCTTTTCTATTGTTGGAATTCAAGGTGAATCAAATTCCTGAAGACTGCTCAAGGGAGTTCAGTGATCTGGCCAGTTTTTCATTGGAACATTTCATCGAGCAAATTGCTAATTACGTCGAACACTTCTTGCTGTGATTAATTCTTCTTCCATATTGTATATATTTGTAATGTAGCTTCATAGATGCATTGTATAATCATTAGTCATTATTTAATCATCAAATTGGTGGTTAATTATGTGTTTGATGCTTGGAATTTGCTTGTAAATATAGCGGTTAGAGCATTTCACATCAAGGCCAACTAGCCATTGCCTCTCTCCGCGTATATAAGAATTCATCATAATCATTCAATAATAAGTGAATAAGAAGTATTTTCTTCTCACTTTAAGTGAGATTCAAGTGATGCGTTAAGTGATTTTTCTCTATATGGTATCAGAGCCGTTGAGCTCAAGTGTTCAAGTTCTTTTTTTTAAAAAATTTTTCTACTGTTCGTAGTCTTCTTCCCAAGCTCTTTTGATTCTTTACGAAATTTACCTCGAGCAAATATCTTGATATTAGTTAAATAAGCCATATGTTCTATTCTTCTTCTATTTCTGTAAGTTATGGAGTGTGATTAGTGTGAACCAAGGAAGGTGTTCCTTGAAGACTGGAGTAGGTTGTTTATAACCGAACCAGTATAAAATTCTTGGTGCAATTTACTTTCAGCATTTACTTTTCAGTTTCTGCACTGTTTATCCGTTTTGTTCACGTTCGGAAAAATAGCAAACGATTTTCAAAAATTATAAAAATTTCCAGAAACATACTCACGTTCTAGGGTTAATTTGGCACAAGTTTCAACCCTTTTGGACAAGTATAAGTCAATCAAACATCAAAAGTTCTGAGACTAGTGCAGTCTGATTTCAGACTTGCAAAGGTTGAGACTTTGGTTGTATTTGACCTACTTCCCAAAAGAATTTTCCAAAACTGTTTCAACCCATTAAATATAGTAGAGTTATGGTCAAATTTTCAGATCATTTGGACGTTCACACAAATAGGAATTAATTTTTCAAAACCATCTACCGTTTCTGGCAGATTTGCACAATCTGAGTACCAACGGTTTTTGAAGGGGTTAAAGGTTGAATTTTAATTTGAAATTTTTAGGGGACCCTCATAACATCTGAGGCTAAGTTCTCTCAAAATTTCATAATTTTTGGAGACCTCTAACCTAGTTTTAAAAACGTTTTTAAACAGGTCCTGAAAACAGAATCTGTTTTCAGAAACTTGAATTGGTTAGGTTTAAAGAAATTTTAAAAAACCATATTTTCCGCACCATCTATTCACCCCCCCCCTTCTAGTGGTTGCCTTGCAGATCCAACAAGTGGTATCAGAGCGCAGGAAACACACCTGCAAGGAATCCAACGATTCAGTGAGATGGCATCCACAAATCTCAAAACCGAACAAGAAGGTATGTCGAGCCAAAGGCCTCCACTTTTTGACGGTGAGTCCTTTATTCAATGGAAACTTAGGATGAAACTTTTCTTATGGCTATAGATATAGATCTTTGGTCAATAATTGAAGATGGTCCATATGTCCCATCTAATGTATCCACTGTAGACGGAGTTACTTTAGAAGTTATTAAAACTAGACAAGAATATACGAGTGAATGATAAAAAGAAACTTAGTATGAATGCTAGGGCTATGCAATTGCTTTTAAACGGATTAAGTAAAAGTGAGTCTAGTTATGTGTCAAATTGTTCGAAGTGCACAAGAAATGTGGAGAATTCTAGAAATGAAACACGAAGGCACGAGTCAGTAAAAGAGTCAAAAATTAATATGCTCATGTCTACTCTTGAGTCTTTTAAATTGTTGCCTAATGAGTCGATTGTAGATATGGATCTTCGTTAAACTAACATCTATAACTCTCTTGAGTCTCTTGGTAAGGGCTTTTACTACGCAGGAAAAGGTACAGAAAGTCCTACGAAGCCTTCCTTCGGAATGGGACCCTAAAGTGACTGCTATAGAAGAAAGCAAGGAAACCAAATCAATAAAGATGGAAGAAACTAATTGGGTCACTCAAAGTTTATGAAAACAAACTTACTATTCGGAAAATCGGAATCATCTAAACAAGGGTAAAACAATTGCTTTTAAATCAAATGAATACGTCTCCCCTCCCTCCGATCACAGTAGATTATAGTGATTCCGAATCGGATAATGATGATTTAATCCTATTGGCTAAAGGACTAAGAAGATTCATGAGAAAGTCATTTAGAAATAAAAACAAGGGCACTACATCTAAGAGAAATAAAACAAGTCAAATGATAAGGACATTAAATGTTATGAATGCGGCAAACTCGGACACTTATCATATGACTGCCCAAACAAAGAAAATCAAACTAATAAGTACCCTGACAAGGCAGCGGAACAAAAATAGACTCGTCTCAGATCCTAAACAAAGGAAACGTGCACTAAAGGCCTCCACATGGAGTGACTCATCAGATTCTGAAACTGAGACCGAAGAGGAGACCGCTCAAGTTTGCTTTGCTTCAAAGGCATCTAATGAGGTATCATCTGATTCTGACTCCGACTCTGAACCTTCTTATGATGATCTTTTTAGTCAGTATCCTTGAATTACATAAATTTACTAAGACTCTCGCAGAAGAAAAGAAACGTTTAATTGAAGACAAGAAAACTGTAGAAGCTTCTAACGAGAATCTTGTCGCTCAATTAAGCGATTCAAAGAAGAGTCTTCATGTGTCATCACTGCATTGAAAACCGAGATCTCATCATTAACTCTCAAAATAATTGAAATTGAAATCCGAGATTTCAAATTTGAAATCAAGGAATACAGATTTAGAGAAATGATGAAACAATTTGATACAGGGTCAAACATGCTGCATCGCATCATATTATCGCAAAGCATGACAGTGACAAAACTGGATTGGGATACGTTGATACTAACGAAGTATCAACCAAACAACCAAGTTTGTTGTGTCTAAGAAAGTAGACACTCCCAAGCCTCAAGTGGCGTCTAAGATGACGCAAAAAAGCAGCCCCTTCCACACGCCCCCACTCCCTCATATCATGTGAAATATAACGTTGTACCATATAGATATGAGAAGAAAAGAACAATGCATACACGAAATACATATCATCCACGCACTACGCACACACACAAGGACATATCAAAAGCGTCCTTCATTCAATGAGTATAGAGGAGGTCCTTGGGCAAAGACCCAAAGTACATGCACCACATGTATATTATACCGCACCTTCATCTACATTCTTGCCATTTGATAGACCGAGAAGGATCACCCAGTATGGGTACCGAAAGGTACCTTTACCAAAAGGTGATTAACTAACTCGAAAGGACCCCAAAATTAAAAGGGTACCTAAATCACCTTTTCACATTGCAGGGAGACCACACATCGAAAGATACATCAATAAAGTGGTTCCATTGACAGTGGTTGCTCGAGGCACATGACTGGTGACCCGAGCCTGTTCTCCAAATTAAAGAGTCACAAAAGGCGGATCCGTGACCTTTGGAGACAACAATGAAGGCAAGATCATTGGAAAAGGTACGATTGGCAATCCGAATACACTTCAAATCTCCAACGTATTTTTGGTAAGCAACTTATCTTACAATCTTCTTAGTATTTCTCAATTTGTTGACAATGGCTTCAATCTGTGTTTTACTCACCCTTATTGTAATATAATAAATAAAAATGGAAGAAACCGTTTTAAAAAGGAAAACGAGAAGGAAATATCTTTACACTATCTATGGATGATGTAGTAGACGCTAAAGTTAAATGTTTTATGTCAAATGAACCCAATGTGAATTTATGGCATAGACGTTTAGGACACATAGGTATTTCTACACTAGAAAAATTGCAACGAAAGAACCTAGTACGGGGATTGCCTACGCTTGATTTAGACAACTTTCAGTTGTGTGAATCTTGCATAAAAGGCAAACAAACACGTGAGTCACTTAAGCCTAAAAATGAGATAAGCACGACTAGAATACTAGAACTATTGCATATCGATTTGTTGGTCCTAGTCGCACTACAAGCCTTGGTGGGCGTCACTATGCATGCGTGATTGTTGATGACTTCTCTCGTTATACTTGGACTTTATTTCTTGCACATAAGGATGATAGCGCCGCAGAAATTGCTAAATTAATTAAACAACTTGAAAATCAATACGGCGTAAATGTGAAAAGAATAAGAAGTGATAGAGGCGGTGAGTTTAAAAATAAAGAGATGATTTCGTTTTGTGAAGAAAAAGGAATTAAACATGAGTTTTCGCCACCTAGAACTCCACAATTAAATGGAGTAGTAGAAAGAAAGAATCGCACACTACAAGAAATCGCTAGAACCATGCTTTGCGAAAATAAATTGCCTAGATTTCTGTGGGCGGAAGCCGTAAATTGTGCATGCTATATTGTAAAATCGCCTATCTATAAGAAAGAAAATAAATAAGACGCCTTACGAAATTTTGAATGATCGCATTCCTAAGATTGATTATTTTCGTGTGCTTGGATGCAAATGCTTTGTCTTGAATACAAAGATAATTTAGATAAATTTGAATCCAAATCAATTGAGTGCATTTTTGTTGGGTATTCCATAAATTCAAAAGCAATATAGATGTTATGATCCTCTCACTAGACAAATCATAGAATCTATTCATGTTAAATTCAATGAATTTGGTGAGATTGATAAAGATAAGG
Source organism: Eustoma russellianum (assembly GCA_036186865.1). Lineage (NCBI taxonomy): Eukaryota > Viridiplantae > Streptophyta > Magnoliopsida > Gentianales > Gentianaceae > Eustoma > Eustoma russellianum. Next base: position 20,074,033 of record AP025071.1, on the reverse strand, counting down.
AATATGACGATGATTTTGAGTGTGAAAACCCGTTTGAATGAAGATAATGATTCTTTGATATGCATGATATGAAGAGACACTAGAAATGCATGATCATATAGAAATGCATGATAACTTAGAAAAAATCAACCAAGATGGCATAGAGATCACCCACATGATCTCATCATAGGCGACATCACTCACGGTGTGCGACCACGTAGAAGAATCACTTCGGATGAAATAAATGAATTTCATGCTATGATTTCTGAAATTGAGCCTAAAATGTGCATGATGCTTTGAGTGATTCATCTTGGATTGATGCTATGCATGACGAACTTAATCAATTCGTTAGAAATGATGTATGGGATTTAGTGCCACGACCACAATATAAGACAATAATAGGCACAAAGTGGGGTATTTAGGAATAAAATGAATGAAGAAGGAAAGGTCGTTAGAAATAAAGCAAGACTCGTAGCTCAAGGATATAATCAAGAAGAAGGAATAGACTACGATGAAACATTTGCAACCCGTAGCACGCTTAGAAGCTATACGACTCTTACTTGCTATTGCTTGCATGAAAGATTTTAAATTGTATCAAATGGACGTCAAAAGTGCTTTTCTAAACGGATTCATACAAGAAGAAGTATACGTGAAGCAACCACCCGGTTTTGAAGATTTGAAACATCCAGATCATGTGTACAAACTAAAGAAGGCACTATATGGCCTAAAGCAAGCGCCAAGAGCATGGTATGATCGTTTTGCTACTTTCCTTTTAGAAAATAATTTTAAACGTGGTACTATAGATAGTACACTATTTTTGAAACAAGAAAAATCAGATTTACTTATTATTCAAATCTACGTAGATGACATTATTTTCGGATCGACCTCACATAGACTCGTTAAAGATTTTGAAAATTGTATGAAAGCTGAATTTGAAATGTCTATGGTTGGTGAACTTTAATTATTTTCTTGGCTTGCAGATTAAGCAAACGAGTAAAGGAATTCATATAAGCCAAGCTAAGTATGTAAATGACATGATCAAGAAGTTCAATTTTGAAAATTTCAAACCATCCCCCACGCCTATGAGTGTTACTACTAATTAGACAAAGACGAACATGGTAAGACGTTGATAATGGATTATATCGATCTATGATAGGTTCTTTACTATATTTAACTGCGAGTAGGCCTGACATCATGTTTAGCGTATGCATGTGTGCTTGTTTTCAAAGTCAACCTAAGGTGTCACACTTAAATGCGGTAAAAAGAATATTCCGTTATATTAAGCACACGCCCACCTTAGGTATTTGGTATGATAAGGATTCTATATTTGACTTACATGCTTACACTGATGCAGATTATGGTGGCTGCAAAATAGATAGAAAAAGCACGAGTGGAACTTGCCATTTATAGGAAATTCCCTTATTTCATGGTTTTCCAAAAAGCAAGCAAGTGTTGCTTTGTCCACTACTGAGGCTGAGTATATGGCTCTTAGCCTTTGTTGCACGCAGTTGTTGTGGATAAAACAACAACTTTCGGATTTTGGAATTACCGTAAATAAAATTCCTATATATTGTGATAGTATGAGTGTAATAAATTTGTCTAAGAACCCCGTGTTGCACTCTAAGGCCAAGCATATAGAAGTTCGCTATCACTTTCTACTTGAATCACGTTAACAATGGTAATATTGTCATAGATCACGTACGCACAGAATCACAAGTAGCGGATATATTTACAAAGGCCTTAAATCAAGCCACATATGAATCTCTCCGTTCTAAATTAGGCATGATTCCCGTTGATTGTGATTTAATCTGATATTATTTGATTACTTTCCTTTTTGACAGGAATCTTTTGATTAACTTTCCAAAATAAAGGGGGGAGAGAGAAGCATGATTTAAGGGGGAGAGAGACACTAATTGATCACTGATTGATCTTAATTGCATGATTTAAGGGGGAGAGAGACACTGATTGATCACTGATTGATCTTAATTGCTATGAATCAAGGGGGAGCCGGATTTGAAATCGAAATTCAAATTTCAAATCTGTGCATAATTCAAGGGGGAGAGATAGCACTTAAATCATGTACATAGTTATTTTGAAAATCATCAAAAGGGGGAGATTGTAGAAATAGAGGGTTTTGAGTGATTTCAAAATAATTTGAATATATATATATATATATATATATATATATATATAAACGTTGAATATATATATATATATACAAACGTGCATAAGTGTACATGTATGCATGATAACTTGCCATTACTTGCCTTATTTAGCTTATATATTATGTTGCCGTACTAACGAGCCATGAAACATTAAAGCTTACATCATTATGGCGAACATTTTGTTGAATTTATACTATTTTCAGGTGCCACCATTAATGAACTAAAGTAGTTCATTAAGTGAAGTGCTTAGTTTAATAAACTAAGTAGTTCATTAAAGGAAGATTCATTTGGAAAAGGCACAAAGGCAACAAGGCCAAGGAAGGAAAGTTCTCTCCTCCTCCCCATCTTATTAAACACGCCATTTATATATATATATATATACACTATATATTTTCAGATTTTTTTTAAATAAAGGCACATACACATGTATTTCCAACGTACTACCGACACGTTATATATTTTACGTACGTACGTTAACGTTCACACCACTATACTTAACTCATATTTATAAGTATATTCAGGTCTTATATCATATGATATAAGTTATGGTGATGACAAATTAAATACGACACGATAAAAGGTTCTAAACCGAAATTTGTCGTATCGGGCGAATACCGAAACTTCGCCAACGTGTCACGTACTTACCATAAATAAATGGCCAGCCCATATACATCAAAAATTGATGAAAATTTCGTGCTACACATGGTATGATCAGCCAAAATACTTTCCATGTTGGCACACACAAATCACCCACATTTAGGCCAAAATGTGAAGATTCTAATTTTAATTTTGTCACATGTTTATGGTACCACTTTAAATCAGCCAAGTGCTGAGATTTAAAGTATATATTATATATATTATGTATAACATAATATATATATCATGTGCAAAAGTTTGGAATTTAAATTAGAGAAAAATCGGGTAATCGATAAATATCGAAAATTCGGTTTTCTACGCACATAACATGGAACGTTTTTGTTGAACATCATGTGACACGTATCTAGACACTTTTTACATATATACATCTTAAAGTGTTCTAGAAAATTAAATTAAAGGCTGATTGGAATATTACATGTGTGTATTATTAAATGTGCACTATTTTACAAAGTTAGCAAAAATAAATTTCAGCACATGTACATACATATTCCAACGTTACATACAGCTGAGATGGAGCACATGTGGAGCCTTGTTGGCATATTGATTGGTCAAGGATCAATCATACAATGTTGATGAATCAAAGAGAGAAGCTACAAAAGGTAAGTATTCAACATATACCTCTCTTATGTCACATGCTGAAAATTTCAGCATACTACACACATGTGGCCAATTTCTTCATGGTTAAGATAACATATTTTGTCAATTTTTTATTAAAGGATTAATTGAAGATGTTATGGAAATGATTTGAATATTATGTAAGGTAATTAGGTGTGATATTCTACATATCACACATGCTGAAATTTTTCAGCATGTGTGAAGGTGTGCTGGCCGAATTTTTCACTCTTTTTGTGTCCAAGTTCATTCATCAATTGTTAGCAAGATTACCATATATGATTGATTCATTTTTATGATAAAAATTCAAAGAAAAATGGTAAATAATCTGAATTTTATTCCATAATGCACATGCTGAAAAATTCAGCATGGCAAGATACTTATGGCCGATTTTTTGAGCTTGAAAAAGGAGAGATTTCTTGTCTTACAATTTATAATGAAATATTTGACTTATGGTATGATTTTATGATTGATATTGGCACATGTTTAAAGTGTTAATCTCAGATTTTTCTATGTCATCTTGATGACAACATTGAGCCAATAAAGAGGTGTCAAGTAAGCAAAGACTAAATGATGATCCAATGGAATGATGCCAAGTAAGCAAAGCATTGTCACTATGATGTCTTACACTCTCTCAAGCACTTAAAAGGAAATTTTCAAGAGGGGGAGATGACATAGGGGGGACGGCTGCAATCTATAAGGAAGGAAGAGGAGAACAAACAAAAACAAGACCAAGAATTGCATTCTAAAGTGATCAAATTGCCAAGCTTCTTTTCTTCTACATTTTCTTTCTCTCTTTTCTTGTAAAAAGCCTATTGTACTTTACATCTTTCAATCTTGAATAGGCTTCATATAAACCACCATTCACTCATCTTTGTAAAAGATTGATCAAGGTGTGATCAATCTTCATTCTAGCAAGGTGGTGGTGTTCGTGCTAATTGTACTAGCAATACAAGGTTTGTAAAGGGTTGGAGTTAAGGTGTAACTCTATCAACCCTGCGGTAAGGTGTACTGCGTGTGTGTGATTAGTGTGAACCAAGGAAGGTGTTCCTTGAAGACTGGAGTAGGTTGTTTATAACCGAACCAGTATAAAATTCTTGGTGCAATTTACTTTCAGCATTTACTTTTCAGTTTCTGCACTGTTTATCCGTTTTGTTCACGTTCGGAAAAATAGCAAACGATTTTCAAAAATTATAAAAATTTCCAGAAACATACTTGCACGTTCTAGGGTTAATTTGGAACAAGTTGCAACCCTTTTGGACAAGTATAAGTCAATCAAACATCAAAAGTTCTGAGACTAGTGCAGTCTGATTCTCAGACTTGCAAAGGTTGAGACTTTGATTGTATTTGACCTACTTCCCAAAAGAATTTTCCAAAACTGTTTCAACCCATTAAAATATAGTATATAAAGAGTTAGTGGTCAAATTTTCAGATCATTTGGACGTTCACACAAATAGGAATTAATTTTTCAAAACTATCTACCGTTTCTGGCAGATTTGCACAATCTGAGTACCAACGGTTTTTGAAGGGGTTAAAGGTTGAATTTTAATTTGAAATTTTTAGGGGACCCTCATAACATCTGATGCTAAGTTCTCTCAAAATTTCATAATTTTGGAGACCTCTAACCTAGTTTTAAAAATGTTTTAAAACAGGTCCTGAAAACAGAATCTGTTTTCAGAACTTGAATTGGTTAGGTTTAAAGAAATTTTAAAAACCATATTTTCCGCACCATCTATTCAACCCCCTCCCCTTCTAGTGGTGCCTTGCAGATCCAACACAGAGAGCCTATGACACGGTAGGTCTGCTGATATGATTAATAATCTGACTGATGTGACTAATAGACTGACTGTTATATCACTAGCGTGTCCAGGAAGGAAGTCCAGCTGTAGTCATGATATTTGAATTTCTTCTCTGTCTGAGGACCCTATGAGGTACTTTTCGTACCTAGTTCATTTGCGGTAGTATACAGCTAAATCTTACTGAAGTGTATGACTAGCTGTGGTACGCAATTGAGCTTTGCCGAAGTGCATAACTTAGCTTTACCCTGCTGTAGTAGTTATTGGAATATAAACTTCAGTGCCGAGGTGCAGACCTTAGCGGATTCTTTAATGTTGTGTTGCCATGCTGAGGTGTAGCCGGGGCTGAACAGCCATGCCAGTATTGCAATGTTTTGAGTAATGAGTTACTGGAGTTGAGTTGACTGTTGCTGACTTAACAGACGATTAACTATGGTTTATCATGAAGCCATGAGCTACACCATCCCAAAGGACTCACTAGTGTTTGTGAATGTTTGGGCGCTTGGTCATGATCCAAAGACATGGGACAATCCTGTCGAGTTCAAGCCGGAGAGGTTCTTGAACTCAAACGTGGACTTCAAAGGCCAAGACTTTGAGTTCATACCGTTTGGCGCTGGATGGAGGATGTGTCCAGGTATGCCTTTTGCTGCACGGGCAGCTCACCTGATCTTGGCATCATTGATTTATTGTGGCGCCCCGCACCCCGGCCCCGCCGAAGTCGGTGCTCCCGCCGTACTTCACTAAGGAGAGTACTAGGCGTCGTCTCATACGTATCATGATCCATGGTATAATGCATGGATTTTCGCGCTTACACGCAGATAAGTATGCGAAACCGTGGCAGAATTTAAAACTTTAAATTAGAAACATCCACTAGATCATTCTTTGTTTTACAACCCAAATCAAAGTATCGAAATTCTCAAAAGTAGATGTTTCCCATCACAACTACATAATCACTCATCAGTCATAATCGTCAAGTCACGTCTCCTATTCTGCCCATCCTTCGCTGCACTCACGGGTAGGGGCTCTAGGTCCATCCTCAATCCATTCTACCCTGTTCCCTGCAGCCTCTGGGAGGAAAAATAGGGGGGTGAGTGACAAAGTCACCAGCAAGTACACCATAAACAATCATGCATTAAATGGAAAGTACATACAAGAACCGAACCCCAAAATTTCGGTTTAGAACATACCTAACCTTCCATTAAACACCCGTAAGAAGTCAACACAAGGTATATCCAAGGTCATAGCTTAACAGAGATTAAAACTTAACAGAGATCATCACTTATGAAAGAATCATCACTTAATGAAGATCATGACATAGAAAAGGTCATCACCCAATAAAGATCATAACCTAAGAGTTGCCAATTCATAACAACTTGGCCTAAATGTCCTGAATAAGACCATAGCTTACGTATCAACAGTAGTGAAATCATAACTTAGGTAACGAGAGATAGGAGGATTATTACCTAAGTAATATTACCTCTGGCATTTGGCTAGCATCTCATCCCTTCAATCAATAGCCGTTAAGGCAATAAAATCATAACTTAGTCACGAAGCAAGTGATAACACAACCTAGTGCAAATCGACTTAACATCATGCTCTTGATCATATGCAATGCGTATGAATATGCAAAAGTAGCGCATAATGCCCTGCATCCAATACTCGATAGGGATCATCACTTAATGTGGGAAAATCATAACCTAACCAAAGATCGTCTCTTAATGCAAAATATAACAGTAATGACTGTAACTCACATCCATTCGTAACATAACAGGGATCATCACTCAAGGGAGTCACGCTTAGGTTCTATGAGGTCATGACAACTTAGTCCAATTATCATGCGTTACTTACACAATGACTTCATAACATGACATGCATGCATATGTACATGTAATGCATCATGATAAAAATGAGAATATGGCTTTTCATGCTTTTCTTTCAAATCATCATCATCATCGTCGTAAAACAATAGAGTGTTCAGATCTATTTCCCGGATCTGAGGCGGTACGTCATCTTGTCTGGACGAGTCTATTATATCCGGACCTGCACGGCCTCATATTCTCGTGTTCAGATCTATCTCCCGGATCTGAGGCGGTACGTCATCTCGTCTTGTCGGGTCTATTATTCCGGACCCGCACTGCCTCATATTCTCGTGTTCAGATCTATGTCCCGGATCTGAGGCGGTACGTCATCTCATCTTGTCGGGTCTATTATTCCGGACCCGCACGGTCTCGTATCAGATCACTTAACCCTGATCTGGTGGGTTCATACTGGCCAATCTCATACTCACACACGGTACCGGTGGGGAATCATTCTTTTCAAAAATCATCTTTTGAAAACGCTTTTCATCTTTCTTTCTCATAAAAGACATGCTGTAAATCATGTACGTGACGATGATGCAAATGTATGACATGTATTATGCGACTCGTGAACAAATACCTCATAACATGCATGCACGGACTTGTCTTTTAAACTCACATTCTGTTCATACAGCCTCGTGCTCATCAATTCGTGCTCATATTCATAAACCCATGCCATACATATGCATAAAGAAGGCTTAGACACATGCTATTAAAATTTCGTAACATTCCGAAATGTCTAACTACCTCAAAACATCATACTATCATCAAAGGTACTGCTGAAATCAGCAGGGCAGTACCGTCTTACCACAGTTTTGTGGGTCATAAAACCTTATTCATTTTGATCCATTACCTGAAAAACATAGCTAATTCACCAAGGAATAACATTCATAAGGCTAAACATCAAATTCAAGCCTAAATGATCAAGATTGAAGCCTTACAACTTAAGACATTAAACTGTCCTATTTTCCAGCTTTGTACCACTAACTTCAACTCAGTTGTTAACCATCAAAATGGTGGCTTTAGGCTGGTTTCTTTACATGAACATGCACCTCTATGACCTAAATAATTACCATAAAATTTCCAAGGCAATTCAATAAGTTTAAGGGGGTCATCTAATTACTTTTCCAAACTGGGTACATGCAGAAACTGGAATGACCAGTTGTATCACGAAATGAATTGTGACCAAACCACAACTTCTTTTACCAAAATTCCAACTCACAGATGTCATAAACACATCAAAATATCATCATACCAAAAATCAGCTCATTTGCATATTCCTAAGGTGCGTTTTTGAGCCTTACAACTTACTACTCAAAACTGTCCTGTTTCAGCAACTCTGTTTGAGCAGTTTTAACAAGAACTTCATTAAAAATAATCCACAACTCTTTTTACTGAAATTCCAACTCACACATTTCATAAACATATAAGGCTATAATCATACCAAAAATTAGCTCATTTGAACTCCTATGGTTCATTTCCAGGTCGTACAACATGCAACATAAATCTGTCCAGCTCCAGTAATTCTGTTTGACCAACTCTTACTAAAAATTTCATTAAGGACAAACCACAACTCCTTTTAATGAAATTCTAACTCACACATTTCATAAACATATAAGGCTATCACCATACCAAAAATTAGCCAATTTTCACCTTCCTAAGGTTCATTTTCAGGTCGTCCAACATGACACATAAAACTGTCCAGTTCCAGGGATTTCAGCACTTATTCCCTTTTATGGTCCAAGCATTTCCAAGCAACTTCATTCTTTAAAGTGACTAAATAACCATCAAATACACACTTCAACATAATGATTTCAAGCCTCATAACATGCTTTTAACCATAAATAATCTATTCATGAATCACGTCAAAAACAGTCACAACACTTTCATGTAACAAATCATTTGCTCATACCATCACTTTTCTTATAACAACTAGTTTTCATATCTTGTACTTAGCATCTTTCACTAAGATTCATAGCCTAAAAATGACTAGCCATTCAAGTATGCACTTCACAAACAAGGCAAGATTGGCTAGAGTATACTTGCCTATTTGAACCTTAGAGCTCTTCCTTAGCATGAGCCTTGGTTGGAATGGAATGAAGTCTTCCTCCACTTTACTCATAGCACACGTTTTTGAAGAGGACAAGGAGGTGAACATTAGCTACCATTTGAAATGAAGAATGGAGCTAGATTGAGGCTAGATTCATCTTACCAAAATGAAGCTTGAATGGATCTTGAAATGGATTCAAACCACCAAGATGTTAGCTTCTTCTTAGTAGCTTGAAGAATCCTCACTTAGTGACCCTTTGTAGGTCATGTTTTTAGCATGGAAAAAAAAGAGGTACCATGTGAGTTTCATCCTTTGAGATATAGAACATACTTAGAAGATTTAATATTCAACTTACCTAGATGGGTTCTTCAAGGCTTGAAGATGAAAATGATCTCACACTCCTAGCTTCATCATGGCCGAAAGTTTGATGATGAGGATAGAGGAGTTGCCTAAGTGTTTAATGAGTCCTCCATGGCTTGTTTAGGTGAGTTCTTGAGGGTGTTCAAGACTTAGATGATGGAGCTTCTTAGTATGAATTTAGATAAAACTCTATGGATGAAGTTAAGCTCCTTCATGACTTGAAGAAGTCTTCATGGAGAAGACAAAGGGAGGAGGGGGGGGGGGCGTGCCTTAGGGAGGGGAAGGGAGACATGGAGAATTTCCAAGAATGCCTAGAAAGAGGAAGTTTCTTGTGTCTTGCATTGGACCTCCCTTTTTGTCCCCCCACGCTTGCAATTTTTTTTGTTTTATTTTATCCCAAGACAACTTGTCTTGTCTTTCCTTTTGTTTATTTTATTTTATTTCTTAAATAAGAGTTTGTTACTTTAGTTCAACTATAGTTACTTTAGGTCAACTATAGTTACTTTATGTCAACGATAGTTACTTTATGCCAACTATAGTTACTTTAGGCCAACTATAGTTACTTTATGTCAACTATAGTTACTTTATCCAACTAGAGTTATTTCCTCAACCTTGTAGTAACATTAAGTAACCATGGTAATCTTTCTTGGTCAACCATGGGGGGCCGATTTTCTTATTGCTTGGGTGACCCCTTTTCCTTGCTTAATTTTCTTTTCTTATATGTGGATAATTTTCTTCTAATTTATTGATAATTTCCCCTTTTTCTTGTTTTAAAACAAAATTAGGAAAATTCTCAATTCTCCTTGGGCTAGGGCCGAATTTTCTCCAAGAATTGGGGAAAAATTGTCCACTACCTACAACTCCTTAATTTTCATTTGGGCTTATTTTAGGGAGGACCTTAAGATTAAACTTTCTTATAATTTGGGAAAAACCCCTTTAAGGCCCTTTTTAAACCTTGTGGCCGAAATTTCTTAAGCCTTTGGGAATGAATCGGTCACTGCATATAGTCCCTAACTCACGCTTGAATTGATTATATCATTTGCTTATCATCCTAAAATGAAAGAATCACTAAGGAAACTTAGTGAAAAGCGCTTGGAAGATACCACTTTATTAATTCACTTATATGAGTCTTCAAGTACTATACGACTTTTCGGCGGGGTACAACACTTATTGCTATGAATGGTCTCTACCCAGTGCTGCAGCTGCTTCCCAGTTGGACATGAATGAAAAATATGCAGTGCCCTTGCGAAAAGAACAGTCTTTGTTTTTAGTTCCCACCATAAGGAAGGATCGCTTCATTCACTGAGTTTGCTGCTATAATTTTTCGATCACCAAATGTAAAAAAAGCTGACTTGTTTTTGTTTGGCTTGTAATTTGATGTGTTAGTTGATACTTGAGCAGTAAGTTTTTTCATTTGTAAAACTCCTCCATAAACTAGTTTCTTTTCTTTTGTTAACTGACATAGTAAAAGAATGCAGCCTAGCCAAATTTAAAAGAATGCAGCTACTGTTGAGGTTTGTCTATCAACAACCCATTGGAGATAATTTGTAGCGCCCCGGCCCGATGCCGTCATCGATACCGGTGCACCCGTCGTAGCCTACTACGAGGACTACGAAGCGTCAAAGCAAATCAAGCACACGTCATCCATGACATGAGATAAATCAGCGGAAACGTTGTGACAATTTAAAACCTCGATAATAATAGTACTTCAATTTAAACCACAGCAGAATGAAAATATGTCCGGTAACATGTCTAGTTACATCCAACCACAAGTAAATCAACTAATAGCTATCAACTAAAAGCATCCAAATTTCCCATTTAACATCTATCATCCCAATGAGCTCACTCGCCGTCGTCCTCTACGAATATCATCTCATATTCAGTCTCACCTGAAAAAGATGAAATAATTGTTCTTAGCGAAACAACGCTAGCAAATAACACGTCTATACATCTTAAGAAATCACACACAACGAGTCACCAAAGTGCTTATATAAACAATGCCCAAAATCAGGTGCTCGGGTTAACAAATACATTTTTATAATCATGCATCAAAATCAAGTGAGTCACATATCTAACACCAAAGGGAAACTGCACGTACAAGTTAACACAACTTACATCAACAAATACCGGCTAAAACATCCCTTGTAACTCATGCTTATGCTTCGTGCAAAGTGATGCATGTACTCTCTTCAAAACCATACATTAACAAACAACCAAACATATGACTTTTCGTAAACCGTGTCATGCACATCTTTTCACAAACTTTTACAATACTTCTTGTCTTATTCTTCACGTAGCAGAATTTTATACCCTGTGGGTGATTAGTCCACAGCAAACATAACTTTATACCCCGGGGTGATAGGTCCACGGCCTCATATCATATACTTTATACCCCGTGCTGATAGGTCCACGACCCATAACATAACATTTGATTCACATGTCACGTTTTTATACCCTGCTATCGCAGACGTGACTTTTATACCCTGTGATCAAAAGCAGCTATAGCTTGTCTTTCGCAAACGTTAAATTCTCTTGCAACACTTGTAATCTTTCGCAAACAAAACGTATATCGAGTGTCACATGCTCATGTCGTGATGCATATGTTCATGTCTCATAGTCACATACTTCTAAACGCCAACACAGACCCTACACCTCAAGAACAATGCCATCAACCTTAGAGTTAACTTTTCTATATAGGAAGAAATGGAGAAAAATCCAAGTCTCCTAAAATTATGCCTGCAGTGCTCACTAATTGGTAAATATCACTCGGAAGAATCCTTAAACCGCTTAACGTTCATTCCCTAACCTCTGTACGAATAAAGAATCAAAACTTACAAAACTGGCCACATCGATCGATCGATGTGGTCTCATCAATCGATCGATGTCCTGTCCCAAGGACTTCGATCGATCGATGTCTTATTGATGAGAGATCGATGTCCTCCAGAAACATTTCGACTTTTCACCCTCCAAACTTCGATCGTTCGATGTCTTATTTCTAAGGGATCGATGTCCTCCAGAAAGTTTTAATCCTAAATCACCAGGACTTCGATCGATCGATGTGGTCCATCTGATCGATCGATGTTCAGTCTCCTGGACATCGATCGATCGATGTCCTTCAATCAATCGACTGAAGTTCTCCAGAAATGTTTGGAACGTCTCCCAGGGCCACTTGGATCGATCGATGTCCCTCTGGGATCGATCCAAGTCCCTGTTTCTGCAACTTTTCCTCCTGATTCACCCTAAAATCAACCCAACCTTCATCCACCATCATTCCAAACCTATTGAACACCTAAGATCAATCCTAAAACGTGATTTCAACCTATGCTATCACTTATTCTATTGCTTTCCAGCTTAAACCCAGACTACGATTTGATCTCCACTCTTTCTTCAACCACTCACTCACACACACATCAAGATCTTCTCTTCACCCCCAAATCAATCCTCAAATCACATCACACTCATCACATCTCCCAACCATCAATCACTTCCCACCAACCATAACAACACAACTATAAAAATCTATAAACCAAGCATTCTTCACAAGGAAAAATAACAACTTTAGGGCATTATTTTTGCAAACCAAATTTATCACACAATTACTCAAGCTTTGGCCCAAAGATGAGATCTTTATTGCAGCAACTCGTAATACAACACATAAACACGTAATTAACATAGCGCAAAGGAAGATACCAATGTGTGATTCAATTTTTTCTTTGTAGAAGATAAGGCCTAAGAATCAAAATTGCGTAAAACGTATAGAAAAGTTACTTGCCTTCGAATCTAAGGGTTCTTACGGTGTTCGGATTGAGTTCTTGAACGGCGTAGGCCTAGGGTTGATTGCGATTTCCTCTTTCTTGTCCCTCTTCTTTTCCTCTCTTCTTCTCTCCCTTCCTCCTTTTTTTATCAACTTCTTCCCCTTCTTTGGCTCTATAACCGACGCCTTGATGGGGGAGTTATGCTATTTGGCGTAACTCCCTCATCATTTAAGTGAGAGAGGGTAATGTTGGTATTTTGGGCCTAATTTTTCCTAATTTCATCCCTATTAATTATCTTGTCACCTACAATTTATTTAACTAGCCCCCATAACCTATACATTCAATTTAAATTATAATTTTAAGTGATTTTCCCAATTCATTTCATGTCAACTTAAAATTTTATGGGGTATGACATAATTCAAGTCAGACAAATTGACTTCTACACAGTTCGCTTGTAAAATAAAGCAGTGGCTCACCTGCCGAGCTCAAGTCAGGTCAGATCGACCTGCCAAGTCAAGACAGTTCAGGTAGCGCAATTGAGTTTGCTGTTGAGAAGCCGGGGTTTGAATGATTTGAAGATACATGATTTAAATGTTACGTGTTTTCGAAATGCATGATTTAAGTGTTACATGACATACGTACATGGTAATATGCTTTATATATTATATATATATATATATATATATATATCATTGTTGGACTAACGTGCCATGAAGCGTTAAGGTTTAAATCATATGGAAAACATTTCTTGTGTTTATACTATTTTCAGGTGCCAAGTTAAATGAACTAAACTAGTTCATTTGATGAAGTTCTTAAGGAGATGAACTAAACTAGTTCACTAAATGAAGTATTTAAAGAGATATATTTGAAAATGCCTATTTGGTAACGAATTTGAAATGGAAAGTTCTTCTCCACACTGCATATAAACACACCGCTGCATAATATATATATATATATATATATATATATATATATATATATATATATATATATATATATCTGTGTGTGTGTATTTTTGGTGAAGGACGGGCGGCACCGTCGGGGCATTTTATTAATATAAACCTTCACTTGTAATGGAGGAGTACCGTGGTTACATCCAAGTCGCTATCTACGGAGGGAGACTCTCCCAAACTAAACAAAATAACTGAATAAAAACATACAAAAAGCGTAAAGTATGAGCAAACAACGAATTGCATAATGCATAAACTAATATCAGCCTAATGAGTGGACTACTAGAAAGGAAGGATCCCGATGAATGTAGCCAAGTTGAGCATCCAGCCTTCAAGCCCGTGAAGCATTTCCTTGGGCGAAAAATGTACCTCAATAAGACAGTAGTAGTAGGAGTCATGCAGAGGCTATACCAAAGAAAACCGAAATATAGAGATAAGAGTAATGAGAAGGCTAAGAATGTACCCTGGTTGCCCGTCACCAAAACTGGCACGGGCAACAGCGATGAGAAAAGAGTCTAGCCACAACAACCGGGATGAACGTCCCCAGTGAATGATATTATGGACCTCAATAAGTCAAAGTAATGTGTTATCATGCATTTAGCAAAGTAATAAAAGGAATAGATAATTGTTGAGAAATATGTTTGAATAATTTTTAAAGTCATGATTGTAGGATCTGCAAGGCACCACTAGAAGGGGGGGGGGTTGAATAGATGGTGCAGAAAGTGTGGTTTTTAAAATTTCTTTAAACTTGAACAATTTAAGTTCTGAAAACAAATTTTGTTTTCAGGACCTGTTTTAATACGTTTTTAAAACCAGGTTAGAGGTCTCCAAAAATTATGAAAGTTTGAGAGAACTTAGCCTCAGATGTTATGAGGGTCCCCTAAAAATTTCAAATCAAAATTCAACCTTTAACCCCTTCAAAAACCGTTGGTACTCAGATTGTGCAAATCTACCAGAAACGGTAGATGGTTTTGAAAAATTAATTCCTATTTGTGTGAACGTCCAAATGCTCTGCAAATTTGACCAATAACTCCTTATATATTATATTTAAATGGGTTGAAACAGTTTTGGAAAATTCTTTTGGAAAGTAGGTCAAATACAATCAAAGTCTCAACCTTTGCAAGTCTAAAAATCAGACTGCACTAGTCTCAGAACTTTTGATGTTTGATTGACTTATACTTACCCAAAAGGGTTGAAACTTGTGCCAAATTAACCCTAGAACGTGTAAGTATGTTTCTGGAAATTTTCGTAATTTTTGAAAATCGTTTACTATTTTTACGGATGCGAACAAGAAGGATAAACAGTGCAGTAACTGAAACGTAAATGCAGAAAGTAAATGGCACCAAGAATTTTATACCGGTTCGGTTATAAACAACCTACTCCAGTCTTCAAGGAACACCTTCCTTGGTTCACACTAATCACACACACGCAGTACACCTTACCGCAGGGTTGATAGAGTTACACCTAACTCCAACCCTTTACAAACCTTGTATTGTAAGTACAATTCGCACGAACACCACCACCTTGCTAGAGTGAAGATTGATCACACCTTGATCAATCTTTTACAAAGATATATGAATGGTGGTTTATCTCAAGCCTATTCAAGATTGAAAGAATATGAATACAATAGGCTTTTACAAGAAAAGAGAAAGAAAGAAGATGTAGGAGAAGAAGAGCTTGGCTATTTGATCTCTTTGAATTGCAATGCTTGTTGTTGTTTTTGTTTGATCTCCTCTCTTCTCTTTTAACCTTGCAGCCGTCCACTTAGGGCTTCTCCCCCTCTTGAAAATTTTCTTTTAAGTCCTTGAGAGAGTGTAAGACATCATTGTGACAAGGCCTTGCTTACTTGGCAACTTCTCATTCAATGATCATTTAGCCTTTGCTTACTTGGCACCTCCTTATTGGTTCAACATTGTCATCATGATGACATGGAAAAAATCTGAGATATACACTTTAACATGTGCCAAAAATCAATTAAAAAATCATTCCATAATTTAAGAAATACACCATAAATTGCAAGACAATAAAATTCTTCCATATCCATTGAGAAAATCGGCCATTAAGGTGTCTTGCCATGCTGAATTTTCAGCATGTGCATCAAGGGAATAAAGTTTAAATCATTGCCATTTTTCTTTGAATTTTTTTATCATAAAAATGAATCAACAATATATGGTAAGTATTTCTACCAACCAAGAAATGAACTTGGACACAAAAAGCCTTAAGAATTTGGCCACAACATGTACACACGCTGAAAAATTTTCAGCATGTGTGATATGCTAAGTATCACCATTTATTTATTTTAAATATTATTCAAAACCTTACCATATCCTCTTCCAATCAATCACCTAATAAAAGATGACAAAATATGTCACATTTAACACCATAAAATCGGCCAGCTTGTGTGTAGTATGCTGAAATTTTCAGCATGTGACATAAGAGAGATATACCTTGAATTCTTACCTTTTGTAGCTTCTCTCTTTAATTCACCAACATTGTATGATTGATCCTTGACCAATCAATATGCCAACAAAGCTCCACATGTGCTCCAAATCAGCTGTATGTGACGTTATATGATGTGCATACATGTGCTGAAATTTATTTTTGTTAACTTTGTAAAATAGTGCACATTTAATAATACACACATGTAATATTCCAATCAGCCCTTAATTTAATTTTCTAGAACACTTTAAGATGTATATCATATGTAAAAAGTGTCTAGATACGTGTCACATGATGTACAAGAAAAACGTTCCATGTTATGTGCGTAGAAAACCGAATTTTCGATATTTATCGATTACCCGATTTTTCTCTAATTTAAATTCCAAATTTTGCACATGTTATATATATTATGTTATACATAAAATATATAATATATACTTTAAATCTCAGCACTTGGCTGGTTTAAAGTGGTACCATTAGCATGTGACAAAATTAAACTTGGAATCTTCACATTTTGGCCTTAATGTGGAGTAATTTGTGTGTGCCAACATGGAAAGTATTTTTTGCTGAATATATCATGTATAGCACGAAATTTACACCATATTTTGATGTATATGGGCTGGCCATTTATTTATGGCAAGTACGTGACACGTTGGCGAAGTTTTGGTATTAGCCCGATACGACAAATTTCGGTTTAGACTCTTTTATCGTATCGTATTTGATTTGTCATCACCATATCTTATATCATATGATATAAGATCTGAATATACTCATAAGTATGAGTTAAGTATAGTGATGTGACGTTAACGTACGTACGTAAAATATATAACGTGTCGGTAGTACATTGGAATACATGTGTATGTGCCTTTATTTAAAAAATCTGAAAATATGTATAATATATGTATATGTGCGTGTGAATTAAAGATGGGGGAGGAGGAGAAGACTTTCCTTCCTTAGCCTTGTTGCCTTTGTGCCATTTCCAAATGTAGCTTCCTTTAATGAACTACTTAGTTTATTAAACTAAGTACTTCACTTAATGAACTAGTTTAGTTCATTAATGGTGGCACCTGAAAATAGTATAAACACAACAAATGTTCGCCATATGATGTAAGCTTTAATGCTTCATGGCTCGTTAGTACGGCAACATAATATATAAGCTAAATAAGGCAAGTAATGGCAAGTTATCATGCATACATGTACACATTTATGTATGTATACGTTTATACATATATATATATGCATTCAAATTGCTTATTTTGAAATCACTCAAACCCTCTTATCTCTACAATGATTTTAAGTGTTGAATACATAAAAAGGTCACAAAGTTGAAAATGGAATAGATGATTGTTGAGAAATACGTTTGAATAATTTTCAAAGTCATGATTTTAAGTGTTGAATACATAAATGTGTTATCATGCATTTAGCAAAGTAATAAAAGGAATATATAATTGTTGAGAAATATGTTTGAATAATTTTCAAAGTCATGATTTTAAGTGTTGAATACATAAAAAGGTCACAAAGTTGAAATAAAGTTGAACAAATGAAAAAATGACATCGATCTCTACATAGATCTCTCAGCCATTGATCGATGTATACATAGATCTCTCAGCCAGAGATCGACGTACATAGATCTGTACATCGATCGATCGATGTCACACAGAATCAAAACTCAAACTTACTGTGAGACATAGATCTCTCAATCAGAGGTACATCGATCGATTGATGTATACATCAGTCTCTAAAATTGAGACATAGATCAATCTACGTCCAGCATTTTTGGAGAAATTTTTTCTAAAAAGTGATAAAATGATTGTTTTTAATTTACATATGTTTCATATATGTATTTTGTGATTTTATTACTTGTTTTTGATGATAATAATAGTGTTTTGTCACTAATGTGCCTTGGAAGTTTCTATAACTTACCAAAAGGGCAAATATGGTATTTTGAGTTTTGTAAGAACATGATATGGTGGGAGTATTTCAAGGACTTATTCTCATCTTATTTATCATGACAAAGATGTTATTATATATATTTCTGATCATTCGGGGTCATTTCTGGAGTTTTCTTTCACCAGGGGCATTTTGGTCATTTTACTCCTGAGGGTATTTTTGGTATTTTCACTCAAAGAATCTCTTGAGTATATTCTTATCTTCATTTTGGATTTGAGTTATGATTATCTTGAAGATTATATTAGATTATTTTTCTCAAATGATGGTATTATCGACGGTAGCGGGATATGTGACGAGGTGTGATGTTACATTCTATTTTTTTCTTGAAGACCCTATAGGATCTGCAAGGCACCACTAGAAGGGGGGGTTGAATAGTGGGTGCGGAAAATGTGGTTTTTAAAATTAGTTTGAACCAAAAACCCAACTTCTGAAAACAGTTTCTGTTTTCAGGACTAGTTTTAAAACGTTTTGAAAACTATGTTGTAGGTCTTCCAAAATTCTGAAATTTGGAGAGAACCTATATTCAGATGTTAAGAGTATCTCCTAAAAATTTCAGATTAAAATTCAACCTCTAACCCCTTGAAAAATCGTTGGCGGTCAGATTGCGCAAATATGCCAGAAACGATACACTGATTTGAAAAATTAATTCCTATTTGTACACAACTCCAAATGCTCTGAAAACTTAACCATTAACCCCTTATATGTTTTATTTAAATGGGTTGAAACAGTTTTGAAAAATTCTTTCGGGAAGTTAGTCAAATACACTCAAAGTCTCAACCTTTGCAAGCCTGAAAATCAGATTGCACTAGTCTCAGAACTTTGGATGTTTGATCAACTTATACTTGTCCAAAAGGGTTGAAACTTATGCCAAATTAACCCTAAGACGTGTGACTATGTTTTTGGAAAGTTTTGTAATTTTTGAAAAATGTTTACTATTTTTACGAACGTAATCAAAAAGAGTAAACAGTGCTGAAACAGAATATAAGTGCTGAAAGTAAATGACACCAAGAATTTTATACTGGTTCGGTTATCAACAACCTACTCCAGTCTTCGAGGAACACCTTCCTCGGTTCACACTAATCACACAACACAAAAACACCTTACTACAGGGTTGATGGAGTTACACACCAACTCCAACCCTTTACAAACCTTGTACGATGAATACAATTCGCACGAACACCACCACCTTGCAAGATTGAAGATTGATCACACCTTGATCAATCTTTTACAAAGATAAAGAATGTGTGATGGTCTAAGATAAGCCTATTCAAGAATATTAATGTAAGTACAATAGGCTTTTAGGAAGAAGAAAGAAAGAGAGTGTAGAAGAAGAAGGCTAGAACACTTTTGATCTTTGAATTTGCAACTCTTGTTCTTGTTCTTGTTTTGCTCTTCTTCCTTCCTTTTTAACATGTATTGGCCGCCCCCTATTGCTCTTCACCCTCTTGAAAATTATCTTCTAAGTCCTTGGGAGAATGTGTGGCATCATTTTGACATGATCTTGCTTACTTGGCACCTTCTCATTGGATGATCATTTAACCTTTGCTTACTTGGCACTTCATGATTGGTTGAATATTGTCATCACTTGATGACTAGGAAAATCTGAGAATACCACTTAAAACATGTGCCAAAATCATCATAAAATAGTTGCCATAATTCACAAGATCATCACATAAATTAAGCAAGACAATTTTCTCCAAAATAGCTATAAAAAATCGGCCATTAACATTCTTGCACATGCTGAAATTTCAGCATGTGTTACATTCACTCTTTGTTCAAAATATTGCCTATTTTGCATTGTTTTAATTTAAGAATTCAATCATCATTTAGTGCAAGACATCTTTATCAAATTTTGAAATAAAAATTAGACATTAACAAGGCCACAAAAACGGCCTAGGTACATTACACACATGCTGAAATTTTCAGCATGTGTGATATTCAAGAATATCACTTTCTTTATTCCATAAAATATTTAAAACACTTCCAAAGTGTCTTCTAATTATTCCACCTCAATCGAGACACAAAATATGACTCATAAAGATGTCAAAATCGGCCAACCAATTAGCACATGCTGAAATTTTCAGCATGTGTCACAATTGTGACAAAATTTGAAATATTACCTTTTGTAGCTTCTTTCTTTAAGTCACCAACATTGTATGATTGATTCTTGACCAATCAATATGCCAACAAGGCTCCACATATGCTCCATTTCAGCTGGTATAGGCGTGTATAACATGTATATACATGTGCTGAATTTTATTTTTGCAAACTTTGTAAAATAGTGCACATTTAATAATACACACATGGTATATTCCAATCAGCCCTTAATTGAATTTTATAGAACACTTTGAGATGTATGAAATATGTAAAAAGTGTCTAGATACATGTTGTATGATGTGCCAAAAACGTTTCATGTGTCGTGTACGTAGAAAACCGAATTTTCGACGTTTATCGATTACTCGATTTTTCTCTAATTAAATTCCAACTTTTTGCACATGTTATATATATATTATGTTACACATAATATACATATTATAAAATTTAATATTCAGCACTTGGATGATTAAAATGGCGCCTAGACATGTGACAAAATTGAAATTGGAATCTCCACAATTTGGCCTTAATGTGGGGTGATTTGTGTGTGCCAACATGGAATGATTTTATGGCTTCACATAACATGTAGGCCACGAAATTTATGGCTAATTTTGATGTGTAGGGGCTGGCCATCTATTTATGGCAAGTACGTGACACGTCGGCGAAGTTTCGGTATTCGTCCGATACGACAATTTTTGGTTTAGAACCTTTTAACGTGTCGTATTTAATTTGTCATCACCATGACTTATATCATATGATATAAGACCTGAATATACTCATGAATATGAGTTAAGTATGATGGTGTGACGTTAACGTACGTATGTAAAATATATAACGTGTCGGTAGTACGTTGGAATAAATGTGTACGTGCCTTTTTCAAAAAATTTGAAAATATATATATAGGTGTATATATGGCGTGTATATTTGATGAGAGGAGGAGGAGGAGACTTTCCTTTCTTAATCTTGTTTCCTTTGTGCCTTGTCCGAATGTTGCTTCCTTTAATGAACTACTTAGTTTAATTAACTAAGTACTTCACTTAATGAACTAGTTTAGTTCATTTAATGGTGGCACCTGAAAATAGTACAAACACAACAAATGTTTGCCATTTGATGTAAGCTTTAACGCTTCATGGCTCGTTAGTATGGCAACATTGTATATGAACTATATAAGGCAACTTTCATGCACCAACGTGTTATGTCATAAAATATGCTATGCATTTCTTAGTAACACGTTATTTAAATCATGCATTTTGAAATCACTCAAACCCCTTTTTCTCAATAGACCCTCTTCTATATGTTATTGGAGGATATTAATCATCATTATACAGAGAATGTAAAGGTGTGGTGTGAAAATGATCACAACATACAAGAAGAAATATTGAGAATTTTGGTGTTATATGTTGACATAATCTTGTCAACTGTTATTCGTTGATTTCTTCTTCAAAAATCTGAGTTGATATTCATATGTATAGCCTCAAAAACGTGCCTTTACAGTTGGAGATGATGTGTTATTCGTTTTATGGCTTGGTGACAAGTGGACCAACCAAAAAGAAGCTAGTTGGCAAAAGTTGCCAACTTGGACATTTCAAATAGTAGCCAACGGTTACTAAGGGTTTTTGCAGCTAATTTTGGTTTGAATTCTTCAACTCCCACATGCCTATTATCTTGCCAAGGAGTTGACGGGATAATGGAGTTGTTATGGCTATTATCCTACTACTTTATCTTCAGATTTTATTTACTATTTCAAGGGTGAAAAATTCGGCCATTACATTTTCCAAGGTGGGCCAATTATGTTGCTTCATTTTGCCATGTATACAAGATGATTATATGGCCAATCTATGATGTGAAGACACTTATGCGCTGATGATGAAGATAGTGACACATTGGAATTCTTATCTACAAGGCTCAACTCACACTATAAATAGGAGGCAATAGTGAAGAAGAAGAACACACTTGAAGCTCACTTGAAAGCAATAGTTGGTTTGTCTAGCTATCTTCTTCTTATCATTCTTGTTCTATTTTTTGTAGCCAAGGTGTTCTTGTTGTATTTTTTGGAGAGCTACAAGCCACTTGAGCTTCATTTGTATGATTGATTAGCCAATTCTGTAAGGCTACACCAATAGGTGGTAGAGGTGTTGCAACTAAGTTTTGCATAGAAGGTGCTCATCCAAGTCTTGAATAGGATTGATGTTTAACCTAAGGATCAAGCTTGGTTCATGTTGTAATTTGGTTCATACCATAGTGAAATCCAAGGAAAGGTGTTCCTTGGGACTGGAGTAGGTCACATTGACCGAACCAGGATAAATTCTCAGTGTTCTTATCTTGTTTCTACATTTCTGCATTTTGCCCATTTTTCACTACAGTTTCCACACAACTTCTCAGGTTTAGCAAAAATAGCTAAACACTTTCAAATTTTGTGATTTTTGGTGTATTATACTTCAGACTGTTAGGTTTCATTTGCAACAAGAATCACTTGATTTGAGCAAGAGAAATTTAGTCTTTCAGTCGTTGGAAGATAACTGCTCCAATCTCGCTGCAATCTGACCAGTTTTGAGAAAACTTGAATTCTGTTTTAACCAAGAGTTGTTTAAGGTCAGAGTCTTTTGGAATCATAAATTAGACATCCTAAAGAGTGTTTTGACATAAAGTTCAACCTTTTTGATTAAGTATTCAAAGATAAACCGTTTTTCAATTTCAACACCATCCTGTCCAATTCTGTCCAGATTGACCATCTGAATATTTTTATTTTTTTTGAAGGGGCATACATTCTTATTTTTATCTAGGTTTTGGATAAGGTATTGTCAAGACAATGAAGTTGAGTTCTGATAATTTTCATAATTTTTGGAGTTATGTACGCTGATTTTTGAATTTTTCAAAGACGGGTTCTGAATCTGAGGTGGTCTCAGATTCTGTTTTCAAAGGTGTTTTAGTCAAGGGTAGTAGTGAAATTTCCGCTAACCACTATTCATCCCCCTCTAGTGGTGTTCATGCAGGTGCATGGTCCAACAATTGGTACCAGAGCAAGGTTAACACCACTCAAAGAAGCAAGATTCAACATCATACGAACAAGACAAGGGCAAGACACAATGATTCAAAGTAGCCTGCTAATATCAAATTAAAGGTACATAAAATAGCCATAGTTTCTCACAAAGGTGAGTTGGAAGATATGTCTACACAACGTCCTCCTCTTTTCGATGAAAATAATTTCGTCCATTGGAAACTTAGAATGATGCTATTCTTAATGGCTATAGACATTGATTTATGGTCTATAGTTGAAGATGGGCCATACATTCTAATGAAAATTGTACAAGTTAGTGGAGTCACACTAGAAGTAGAAAAATATAAGAGTGAATGGTCTTCCGAAGATAAAAAATGTTCATCAATGCTAAGGCTATGCAATTATTGTTAAACGGACTAACGACTTCTGAAGGAGGATATGTTTCAAGTTGTACAAGTGCACACGGCATGTGGAAGTCTTTAGAATCAAAGCATAAAGGTACTAGAGGTGTAAAAGAGTCAAAAATAAACATGCTTATGTCTGAGCTTGAATCTTTAAAATTGTTGCCAAACGAATCCATAACATCTATGAATTTGAGGATTACTAGCATTTTCAATGCCCTTGAAGCTTTAGGCAAATCATTTTCCAACAATGAGAAGGTTTAAAAGGTGTTGCGAAGCCTTCCTGCTGAATGGGATCCTAAGGTAACAGCAATCGAAGAGACAAAGTAAATCACTAAGATGGGTGAATTGATCGGATCACTTAGAGTTTACGAGGTAAAGCTAAACCAACGGAAGTCCGAGTCATCTAAGTCATCCGGTAAGTCTATAGCTTTCAAATCAACTGAATCACATATAAATAATGATGATAGTAATAGTGATAATGAATTAGACGATGACTTAATATTGATAGATAGAAAACTTAGAAAGTTTTTCAAACAGCCTAATAGGAATAACAAGGATCTTCTTTTTCTTCTTCTTCTCAACCTAAGAAAAGTAACTCTAATAACAACAAATGGTATAATAAAGAGTTAAAATGTTATGAATGTGGTCAAAGAGAACACATTTCTTATGATTGTCCGACAAAGAAAAATGCCAACAATAATAATAATAACAAACAGGAAAAGGAGAGGCAAAAATCAAAGGCAAAGGAGACCAAGTTAAGGAAAGGCAAACAAGCAATGAAGGCGAGCACGTGGAGCGACTCGTCTGACTCAGAATCTGACACTGAGGAAGCTCAAGTTTGCTTTGTATCCAACGAGGTAAGTTCTTCATCTGATGAAGATTCTTATAATGAAATGTCATTCGATGAAATGTATGAAGAATTTTTAAGGATGCATGCTCACTGTAAAAGGTTCTCTAAAGAAGATTGTTATACACTTGGCAGGTTAGAAAATGCAATTATTTGTCCGCATAACTCAGTTGGTACTCAGGTTATAATTTGCTCCAAAAAGTCAAGATTTTGAATCTAAGGACACGTACAGTGTGTGTTCCACTGATGATAGGCCGAAGACCTGGTTTGCAGGGACACACCTTGTGTAGGTCACTGCATAAGTCTTCACCCAACCTAATCGTGACCGTCGCCCTTTGACAAGAGAGTGAAAATAACTTGTGTTGGCATCACCTTCCTTGAGCCATTTGACCCGTGCTTTTTGTTTCCAGAAATGGAACTCATATGTGGAGGAACGAAGATATTCAGCTTTGGCACGATGATATGCCTCTCGTGTCTCGTCATTAGGATCGGCATCCCAAATTCTCTCAGCACTATTGAGGTTAGATTCGGATTGCATAAGATTTGTAAAGATATTACCGAAAATATCTTTATTCCATCGTTGAATGTCCCTCTTCAGAGAAAATAATTTTGAATAAAAGCCATACATACCACCAGTAGTGGGATACGATGACCAAGCATTCTGTGTATAGGAGAGGAAATCTGGATGGTGTAACCATGAGTCCAGAAAGCGAAAAGTGCGATGACCTCAAGCGTTGCTTAATCGACACACAAACAATAAGGGCGTGTGATCCGAAGAGACCTTTGGAAGATGAGTTAGTTGCATGTCCTCAAACACATCCTGAAAAGAAGAGTTGGTAAATAACCAGTCCAATCTGCGACGAACACGGCCTAGAGCCCTGCCATCAACCTAAGTGTATCTGGGTCCCTGAAAATGCGGGGCCATAAGAGAGCAAGACTCAATACAGTCATTAAAATCCTGCAATGATGCAAGGGGGGAATGTGAATGACCACTATGATCATCAAGTGTCTGAAAAGTATTGAAATCCCCTCCAACCATCCAAGGTAACGTGGATGCCCTAGAAAAGTCACATAGAGACTGCCATAGAGAATGGCGTAAAGATGATGTGTGCTTGGCATATACAGTCAACAAAACAAAGGTGAAGTGAAGCAGACTAAATAGCAAGGTGAAATGAACAACTTGATCGTGATCCTACGTATCAAGCAAATGAAACTCTGTATCACGCCAGAAAAACCAAATATGTTCAGAGTGAGAAGAATAGCAATGTGAAAATCCAAGGCTCAAACCAAACCCATTTATACGCGAGGGAGGATGTTTTGGTTAAATAAGCACAAGTAAATGTAAACGATGTTCACGTATCAACTGATGCAATCTAGGTTGAGAGGCACTCATGCCTCTAATATTCCAAATTAATGCATTCATTGAGAAAGAGTAGAGTCACTTCCCTGCAAGATGTGTAATGCACTGCGCGTCAATATAGTAGATGGTGGCAAAGGGGGTAGATCCATTCTGGCACGACGTTTCCGACGAAGAACAACAGGTATAAATTCGGCATCCTTCGCAGGTTCCTGCAATCGCAATATCAGGACCTCCATATCTTGTGATGGAGGGATTAACTGCATGCACCTAATCACATCATCTGGGACATTTAAGTCGGCGGTTGGATCATCAGCAGTTAACTCAGTATCCGATGAATGTCCCAAGTCTCCATGATCGGAATCATTTGGCAAAGAAGGTTCTGCAACATCAAAGAAAATGTTAGCCTGCAGGTCACTGTCTTGGGCATGCTGCAAGGTATTATCTGAAGGTGGAGGAATAACAGCTGGGTGTTCCTGAGGTGGCACCACCGATTAGGGAATATCTGTTGGTGGATCTACCACCGGCTTTTTCTTTATTGGTGTCCACCGCTGAGCCTTCGGATGAGGAGGTGGAGGCGGCGGAGGGGGTGGCACAGATGCAGTGGCTTTCGTGGAACATAAGCCCGGTGCATGTCCTAAGCGAGGACAGGAGGTACAAAACAGTAGAAGATCCATGTAAACCACTGATTGCAGGATAAATCGCTTCTTAGCCTGCAAATAAATTTTCTACGGTAGTTCTTCAGAAACGTCTACCTCAACACACACTCTAGCGACAGATGGCCTGAGTCCATCAGTTGTAGCAACATATGGACGAACCAATTGGACGGACAATCTCAAACAAAGCTTCACGATGATGTAGGTGAATTGGGAGCCCAAGGAATGCAATCCATATCGGGACAATCGGGACATCAGCAGTAGGATCAAAATCAACAGTCCATTTTGTTATTCTCATATGACAACCAGAAATATGCCATGGTGGTCGATAAAAACATCGCAAGTAGTCCGCTTCATTATGAAAATTCAAAAGGATATGCGTTTGGTCGATAAGAGTGATCCGCAGATCATGATGAAAACCGATCTTCTCAAAAACGTCATGTATAACTTTCAAAGGAGGACGACCATACCAGAATGTACCTACTAATGAATATCTAAATGGCGTGGCAAGGGCATCAATCTCAGAATCCAGAAATGATATCATAGGGATGCCTTTGTATCGCGAAACTGTCTTAGGTGAAATTGAGATATTGCATGATGATGTTGTACCGGAAACCACCGCCGCAAAAGTCGACGGTGGTGCTTCTGTCATTGTAATAAGGAAAAGAATCTTCTTTCAATGAGTATTAGCGGAGAAAGTATCAGAGAATTACCAGAAAGAGGAATTGGATGAAGACGACGGAGATCGAAGGGAAACGCTGGTGGCGGCGGCAGCTATCGCCGCAAGGTGTCTCGAATTATTACATAAATGACATATACATATATACATACATACATACATACATATATATATATATACACACACACACACTCTTAAGTAACTATTAAAATACCATCTTGGCACCTTCTAGCCATTTGGCCGAGATCACTTGCACACAGTCCCGTGAAATTTTTGTCCTTTGTTGTCTATGTTTTCATGCAAGATAATCACACAATCTACACTTAGTCACATACATCCATGAGTGAAGACAAATAATCATTATGATGATATGCATGGTCTTCACTTGGCCGAAATTCATGATACACATACATGGTTTTCATCCATTTTCAAGTACATGCATGATGAGTATATATATACATATGCATACACATGTTTTAAATTCCCTCACATCAAGTCATGCATGTTAAAAAATAACATAGAAATGAAGATGAATATTATGATGAAGTTAATAGTCATGAGAATGTTACATTCATACACATATGAGACCTTCATCTTTCTTAAATTTGGCATGCAAGACAACTTCACATATCACCATCTTCATAAGTGTGCATATAAGTGAAGATTTTACCAAGATCATCACATCATAAATATGCAAGTACATTTTCTTTAAGTTCTTAGCATTTACATCATATAACCTTATGCATGCATGATCCATATATAGATTTCAAACATGAAAAACTCGATTTTCAGCATGCATGAAGAAGCTATGAAGAATACATGCCTTTTCTCTTGATTCGTACACTAATATAGAAAAAAGATTTCTTCTTCCTCCCTTTGATTGGTGCGTATTGCCTTGAGGCTCCAGAATGGAGAAAAATTAATTATTTTTGGAAGGTGAAAAAGGTTATCATCTATCTAAAAATAATCTCAACTTGAGGAATCCTTGAAGTTGGCTCACCTTTCAACTTAAGAACACTTCCTCTTCCCTTACTATAGTACCAATGGTTGAAGTGCCTAAGGAAGAAGAAAACGAAATCTTTTGGAAGGATAGATGGAGAAGGAGATGATAAAATTGATAGCATGATCCTTACCTTATTGTTTCCTTTACATGCAAGCTTGAATCCTCACTTGACAGTTGAAGAATTCTTTCTTCTCTTTTCCAGGTAAGGTCACGGTTTGGGGGTAGGAAAATGTTGAGAAAAGAGATTTCTTAAGGGTAAGAAGAAGGTTGAGATGGAAAGGAAGTGTTCTTGGAGTAATTGCACCTTGTTTTTGGCTTCAAAGAGTGAAGAATTTCTTTCCCACTCTTACCTTGAATACTCACGGTTGAGAGGATCTTTGAGAGAGAGAGAGAGAGAATTTTGTCTCGAAATATGAAAGACACTTAGAGGGGAGAGAAGTTAGTGATGGTTGGAAAATGGAAAATTTAAAGAGTGAAGTGGGGTGAAGAAGAAGAAGTCTTGTTCTTTACCCCTGGTTTCGCCGAAAGTATGGACAATATAGTGGGGTGTTTATCATGAGGTTTAGGTTGGGAAAGGATGGAGAATGATTATAGTGTAAGATCGCATGAATTCTAATTGGCTGAGAGGGTGACATAAAAGACAAAAGGATCGAATAAAGTAAGGAGTTTGGAAAGAAAGTGGGATGTATCTTCTATTTCTTGTCCCCTGGCCGAGACTTATGCATGGTGGGGCAATTATTTAACTTTTGTTCGGAAAGTGAGTTGTAAGAATTGTAAGTCTTGCATGTCACGGGATTGGAGGAGAATTAAAGGATTAAGAAAGATGTGATGGGAGGAAAGAGAATGGAAGAAATGTGAGTGGGAAGGGGGGAAGGCCGAAAATCAAAAGGAGGATGAGAAATTTCAGCACTTTGCCTTGACTAAAATAATGATTAGAAAGTAGAATAGGTTGCATGAAAAATGAGTGGTAGAGGAGAAGTGTGTAAAAGGTGAAGTGATGGAGAGAATGAAGACAAGTTGTTGTGGGATCTGCAAGGCACCACTAGAAGGGGGGTTGAATAGGTGGTGCGGAAAGTGTGGTTTTTTTTTTAAAATTTGTTTGAAACTAAACAACTCAACTTCTGAAAACAGATTCTGTTTTCAGGACCAGTTTTAAAACGTTTTTAAAACTAGGTTATAGGTCTCCAAAAATTCTGAAATTTTTAGAGAACTTATCCTCAGATGTTATGAGGGTCCCCTAAAAATTTCAAATTTAAATTCAACCTTTAACCCCTTCAAAAACCGTTGGTGATCAGATTGCGCGAATCTGCCAGAAACGATAGACGGTTTTAAAAAATTTATTCCTATTTGTGTGTAAGTCCAAATGCTCTGAAATTTTAATCACTAACTCCTTATGTACTATATTTAAGTGGGTTGAAACAGTTTTACAAAATTCTTTTGGGAAGTTGGTCAATTACTATCAAAGTCGCAACCTTTGCAAGTCTGAAAATCAGACTGCACTAGTCTCAAAACTTTTGATGTTTTATCGACTTATCCTTATCCAAAAGAGTTGAAACTTGTGTCAAATTAACCCTAAGACGTGTGGCTATGTTTCTGGAAATTGTCGTGATTTTTGAAAGTCGTTTACTATTTTTTCGAACGCAAAAAAAAGAGTAAACTGTGCAGTAACAGAAAATAAATGCTGAAAGCAAATAGCACCAAGAATTTTATACTGGTTCGGTTATAAACAACCTACTCCAGTCTTCAAGGAACACCTTCCTTGGTTCACACTAATCACACACACGCAATACACCTTACCACAGGGTTGATAGAGTTACATCTAACTCCAATCCTTTACAAACCTTGTACGGTGAATACAATATGCACGAACACCACCACCTTGCAAGAATGAAGATTGATCACACCTTGATCAATCTTTTACAAAGATATAGAATATGTGGTGGTCTATAACAAGCCTATTCAAGAGTGAAAATATGAGTACAATAGGCTTTCAAGAAAAAGAGAGTGGAAGAAGAGAGGCTAGGCGTTTTGATCACTTGATTTTGCAATGCTTGTTCTTGTCTTGTTTTTGCTCATCTTCTTTCCTTTTAAGCACTTGTAGCCGTCCCCCTTGGTGTCCTCCCCCTCTTGAAAATTATCTTCTAAGTCCTTGGGAGAATATAAGACATCATTGTGACATGGTCTTGCTTACTTGGCATCTTCTCATTGGATGATCATTTAAGGTTTGCTTACTTGGCACTTCATGATCGGTTGGATGTTGTCATCATTGATGACTTGGAAAAATCTGAATATATCACTCAAAACATGTGCCAAAATCAACATAGAATAATTTCCACAATACACAATATTGTCAGATAAATTTTGCAAGACAAAATTCATCCCAACCATAAAAAAAATCGGCCATAATGGAATTTAGCATGCTGAATTTCAGCATGTGATACATGGCTCTTTAGTTCAAAATATTTCCATTTCTCTTTGATTTTTCTTTTTAAAACAAATCATCAATTGATGGAAAATATCCCTATCAAATTGGAAATGAAATTTAGACACCCACCTACCCTCAATTTCGGCCATGGTACATCCTACACATGCTGAAAAATTTCAGCATGTGTGATATTGAAGATATCACAATTTATGGCTTTGTATTTCATTCAAATTTCTTCCATTTCTTCTTCCAATCATCCACATAATTCAAGATTATATGCATTTTAATTGAGAAATTTGGCCAGCTATAATCACCACATGCTGAAATTTTCAGCATGTGTTTCAAATGAGACAAAGTTTGAAACCTTACCATTTGTAGCTTCTTTCTTTAATTCACCAACATTGTATGATTGATTCTTGACCAATCAATATTCCAACAAGGCTCCACATATGCTCCATCTCAGCTGTAGGGGCGTTGGTAAATGTATATCCATGTGCTGAAATTTTATTTTTGTTAACTTTGTAAAATAGTGCATATTTAATAATACACACATGTTATATTCCAATCAGCCCTTAATTTAATTTTCTAGAACACTTTAAGATGTATGACATATGTAAAAAGTGTCTAGATACGTGTCATATGATGTGCCGAAAATGTTCCATGCATTGTGTACGTAGAAAATCGAATTTTTGATATTTATCGATTACCCGATTTTTCTCTAATTAAATTCCAACTTTTTGCACATGTTATATATATTATGTTACACATAATATATATAATATATACTTTAAATATCAGAACTTGGCTGGTCTAAAGTGGCGCCATTAACATGTGACAAAATTAAAATTGGAATCTTCACATTTTGGTCTTAATGTGAGGTGATTTGTGTGTGCCAACATGGAAAGAATTTTTGGCTGAAAATATTACCATAGGCACGAAAATTATACATATTTTTGAAGTATAGGGCTGGCCATTTATTTATGGCAAGTACGTGACACGTTGGCGAAGTTTCAGCATTCGCCCGATACTACAATTTTCGGTTTAGAACCTTTTAACGTGTCGTATTTAATTTTTCATCACCATGACTTATATCATATAATATAAGACCTGAATATACTCATAAATATGAGTTAAGTATAGTGGTGTGACGTACGTACGTGAAATATATAACGTGTCGGTAGTACGTTGGAATACATGTGCATGTGCCTTTTTAAAAAAATCTGAAAATATATTTATATATATATATATATATATGTATGGCGTGTATATATATGTTGATGTTGGTAATGGCGTCGTCTTCTCCAGGCGTAACCGGCGATCGCACCTTCGCTGCAGTCGTGTCCGCAACCGCTGCTGCAACCTCCGCTGCAACCATCAACCCAAAGACCATATCTAAACACAAAGGACATCCACTTCTCTCTTTTACGGATGATGAAATTGACTCTTTCGCCGCTCCTTTCCGGTTTACTCTTGTCGGCACCTTTTGGTTTGGACGGCCACCATTGAAGATCATACGTGATGTCTTTGAACGCATTGGATTCAAATCTGATGTAAAGATTACGCTTTTAGATCAAACTCATATATTGATGAATTTTCTCCATGAACCTGATTACATCCGCTGTTTCTACCGGAGATCATGGACTATTGCAGGCTGTTCTATGCGAGTGACGAAATGGACCATCGACTTTGATCCGTCCGCAGATGCTCCGATTGTCCCGATTTGGATTGCACTGCCAGGCTTGCCAATCCATTACCAACAAAAGGCAGCACTTTTTGAGATAGCACGTATAGTTGGCCATCCGATCAAACTTGACGTTGCTACTGCTGATGGTCTTCGACCATCGGTGGCGAGAATATGCGTAGAAGCCGACATCTCCAAGGAGCTACCCAAAAAAATTTTTTTGGAAGGGAAACAAAAGATCCATCAACAGCAGATAATCTATGAAGATCTTCCTTCTTTTTGTATGGACTGTCGTAGATTAGGACATGCAACGTCAAGCTGCGGCCAGAATGCGCAGGATTTACCGCCGCCGACAAAGTATCAAAAACCTAAACCACGCTGGACCCCAAAGAAGGGAACGAAAGACTCCACCTTGGACCCAGTCTCTGTTACATTATTACGTAAACCCACAGAGTCAGACACACAACCTTCGAAGCAGCAAGCTTTGACACCCAACAATGCATCGCAGCAACAATTACCCCTACGCACTGCTGTTGAATTACCAGAGGTCACAACCTTGCCTTCTCAAAAGGCAGGAAATGATCTCTCTCTGGACCAAGATCCTATTGATGAAGGGTTTAGTATTCACAGACTATTTGAAGAGCCAAACCATTCAGCACATGTTGCATCGGATGAACCAGATGTTTATCAAGTTTCGGACTCAGATGCTGATCAAATGCCTCAAACAGTGTACACAGACAATGCCTCAGGAGCATGATTTCTACAACAAATGCGGGAGTCATTAGATGCGATCAAAAACCGTTTATCTGTACGAAGACAACGTTCTTCTTGCGATGATGCTCCCACCCACAGTACCACGGATATGTCACATGACGGATTTATGCCAGTTGCACCAAGACGGCGGCGTCGTCGTAAACACGAGTTGCCACCCAGGCCGCCTTCTACAGTTATAACAAGAAGTGCTTCTCGTATGGGAACTTCCACCTCATCAGTGTTGCCATGAATGCGATCACGTGGAATATACGAGGGATACGAACCTCATTACAGCGTCTCATTACATTGCTCCATCAGTCAAAAGTTGATCTTCTGATTCTTATTGAACCAAAACAACGCTCATCAAAGCTCATCTTTTACCGGTTAAAATTAGGTTTCTCCAATGCTTTGGAGACCTGTCAAGGTAATATCTGGATTTTTTGGAATGCTTCACTTCTGAGATTTGTAGATGTGCAACATGGAGTCCAAACATCGCATTTGTCTTTTGTTCACATCCCCTCGCAGCAGTCCTTTGCATGGTCAGCTGTTTATGGTAAACACACAATTGCTGCAAGGAGGGAATTATGGGAGGCTCTGATTCTTTTTTCTCAGCATAACACATTACCATGGATTACAAGTGGGGATTTTAACACATATCTTTCTCTTGATGAGCATGATGGTCGCTCCTCCCCACCCATTCGCCATTTGCAGGATTTCAGTCAATGTGTAGATGTCTGTGGGTTACAAGACCTACCTTTTGTTGGATCACCATTTACTTGGTCGCGTGGAACTGGACAAGGTAGAGTTCGACGCAGACTAGACAGGCATTTGTGTACTGTAGCATTCACTACAATATTTGCCAATATCTCGGTCCAGCATCTATCTCGAGCCACATCTAATCACTCCCCTATGCTACTTAAATGTACAACTACAACAGAAAGGGTCCGTGTTCCTTTTCGTTACATTAATGCGTGGGCAAGTCACTCAGACTTTAAATCATATGTTCAGCAGCAATGGGCTCAATACCCTATGATCGGTGGCATGCGTGGACTATACATGAAGCTTAATAGATTGAAAAAAGATCTTCAACTTTGGAATAAAAATGTCTATGGCAACATCTTCAACAATGTTGTGGAAGCTGAGGCTGCTTATCGAAGGCTTGAAACTCAATTTGATATGGATCCTTCGCCTGCCAATCGTACATCCCTATCATTGGCTCAGGCCAAACTATTGCAGGCCACTCATGCCCAAACCTCTTATTGGGCACAAAAGTCTAGAATACGGTGGGTCTCTGAAGGAGAGGCCAATACTGCATACTTTCATGCTGTTGTTAAGGACAAGCATAGACGGCAACATATTGCCAATCTTCATAATTCTGAAGGCGTTCTTTTGTAGGACAATGCAGCACTAGGAGCTGAAGCAGTCTTATATTATCAGAAACTATTTGAGCATGAAGAAGTTGCTGGGATTTCTGATTTCATCAATCACATCCCCTCACTTGTGACATCTGAGGATAATTGCATGTTGTTGCAAATGCCAAATGCGACTGAAATTAAGGAGGCAGTGTGGAACTTAAGTCCAACCAGTGCAGCAGGTCCGGATGGTTACAATGGCCACTTCTTCCGCACATGTTGGGACATACTACATCTTGATGTCACTCTTGCTGTGCAAGAGTTCTTTCTTGGAGTGCCTCCGCCAAGAGCCATGCTATCATCCATTATCACATTGATCCCTAAAAAAACTCACCCACTTACATATGCGGATTTTCGACCTATTTTTCTATCCAACTTTATTAGCAAGGTAACCACGCGCATATTAGCAACTCGCCTAAATGTGTTACTTCCTCAAATCATTTCTTCGGAACAGATTGGATTCTTGAAAGGCCATGACATAAGTGAGCATGTCAACATGGCCAATGAGATGGTGCACATACTTGACAGAAAAGTCCGCCATGGCCAGGTAATGATCAAGCTAGATATGGCCAAAGCTTTTGACCGTGTTAACTGGTCGTACCTCGAAGCCATTATGCTAAAGTTTGGGTTTGATTCTCGTCTTCTGCGTATCATACTTAACAACATGCGATTATCCAAGCTCTCCATTTCAGTTAATGGTACAACACATGGTTTCTTTTCACCATCACGTGGAGTCAAGCAAGGTGATCCTCTGTCACCACTACTATTCATCATATGCTCAGAAGGTTTTACTCGTGGGTTGAACATATTATTCCACTCTCAGCAACTTAAAGGTTTTGCGTCTGGCAGAGTTGTGCCAGTATCTCATTTAGCCTACGCGGATGATTTGTTAGTTTTTCTCAATGCCTCAACCCTCAACTTGGCACGATTTCAAACCTTGCTTCAAGAGTATCAACGTGCTTCGGGACAACTTGTCAATTTAACGAAAAGCCAGTTTGTATTAAGTTCATATATCACGCAGCGGCAGCAAAATAATGTCATCCAAGTGTTGGCAATGCAGCCATCCTCTCTCCCAATCAAATACCTGGGATCCTATCTTTATCGTGGAGTCAACCGCGCTTCTTACTGTGTCTCACTATTGCAACATTTTGACTCCAAACTCACGGGCTGGGCTAGCCGTCTCTTGTCACCTGGCAGTCGTCTTATATTACTTAAATCAGTTTTAACATCTATCCCTCTATATATTTTTGCTGCATCTCGCCTCCCCAAGAGTATCATCCATGAGCTCAACAGGAAAATCTCGCTTTTTCTATGGGGCGGGCAGCATCAATGGGCCACTCTTGGAAAACTATGCTATCCCGAGACTGAAGGGGGTTGGGGAATCAGAAACTTAATACAAATACAACAAGCTTATGATTGCAAGCTTTGGTGGAATTATCATTCAAGTGACTCACTGTGGGCAAACTATATGTGGGCACGGTATGGTCATAGAACGGATTACTTGGCCCGTATATACGACTCCCCTGGTTGGAAAAGAATATGTTCTACACACACTCTCTGCATGCAACTCACGACAGGCCACCCCTCTCCATTTTGGCGGTCAAGCCCAACTGGTCAATTCTCACTCAAATATGCGTATGAAGATGTTAGGCCACATCATGCTCATCTATTCTCTCATAAGTTCATTTGGTGGAAAGGAGTTCAAATAACTATAAGTCTGTTTATCTGGAAACTGCTTCATTCGGCACTACCCATGGAAGACAATGTAAAGGCCTTTTCTTGCGTATGTCCAACAATCTGCCCATTCTGCAAAAATGCCTCAGCTTCTATCTCACATGTCTTTCTACTTTGTCCGCGTGTTCAACCTATTTGGTCACAGCTTTCTGTGTTACTTGATGGCCCGATGCCACAAACAGAGAACATACGTCAACACCTTCTTCAATGGTGGCTTCTCTCTTCAGCTACATCCTTAAAAGGTAACTTTAAAGTTGTTGGCCCAATCATGCTTTGCTGGGCAATTTGAAGAGTCTATACAAATCATCTATTTGGTGAATCTGATCTGCCAGTTACACACATCTTACACTTAACTAAACAATCTTGTTTTGATTGGGCTGCCTCACGATCTGGCACGGCAATAGCACAATGCATACCCTCTTTGATTAGCAATGGTTTCTCTCCTCGTCTTCAACCAAAACGAATAATACCATTGAAGTGGGCATGTCCTCCAACTGGGAAATTAAAATTAAATGTAGATGCTTCGGCTGGCCACTCACATGCTGCGGCAGGTGCAATACTTCGTGATACCAATGGCAAGATGGTAGCAGGCATCTCATTTCGCCTACCCATTGTGTCCCCCCTCAGAGCAGAGCTACAAGCGATTGTTTTTAGCCTATTATATTTTGGCTTGCTACATCGTAACATTATTATTGAGACGGACTGTCAGCAATTAACACAGTTATCGGACAACACAATCACTGCACTTCCAGAATACAACAGGCTTCTACAACTCCTACAGCTCACGGGCAGTACACTACATCATATCCCTAGGGAGATCAATATGGTGGCACATTATCTTTGTCTACATGCTCGATTGCAGCCAATCACTTGTTTGTTCACTTCTGCCTCCCAGTTGCCCCAGTTGGCACGTGCATTTTATCGCACAGATGGCCGCATCCATGCGCTTCGAACGTAATATACACAACTGGATACGAATATTGGTTGCCTGCATCTACTGTATGCAGGCAACACGGGTATACCATCTATCTCTCATAACATATGTCTGCTGCATTTGTTTCTATCTGTTGCCCGTAGTCTATGGACTACGGGCAACACCGGTACGCTTTGGAAGTAATATTTTGCTGCTGCCATTTAGAATTTGTGCTGTGACTAATGCATCATTATCTTTGTTATGTCGAGGGACATCTATATTGAAGCGGATTATCTCACTATCACTGGCATGCACACCTAGCTGCAACCCCTGTTATTGGATCACCAAGACTGCTCTTCTCAAAGGCTACTACAACCACGCATCAAGACGGTTGAGCCCCATCCTCAAGTACATCCTTTCGGTCATAGGGACGTTATACAAATTTCTGAATGTACAAACATGCAATGCTTCCAATCAAATAAATATGTACGCTTTTTCCTTCGCCAAGGTTTTATCCACAAGGGTGGTTTTACTTGGCAAAGTTTTAATGCGGCATATCATATTTGACTGGAGATTGCGCATTCTATCAGCTTTATATTTTTGGTTTACGTATGATATCCACTGATGTAAAAAGGTATTCTCCACCATAACAGAGACTCAACTTTATTAATAAAATTTCCTTTAAATAAAAAAATGTATGGCGTGTATTTTTAATAAGGAGAGGAGGAGAAAACTTTCCTTCCTTAGCCTTGTTGCCTTTGTGCCTTCTCCAAATGTAGCTTCCTTTAATGAACTACTTAGTTTTATTAACTAAGTACTTCACTTAATGAACTAGTTTAGTTCATTAATGGTGGCACCTGAAAATAGTGTAAACACAACAAATGTTTGCCATATGATGTAAGTTTTAGCGCTTCATGGCTCGTTAGTACGGCAACATTATATATGAGCTAAATAAGGCAAGTAATATGCAATATCATGCACACATTTGTTTATATCATGCACGTTTTATGTCATTCATTTAAATCAAATATTTTGAAATCACTCAAACCCCTTTTTTCTACAATCTCCCCCTTTTGATGATTTTCAAAATAACTTATGCACATGATTTAAATGCTATCGATCCCCCTTCAATCATGCATAAATTTGAAATTTGAATTTCAAATTTCAAATCCGCTCCCCCTTGATTTATGCAATCAGTATCAATTAGTGTCTCTCTCCCCCTTAAATCATGCTTTCTCTCCCCCTTTATTTTGGAAAGTAAATCAAAAGATCCCTGTAAATAAGGAAAGAAAATCAAATCACGTCAAATCAAATCATATCAACTGAAATCATGCCTAATTTGGAACGAAGAGATTCATACGTGGCTTGATTTAAGGCTTTTGTAAAGATATCCGCTACTTGTACTTCTGTGCGTACGTGATCTATGACGATATCACCATTGTTTACGTGATCACAAAGAAAGTGATAGCGTACTTCTATATGCTTAGCCTTAGAGTGTAATACGGGGTTCTTAGACAGATTAATGGCACTCATACTATCACAGTATATAGGAATTCTATTTACGGTAATTCCAAAGTTCGAAAGTTGTTGTTTTATCCACAACAACTGTGTGCAGCAAAGGCTAAGTGCCATGTACTCAGCCTCAGTAGTGGACAAAGCAACGCTTGCTTGCTTTTTGGAAAACCATGAAATGAGTGAGTTTCCTATAAATTGGCAAGTGCCACTCGTGCTTTTCCTATCAATTTTACAGTCACCGTAATCTGCATCAGTATTAGCATGTAAGTTAAATTCGGAATCCTTATCGTACCAAATTCCTAAGGTGGGCGTGTGCTTAATATAGTGGAAGCTTCTTTTTACCGCAGTATAATGAGACACCTTAGGTTGACTTTGAAAACGTGCACACATGCATACACTGAACATGATATCAGGTCTACTAGCAGTTAAATATAGCAAAGAACCAATCATAGATCTATATAAGCCATTATCAACGTCTTTACCATGTTCATCTTTGTCCAATTTAGTAGTGACACTCATAGGGGTGGGGTATGGTTTCAAATTTTCAAAGTTAAACTTTTTAATCATGTCATTGACATATTTTGCTTGACTTATGTGAATGTCTTTACTCGTTTGCTTAATCTGCAAGCCAAGAAAATAGTTAAGTTCACCAACCATAGACATCTCAAATTCATATTTCATGCAATTTTCAAAATTTTCAACAAGTCTATGTGAGGTAGAACCGAAAATAATGTCATCATTGTAGATTTGGATAATAAGTAAATCCGATTTATCTTGTTTCAAAAATAGTGTAGTATCTATAGTACCTCGTTTAAAATCATTTTCTAAAAAGAAAGTAGCAAAACGATCATACCATGCTCTCGGTGCTTGCTTTAGTCCGTATAGTGCCTTCTTTAGTTTGTACACGTGATCGGGATGTTTGAAATTATCAAAACCGGGTGGTTGCTTCACGTATACTTCTTCTTGTATAAATCCGTTTAGGAATGCACTTTTTACGTCCATTTGATATAATTTGAAATCTTTCATGCAAGCAATAGCAAGTAATAGTCGTATAGCTTCTAAACGTGCTACGGGTGCAAATGTTTCATCGTAGTCAATTCCTTCTTCTTGATTATAGCCTTGTGCTACGAGTCTTGCTTTATTTCTAACGACCTTTCCTTCTTCATTCATTTTATTCCTAAACACCCACTTTGTGCCTATTATAGTCTTATCTTGTGGTCGTGGCACTAAATCTCATACATCGTTTCTAACGAATTGATTAAGTTCATCATGCATAGCATCAATCCAAGAAGAATCACTCAAAGCATCATGCACATTTTTGGGCTCAATTTCAGAAATCATGGCATGAAATTCATTTATTTCATCCGAAGTAATTCTTCTACGTGGTCGCACACCGTGAGTGAGGTCGCCTATGATGAGATCATGTGGGTGATCTCTATGCCATCTTGGTTGATTATTTTCTATGTTATCATGTATTTCTATGTGATCATGCATTTCTAGTGTGTCATTCATATCATGCATATCAAATGTACCATCATCTTCATTCAACACGGGTTTCAATTCAAAGTCATCGTCATATTCTGTATCTTTATCAATCTCACCAAATTCATTGAATTTCACATGAATAGATTCCATGATTTGTCTAGTGATAGGATCATAACACCTATATGCCTTTGAATTTATAGAATATCCAACAAAAATGCACTCGATTGATTTGGATTCAAATTTATCTAAATTATCTTTTGTATTTAAAACAAAACATTTGCATCCAAATACACAAAAATAGTCAATCTTAGGCATGTGATCATTCAATATCTCGTAAGGCGTCTTGTTTATTTTCTTTCTTATAGATAGACGATTTACTATGTAGCATGCACAATTTACGGCTTCCGCCCACAGAAATCTAGGCAATTTATTTTCACATAACATAGTCCTAACGATTTCTTGTAATGTTCGATTCTTTCTTTCTACTACTTCATTTAATTGTGGAGTTCTAGGTGGCGAAAACTCATGCTTGATTCCTTTTTCTTCGCAAAATGAAATCATCTCTTTGTTTTTAAACTCACCGCCTCTATCGCTTCTTATCTTTTTCACATTGACACCGTATTGATTTTCAAGTTGTTTGATTAATTTCGCAATTTCAATGGCACTATCATCCTTATGTGCAAGAAATAAAGTCCAAGTATAACGAGAAAAATCATCAACAATCACGCATGCATAGTGGCACCCACTAAGGCTTGTAGTGCGGCTAGGACCAAACAAATCAATATGTAATAGTTCTAAGACTCTAGTCGTGCTTATCTCATTTTTTGGCTTAAGTGACTCACGTGTTTGTTTGCCTTTTATACAAGATTCACACAACTGAAAGTTGTCTAAATCAAGCGTAGGCAATCCTCGTACTAGGTTCTTTCGTTGAAGTTTTTCTAGTGTGGAAATACCAATGTGTCCTAAACGTCTATGCCATAAATTCACATTGGGTTCATTTGACATAAAGCACTTAACTTTAGCGTCTACCACATCCTCCATAGATAGCATAAAAATGTTACCTTCTTGTTTTCCTTTTAAAACGGTTTCTCCATTTTTATTTATTATATTGCAATAAGGGTGAGTAAAACACACATTAAAACCATTGCCAACAAATTGAGAAATGCTAAGAAGATTGTAGGATAAGTTGCTTACCAAAAAGACGTTGGAGATTTGGAGAGTGCTTGGATTTCCTATCGTATCTTTTCCGATGATCTTGCTTCGTTGTTGTCTCCAAAGGTCACGGATCCGCCTTTTGTGACCTTCTTTAATTTTGTGAACAATCTCGGGTCACCCGTCATGTGCCTCGGGCAGCCACTGTCAAAGAACCACTTTATAGTTGTATCTTTCGATGTGTGGGCTCCCTGCAATGTGCAAAGATGATTTAGGCACCCTTTTGAACTTTGGGTCCTTTCGAGTTAGTTAATCACCTCTTGGTAAAAGTACCTTTTGGTACCCATACTTGGGTGATCCTTCTCGGCCTATCAAATGGCAAGAATGTAGGTGAAGGTGCGATATAGTAGACATGTGGTGAATGCATTTTTGGTCTTTGCCCGAGAACTTCTTTATACTCATTGAATGAAGGATGTTTTTGATATGTCCTTGTGTGTGTGTGTGTAGTGCGTGGATGATATGAATGTCGTGTATCCATCACTCTTTTCTTTTCATATCTATATGGTACAAAGTTGTATTTCACATGATATGAAGAGGAAGCGGGGCATGATGAGGGAAGGGGCGGTTTTTGCGTCATCTTAGACGCCACTTGAGGCTTTGGGGTGTCTACTTTCTTAGACACAACAAACTTAGTTGGTTTGGTTGATACTTCATTAGTATCAACTTATCCCAAACCCGTTTTGTCACTGTCATGCTTTTGAGATAAGATAATGCGATGCAGCATGTTAGATCCCGTATCAAACTGTTTCATCATTTTCTCTAGATCTATATTCCTTGATTTCAAATTTGAAATCTCGGATTTCATTTCGTTATTTTGAGTGGTTAGTGATGAGATCTCTGTCTTTAATGCAATGATGATGCATGATGACTCTTTCTTTGAATCGTTTAATTAAGAGACAAGATTCTCGTTAGAAGATTCTAACAGTTTCTTATCTTCAATTAATCGCTTCTTTTCCTTAGCGAGAGTCTTAGTGAATTTATACAATTCTAAATACTGACTAAAAAGATCATCATAAGAAGACTCAGAGTCAGAATCAGAGTCAGATGATACCTCATTATATGCTTTGGACACAAAGCATACTTGAGCAGTCTCTTCTTCGGTCTCGGTCTCGGAATCCGATGAATCACTCCAGGTGGAGGCCTTTAGAGCACGTTTTCTTTGCTTGGGTTCTGAGACGGGTCTATTCTTGTTCCGCTCCTTGTCAGGGTATTTAGTTGTTTGTTTTTCTTTATTGGGGCAGTCATATGATAA
The DNA here is from genome assembly GCA_036186865.1 of Eustoma russellianum. NCBI lineage: Eukaryota > Viridiplantae > Streptophyta > Magnoliopsida > Gentianales > Gentianaceae > Eustoma > Eustoma russellianum. Next base: position 20,031,044 of record AP025071.1, on the reverse strand, counting down.
ATGTCCAAGTTTGCCACATTCATAACATTTAACGTCTTTATCATTTGACTTGTTCTTATTCCTCTTAGTTGTAGTACCCTTATTTTTGTTTCTAAATGACCTTCTCATAAATTTTCTTAAGCCTTTAGCCAATAGAATTAGGTCATCGTTATCTGATTCAGAATCACTATCATCTACGTGATCGGAAGAAGTAGAGACGTATTCATTTGATTTAAAAGCAATAGATTTACCTTGTTTAGATGATTCCGATTTCCGTATGGTGAGTTTATTTTCGTACACTTTAAGAGATCCAATTAACTCTTCCATCTTTATTGAGTTCGTTTCTTTGCTTTCTTCTATTGCAGTTACTTTAGGGTCCCATTCTGGCGGAAGGCTTCGTAAGACTTTCTGTACTTTTTCCTGCATGGTAAAAACTTTACCAAGAGACTCAAGAGAATTATAGATGTTAGTCAAACGAAGATCCATATCAACAATAGATTCATCAGGCAATAGTTTAAACGACTCAAGTGTAGACATAAGCATGTTTATCTTTGACTCTTTAACTTGACTCGTGCCTTCGTGTTTCAATTCTAGTATCTTCCACATTTCTTGTGCACTCGAACAGTTTGAGACATAACTAGACTCACTTTTACTTAATCCATTCAAGAGCAATTGCATAGCCCTAGCATTCAAGCTAAGTTTCTTATTATCATCACTTGTATATTCTTGTTTAGGTTTGACAACTTCTAGTGTGACTCCGTTTACTGTGGACAACTTGGATGGAACAAACGGACCATCTTCAATTATCGACCAAAGATCTATATCTATAGCCATAAGAAAGAGTTTCATTCTTAGTTTCCATTGAATAAATGACTCACCGTCAAAAAGTGGAGGCCTTTGGCTCGACATACCTTCTTGCTCGGTTTTGAGATTTGTGGTTGCCATCTCACTGAATCGTTGGATCCTTTGTAGTGAGTGTTCCTGCGCTCTGATACCACTTGTAGGATCTGCAAGGAACCACTAGAAGGGGGGGTTGAATAGGTGGTGCGGAAGGTGTGATTTTTTTTAAAATTTGTTTGAATCTAAACAACTCAACTTCTGAAAACAGATTCTGTTTTCAGGACCAGTTTTAAAACGTTTTTAAAACCAGGTTATAGGTCTCCAAAAATTCTGAAATTTTGAGATAACTTATCCTCAAATGTTATGAGGGTCCCCTAAAAATTGCAAATTTAAATTCAACCTTTAACCCCTTCAAAAACTGTTGCTGATCAGATTGCGCGAATCTGCCAGAAACGGTAGATGGTTTTGAAAAATTTATTCCTATTTGTGTGTAAGTCCAAATGCTATGAAATTTTAATCACTAACTCCTTATATACTATATTTAAGTGGGTTGAAACAATTTTACAAAATGCTTTTGGGAAGTTGGTCAATTACTATCAAAGTCTCAACCTTTGCAAGTCTGAAAATCAGACTGCACTAGTCTCAAAACGTTTGATGTTTTATCGACTTATCCTTATCCAAAAGAGTTGAAACTTGTGCCAAATTAACCCTAAGACGTGTGGCTATGTTTTTGAAAATTTTCGTGATTTTTGAAAGTCTTTTACTATTTTTTTGAACGCAAACAAAAAGAGTAAATTGTGCAGTAACAGAAAATAAATGCTGAAAGTAAATGGCACCAAGAATTTTATACTGGTTCGGTTATAAACAACCTACTCCAGTCTTTAAGGAACACCTTCCTTGGTTCACAATAGTCACACACACGCAATACACCTTACCATAGGGTTGATGGAGTTACACACCAACTCCAACCCTTTATAAACCTTGTACGATGAATACAATTCGCACGAACACCACCACCTCGCAAGAATAAACATTGATCACACCTGGATCAATCTTTTACAAAGATATAGAATATGTGGTGGTCTATAACAAGCCCATTCAAGATTTAAAATATTAGTACAATAGGCTTTCAAGAAGAAAGAAAGTAAAAGAGAGTGGAAGAAGAGAGGCTAAGCGTTTTGATCACTTGATTTTGCAATGCTTGTTCTTGTCTTGTTTTTGCTCATCTTCTTTCCTTTTAAGCACTTGTAGCCGTCCCCCTTGGTGTCCTCCCCCTCTTGAAAATTATCTTCTAAGTCCTTGGGAGAATGTAAGACATCATTGTGACATGGTCTTGCTTACTTGGCATCTTCTCATTGGATGATCATTTAAGCTTTGCTTACTTGGCACTTCATGATAGGTTGGATGTTGTCATCATTGATGACTTGGAAAAATCTGAATATATCACTCAAAACATGTGCTAAAATCAACATAGAATAATTTCCGCAATACACAATATTGTCACATAAATTTTGCAAGACAAAATTCCTCCGAACCAAGGAAAAAAATCGGCCATAATGGAATTTAGCATGCTGAAATTTCATCATGTGATACATGGCCCTTTAGTTCAAAATATTTCCAGTTCTCTTTGATTTTTCTTTTTAAAACAAATCATCAATTGATGGCAAATATCCCTATCAAATTGGAAATGAAATTTAGACACCCACCTACCCTCAATTTTGGCCATGGTACATCCTACACATGCTGAAAAATTTCAGCATGTGTGATATTGAAGATATCACAATTTATGGCTTTGTATTTCATTCAAATTTCTTCCATTTCTTCTTCCAATCATCCACATAATTCAAGATTATATGCATTTTAATTGAGAAATTTGGCCAGCTATAATCACCACATGCTGAAATTTTCAGCATGTGTTTCAAATGAGACAAAGTTTGAAACCTTACCATTTGTAGCTTCTTTCTTTAATTCACCGACATTGTATGATTGATTATTGACCAATCAATATGCCAACAAGGCTCCACATATGCTCCATCTCAGCTGTAGGGGCATTGGTAAATATATATCCATGTGCTGAAATTTTATTTTTGTTAACTTTGTAAAATAGTGCACATTTAATAATACACACATGTTATATTCCAATCAGCCCTTAATTTAATTTTCTAGAACACTTTAAGATGTATGACATATGTAAAAAGTGTCTAGATACGTGTCATATGATGTGCCGAAAATGTTCCATGCATTGTGTACGTAGAAAATCGAATTTTTGATATTTATCGGTTACCCGATTTTTCTCTAATTAAATTCCAACTTTTTGCACATGTTATATATATTATGTTACACATAATATATATAATATATACTTTAAATATCAGCACTTGGCTGGTCTAAAGTGGCGCCATTAACATGTGACAAAATTAAAATTGGAATCTTCACATTTTGGCCTTAATGTGGGGTGATTTGTGTGTGCCAACATGGAAGGAATTTTTGGCTGAAAATATTACCATAGGCACGAAAATTATACATATTTTTGAAGTATAGGGGCTGGCCATTTATTTATGGAAAGTACGTGACACGTTGGCGAAGTTTCAGCATTCGCCCGATACGACAATTTTCGGTTTAGAACCTTTTAACGTGTCGTATTTAATTTGTCATCACCATGACTTATATCATATAATATAAGACCTGAATATACTCATAAATATGAGTTAAGTATAGTGGTGTGACGTACGTACGTGAAATATATAACGTGTCGGTAGTACGTTGGAATACATGTGCATGTGCCTTTTTAAAAAAATCTAAATATATATATATATATATATATATATATATATATGTATATATATATATATGTATGTGGGGGGGGGGGAAATATATATATATATATATGTATGTATGGCGTGTATTTTTAATAAGGAGAGGAGGAGAAAACTTTCCTTCCTTAGCCTTGTTACCTTTGTGCCTTCTCCAAATGTAGCTTCCTTTAATGAACTACTTAGTTTTATTAACTAAGTACTTCACTTAATGAACTAGTTTAGTTCATTAATGGTGGCACCTGAAAATAGTGTAAACACAACAAATGTTTGCCATATGATGTAAGTTTTAGCACTTCATGGCTCGTTAGTACGGCAACATTATATATGAGCTAAATAAGGCAAGTAATAAGCAATATCATGCACACATTTGTTTATATCATGCACGTTTTATGTCATTCATTTAAATCACATATTTTGAAATCACTCAAACCCCTTTTTTTCTACAATCTCCCCTTTTTGATGATTTTCAAAATAACTTATGCACATGATTTAAATGCTATCGATCCCCCTTCAATCATGCATAAATTTGAAATTTGAATTTCAAATCCGCTCCCCCTTGATTTATGCAATCAGTATCAATTAGTGTCTCTCTCCCCCTTAAATCATGCTTTCTCTCCCCCTTTATTTTGGAAAGTAAATCAAAAGATCCCTGTAAATAATTAAAGAAAATCAAATCACGTCAAATCAAATCATATCAACTGAAATCATGCCTAATTTGGAACGAAGAGATTCATACGTGGCTTGATTTAAGGCTTTTGTAAAGATATCCGCTACTTGTGCTTCTGTGCGTACGTGATCTATGACGATATCACCATTGTTTACGTGATCACGAAGAAAGTGATAGCGTACTTCTATATGCTTAGCCTTAGAGTGTAATACGGGGTTCTTAGACAGATTAATGGCACTCATACTATCACAGTATATAGGAATTCTATTTACGGTAATTCCAAAGTCCGAAAGTTGTTGTTTTATCCACAACAACTGTGTGCAGCAAAGGCTAAGTGCCATGTACTCAGCCTCAGTAGTGGACAAAGCAACGCTTGCTTGCTTTTTGGAAAACCATGAAATGAGTGAGTTTCCTATAAATTGGCAAGTGCCACTCGTGCTTTTCCTATCAATTTTATAGTCACCGTAATCTGCATCAGTATAAGCATGTAAGTTAAATTCGGAATCCTTATCGTACCAAATTCCTAAGGTGGGCGTGTGCTTAATATAGCGGAAGCTTCTTTTTACCGCAGTATAATGAGACACCTTAGGTTGACTTTGAAAACGTCCACACATGTATACACTGAACATGATATCAGGTCTACTAGCAGTTAAATATAGCAAAGAACCAATCATAGATCTATATAAGCCATTATCAACGTCTTTACCATGTTCATCTTTGTCCAATTTAGTAGTGACACTCATAAGGGTGGGGGATGGTTTCAAATTTTCAAAGTTAAACTTTTTACTCATGTCATTGACATATTTTGCTTGACTTATGTGAATGCCTTTACTCGTTTGCTTAATCTGCAAGCTAACAAAATAGTTTAGTTCACCAACCATAGACATCTCAAATTCAGATTTCATGCAATTTTCAAAATTTTCAACAAGTCTATGTGAGGTAGAACCGAAAGTAATGTCATCAACGTAGATTTGGATAATAAGTAAATCCGATTTATCTTGTTTCAAAAATAGCGTAGTATCTATAGTATCTCGTTTAAAATCATTTTCTAAAAGGAAAGTAGCAAAACAATCATACCATGCTCTCGGTGCTTGCTTTAGTCCGTAAAGTGCCTTCTTTAGTTTGTACACGTGATCGGAATGTTTCAAATTATCAAAACCGGGTGGTTGCTTCACGTATACTTCTTCTTGTATAAATCCATTTAGGAATGCACTTTTTATGTCCATTTGATATAATTTGAAATCTTTCATGCAAACAATAGCAAGTAATAGTCGTATAGCTTCTAAACGTGCTACGGGTGCAAATGTTTCATCGTAGTCAATTCCTTCTTCTTGATTATAGCCTTGTGCTACGAGTCTCGCTTTATTTCTAACGACCTTTCCTTCTTCATTCATTTTATTCCTAAACACCCACTTTGTGCCTATTATAGTCTTATCTTGTGGTCGTGGCACTAAATCCCATACATCGTTTCTAACGAATTGATTAAGTTCATCATGCATAGCATCAATCCAAGAAGAATCACTCAAAGCATCATGCACATTTTTGGGCTCAATTTCAGAAATCATGGCATGAAATTCATTTATTTCATCCGAAGTAATTCTTCTACGTGGTCGCACATCGTGAGTGAGGTCGCCTATGATGAGATCATGTGGGTGATCTCTATGCCATCTTGGTTGATTATTTTCTATGTTATCATGCATTTCTATGTGATCATGCATTTCTAGTGTGTCATTCGTATCATGCATATCAAATGTACCATCATCTTCATTCAACACGGGTTTCAATTGAAAGTCATCGTCATATTCTTTATCTTTATCAATCTCACCAAATTCATTGAATTTCACATGAATAGATTCCATGATTTGTCTAGTGATAGGATCATAATACCTATATGCCTTTGAATTTATAGAATATCCAACAAAAATGCACTCGATTGATTTGGATTCAAATTTATCTAAATTATCTTTTGTATTTAAAACAAAACATTTGCATCCAAATACACAAAAATAGTCAATCTTAGGCATGCGATCATTCAATATCTCGTAAGGCGTCTTGTTTATTTTCTTTCTTATAGATAGACGATTTACTATGTAGCATGCACAATTTACGGCTTCCGCCCACAGAAATCTAGGCAATTTATTTTCACATAACATAGTCCTAACGATTTCTTGTAATGTTCGATTCTTTCTTTCTACTACTTCATTTAATTGTGGAGTTCTAGGTGGCGAAAACTCATGCTTGATTCCTTTTTCTTCGCAAAAATGAAATCATCTCTTTGTTTTTAAACTCACCGCCTCTATCGCTTCTTATCTTTTTCACATTGACACCGTATTGATTTTCAAGTTGTTTGATTAATTTCGCAATTTCAATGGCACTATCATCCTTATGTACAAGAAATAAAGTCCAAGTATAACGAGAAAAATCATCAACAATCACGCATGCATAGTGGCGCCCACCAAGGCTTGTAGTGCGGCTAGGACCAAACAAATCAATATGTAATAGTTCTAAGACTCTAGTCGTGCTTATCTCATTTTTTGGCTTAAGTGACTCACGTGTTTGTTTGCCTTTTATACAAGATTCACACAACTGAAAGTTGTCTAAATCAAGTGTAGGCAATCCTCGTACTAGGTTCTTTCGTTGAAGTTTTTCTAGTGTGGAAATACCAATGTGCCCTAAACGTCTATGCCATAAATTCACATTGGGTTCATTTGACATAAAGCACTTAACTTTAGCGTCTACCACATCCTCCATAGATAGCATAAAATGTTACCTTCTCGTTTTCCTTTTAAAACGGTTTCTCCATTTTTATTTATTATTGTAGCGCCCCGCTCCCGAGCCCTAACATCGGGAACAGTGCACCCGCCGTATCTCACTAAGGAGAATACAAAGCGTCAAAATCCAAACAGATACACGTCAGCGGAAGTCAAAATTTAAAACCTCGAAATAATCATCATCATAAATATCAATGCCTAGTCAAATCTAAATCCGTTACAAATGTCAAATGTAGATATAACTAAATGTCTAAAGTACATAAACCTCGAGTATCGAAAATCATTATCTCAACTAAGCCCTCGAAAGTCTCTTTGGAATGTCATCGACCTCATTATCTCCACTCTTGGTCATCCTCGGTATGCTAACTCAATCACCTGTCTATCTGCAAAATATGTTAAAGCGTGGTTTGAGCGACAAGTCGCTCAGCAAGTAATCCCACTATACTTACCATGGGATCATACACGGAGAAGCAAGTGTGATAACGATATATAGCAACATAAAATAATATCATGCTTCTCTTCGCAAGTAAATTTACAACTCTGCCCCTAATATCCAAAAGCAAATAGAGCAAATAGACCCAGCAAAGTACAAAACAAAGTCCAATTAAGTACGTAACAAAGTCAACAAATAGACCGATGACCAAGTCAAAACAAACGACAGCCAAGCAAAGGTTAGTCCAAGCTAAAACGTGATGCAATTTTTCAAAGCAATGCAATGCAAATGTTCTCCTTATCTCAAAACTAATGTTTCCAATGTCAACGTCCAATGTCCAAATCCAATGTCCATATCCGATTAAACCGATCCAAAAATCCAAATAACCAAATCCGGTTTAATCGGTCCAAAGTCCAAAATCAAATGCAATGGCTATAGCACTTTCCTTACAAGTGACTTATACCATAAGACTTACGAATTGATTCCCACAAAACCAAATATACTATAGACACCCTGTCCCAGACTAGGTCATTACGTCTATAGCACCAAATATATGCCTTTGCACCCTGTCCCGGACTAGGTAGTTACGCTCAGGCCCAATATATGCATACAGAAGCCCTGTCCCTGACGAGGTAGTTACATCTGCAGCAATCCAAATAGGCATACAGAAACCCTGTCCCTGACGAGGTAGTTACATCTGCAGCACTCGATAACCAAAATAGGAATCAACTCGGTTCACTGATATATTTCATTTGTAAGGGTGAATTTCCAAAAATATGCAAACGAAATTTCCAAAACCATCACTATTTCAGCTGTGTATGCACACATGTATATATGTCCACGCCCATACATGCACATATACACGTATATACGCACACGCTACTCCCTCGGCCCACTTTTCCAACAAAATCAAACACATATTCGGCCCACACAAAAATAATCATATCGCATATTACACAATGTAATGTATACATATTTATATATAAACAAAATACCTATATGTCTACATAAATTATCAACCCCATATGTGCACATGAAATTTGCAACCAGTGGCTTATTCGGCCTACTTAACCATATACATTTATTATCTTATGCATAACCACTTATGCACACGCGCGCTACTGGGCCTGTGGCCATTTTCATGAAACTGTCCTTTTTTTTTAATACATTGGAATATACACGGCCAGTGGCCAAGCACATTGCAAATTTGTTTATTCATAAGAAATGCAAATATGCACACAAAACTACCTACATGCCATTCACATAAATCAACTCCATGTACCAATTATGCATTTATACATATTTAAATAACTTATGCTGACAGCTGATAATTTGGAGGGCAAGAATTCCAATTCCACTTACATATTCACGTTATGCCTTTAAAACCAAACCTAATGGATTTTAATATTAAGAATTCATGCATTACACATATGCATACTTACAAATTTGCCTACTCATCAATTTTCACCAGCGGCCCAAATAGGCACACATATGTATATATTTATATATACATCAATTCATGCAATCACATATACTATCATACATAAATTCATACAACTATGCAATCAAAAATACTCATGCATGATCCGAGTTTATAACGAACATAACATATAGAATTTTCACAAAACATAGCAAGTATAGGGAGATTACTTACTTTTCTCAATATACTATACTGTACAATTGAATTAGGCTTGATGTTTGAAGCAAAATTGCCCCTTTTCCTTTTGTTGATCGCTGGAAGCCAAAAAGTTGGACAAACAAATAGAGATATTTGTGATTGCTGCTGCCTGATGGTGGGTAATTTGAGGGGAAAAAAAAAGTTTGCTGAATTTTTTTTTTCTTCCAGCAGGGGGCCGACGGCTGTGAGAGGCAAGGGGTAGGGTTTGGGTAGTTTAGGTTATTTAAATAGAATGATAGTTTAGGTTTTGGTATATATCTTAGTTGTTTAGGATTTCTTCCATGTAATTCTATCTTTAGTTCACCTAATTGTATTTGGTTTAGGACTTATCCTAATTTCAAAATTCTAAATAGACTAGGATTTATCATCTTTGTTTTATTTAAATTTCTTTTTTTCTTTCCCTCGAAGTCACGGATGTAACAGACCTTCCCCCCTTATAATAAGTTTCGTCCTCGAAACTTGCATATTACGTGATCAATACTTAGTACATTTCTACTTGATTCAATACCTAGTATATGTCACAGTTATCATTATATCAACTTCTATATCGACTTCACTTTTAGGTTGTTAAGACCTCAATTTCCACCTATAGCACTTAACATACATCATTCAACTTATTGTATTCTGCAATTCTGAATTCTTAAACTCATCATATAAGATTCACCTCCTAGATAAATAACCAACCAAATATCCTTCAAGTACTCCAATATGTTAATCATTACACTTCTACGACATAGGACTTAGCCATCGAGATCATTGCTTGCATATATATAATGTAATCGCTACATTCGTTGATCTCCACTTGTTACATAGTAACCTAATCTATCTATGGTTTTTGAATTAAACATAAGGAGATTGTCACACTACTGGGGTTCTCAACCTAAATGTTAGTTTATATTGTACTTAAGTGTACTACAATTTTTAACTTAATGTCTTCGTAGTTACAACTTAGGAAGTTTCCCTATACCATCTCATGTGTTCAAGCCTACTCGATGCATCGATGCTTACATGTTCCTATGATACAACACTTAACCTAGATTGGTAATAATTTGTCATTCCATTGTACTTATTTAGTACACTATCAACCAGTATTCCTAATAAGACTAATATCTTTGGCTTATTTGATACTCTAAAATTCAACATCTTAATCATGATTATAAACTCCTTTGTACGATATGCTTTGCTAAAATATACTGATCATAACGCTAATAAATCTTCTTAGAAATTATCATTTTACTACAAATCTTCTCTTATGAATTACGATTCCAACTTAGACCTAGTCACATTCCGACACTGCCATCAAGGTAAAGGCGTGAACCTGCTTCATTTATCATAATAGTACCGGGTTTGCAGGGGTCGGATCTAAGAAATTATACAATTGATTATAATCACCACTTAGGAAAGGCAAAAAAAATCAGAGTCGTATAGAGTGCCCTAGGTATACGTGGGCATATCCCTTATTCGATCATCACTTAGGTCTAATGTCATGACTTATTTCTAGAATCCGTACTCGTATCATTATTCCTTACGTCTAAAATCATTACTTATTTCTAAGTTCAGTGCTTAGAAATAATCACAGCTTGTGACTAAGATCAGTACTTATGTTCAAATCACCACATGTTTAGATCACCACTTAATTTCTAGAACTGATATTACGTCTTGTCATTTCTTAAGTCAAAAATCGTAACTTACGGGCAAGGTCATCACTTAATCTCTTAAGCCATGTCTTATTTCGAATAACATGCTTAATATATAATCATTGCTTACAATTAAAAATCGAGACTTAGGTCTAAGATCATGACTTAGAGGCAAAATCGTAACTTAATTCCTGAGATCATAGCCTAATTTTATGCTTCCGCCGTGGATCTGGAGCCATTCTCTGATACCACCTGTAGCGCCCCGCTCCCGAGCCCTAACATCGGGAACAGTGCACCCGCCGTATCTCACTAAGGAGAATACAAAGCGTCAAAATCCAAACAGATACACGTCAGCGGAAGTCAAAATTTAAAACCTCGAAATAATCATCATCATAAATATCAATGCCTAGTCAAATCTAAATCCGTTACAAATGTCAAATGTAGATATAACTAAATGTCTAAAGTACATAAACCTCGAGTATCGAAAATCATTATCTCAACTAAGCCCTCGAAAGTCTCTTTGGAATGTCATCGACCTCATTATCTCCACTCTTGGTCATCCTCGGTATGCTAACTCAATCACCTGTCTATCTGCAAAATATGTTAAAGCGTGGTTTGAGCGACAAGTCGCTCAGCAAGTAATCCCACTATACTTACCATGGGATCATACACGGAGAAGCAAGTGTGATAACGATATATAGCAACATAAAATAATATCATGCTTCTCTTCGCAAGTAAATTTACAACTCTGCCCCTAATATCCAAAAGCAAATAGAGCAAATAGACCCAGCAAAGTACAAAACAAAGTCCAATTAAGTACGTAACAAAGTCAACAAATAGACCGATGACCAAGTCAAAACAAACGACAGCCAAGCAAAGGTTAGTCCAAGCTAAAACGTGATGCAATTTTTCAAAGCAATGCAATGCAAATGTTCTCCTTATCTCAAAACTAATGTTTCCAATGTCAACGTCCAATGTCCAAATCCAATGTCCATATCCGATTAAACCGATCCAAAAATCCAAATAACCAAATCCGGTTTAATCGGTCCAAAGTCCAAAATCAAATGCAATGGCTATAGCACTTTCCTTACAAGTGACTTATACCATAAGACTTACGAATTGATTCCCACAAAACCAAATATACTATAGACACCCTGTCCCAGACTAGGTCATTACGTCTATAGCACCAAATATATGCCTTTGCACCCTGTCCCGGACTAGGTAGTTACGCTCAGGCCCAATATATGCATACAGAAGCCCTGTCCCTGACGAGGTAGTTACATCTGCAGCAATCCAAATAGGCATACAGAAACCCTGTCCCTGACGAGGTAGTTACATCTGCAGCGCTCGATAACCAAAATAGGAATCAACTCGGCTCACTGATATATTTCATTTGTAAGGGTGAATTTCCAAAAATATGCAAACGAAATTTCCAAAACCATCACTATTTCAGCTGTGTATGCACACATGTATATATGTCCACGCCCATACATGCACATATACACGTATATACGCACACGCTACTCCCTCGGCCCACTTTTCCAACAAAATCAAACACATATTCGGCCCACACAAAAATAATCATATCGCATATTACACAATGTAATGTATACATATTTATATATAAACAAAATACCTATATGTCTACATAAATTATCAACCCCATATGTGCACATGAAATTTGCAACCAGTGGCTTATTCGGCCTACTTAACCATATACATTTATTATCTTATGCATAACCACTTATGCACACGCGCGCTACTGGGCCTGTGGCCATTTTCATGAAACTGTCCTTTTTTTTTAATACATTGGAATATACACGGCCAGTGGCCAAGCACATTGCAAATTTGTTTATTCATAAGAAATGCAAATATGCACACAAAACTACCTACATGCCATTCACATAAATCAACTCCATGTACCAATTATGCATTTATACATATTTAAATAACTTATGCTGACAGCTGATAATTTGGAGAGCAAGAATTCCAATTCCACTTACATATTCACGTTATGCCTTTAAAACCAAACCTAATGGATTTTAATATTAAGAATTCATGCATTACACATATGCATACTTACAAATTTGCCTACTCATCAATTTTCACCAGCGGCCCAAATAGGCACACATATGTATATATTTATATATACATCAATTCATGCAATCACATATACTATCATACATAAATTCATACAACTATGCAATCAAAAATACTCATGCATGATCCGAGTTTATAACGAACATAACATATAGAATTTTCACAAAACATAGCAAGTATAGGGAGATTACTTACTTTTCTCAATATACTATACTGTACAATTGAATTAGGCTTGATGTTTGAAGCAAAATTGCCCCTTTTCCTTTTGTTGATCGCTGGAAGCCAAAAAGTTGGACAAACAAATAGAGATATTTGTGATTGCTGCTGCCTGATGGTGGGTAATTTGAGGGGAAAAAAAAAGTTTGCTGAATTTTTTTTTTCTTCCAGCAGGGGGCCGACGGCTGTGAGAGGCAAGGGGTAGGGTTTGGGTAGTTTAGGTTATTTAAATAGAATGATAGTTTAGGTTTTGGTATATATCTTAGTTGTTTAGGATTTCTTCCATGTAATTCTATCTTTAGTTCACCTAATTGTATTTGGTTTAGGACTTATCCTAATTTCAAAATTCTAAATAGACTAGGATTTATCATCTTTGTTTTATTTAAATTTCTTTTTTTCTTTCCCTCGAAGTCACGGATGTAACAATTATATTGCAATAAGGGTGAGTAAAACACACATTAAAACCATTGCCAACAAATTGAGAAATGCTAAGAAGATTGTAGGATAAGTTGCTTACCAAAAAGACGTTGGAGATTTGGAGAGTGCTTGGATTTCCTATCGTACATTTTCTGATGATCTTGCCTTCGTTGTTGTCTCCAAAGGTCACGGATCCGCCTTTTGTGGCCTTCTTTAATTTTATGAACAATCTCGGGTCACCCGTCATGTGTCTCGAGCAGCCACTGTCAAGGAACCACTTTATAGTTGTATCTTTCGATGTGTGGGCTCCCTGCAATGTGCAAAGATGATTTAGGCACCCTTTTAACTTTGGGTCCTTTCGAGTTAGTTAATCACCTCTTAGTAAAAGTACCTTTTGGTACCCATACTTGGGTGATCCTTCTCGGCCTATCAAATGGCAAGAATGTAGGTGAAGGTGCGATATAGTAGACATGTGGTGAATGCATTTTGGGTCTTTGCCCGAGAACTCCTTTATACTCATTGAATGAAGGATGTTTTTGATATGTCCTTGTGTGTGTGTGCGTAGTGCGTGGATGATATGAATGTCATGTATGCATCACTCTTTTCTTTTCATATCTATATGGTACAAAGTTGTATTTCACATGATATGAAGAGGAAGTGGGGCGTGATGAGGGAAGGGGCGGTTTTTGCGTCATCTTAGACGCCACTTGAGGCTTTGGGGTTTCTACTTTCTTAGACACAACAAACTTAGTTGGTTTGGTTGATACTTCATTAGTATCAACGTATCCCAAACCCGTTTTGTCACTGTCATGCTTTTGAGATAAGATAATGCGATGCAGCATGTTAGATCCCGTATCAAACTGTTTCATCATTTTCTCTAGATCTATATTCCTTGATTTCAAATTTGAAATCTCGGATTTCATTTCGTTATTTTGAGTAGTTAGTGATGAGATCTCTGTCTTTAATGCAATGATGATGCATGATGACTCTTTCTTTGAATCGTTTAATTAAGAGACAAGATTCTCGTTAGAAGATTCTAACAGTTTCTTATCTTCAATTAATCGCTTCTTTTCCTTAGCGAGAGTCTTAGTGAATTTATACAATTCTAAATACTGACTAAAAAGATCATCATAAGAAGGCTCAGAGTCAGAATCAGAGTCAGATGATACCTCATTAGATGCTTTGGACACAAAGCATACTTGAGCAGTCTCTTCTTCGGTCTCGGTCTCGGAATCCGATGAATCACTCCAGGTGGAGGCCTTTAGAGCACGTTTCCTTTGCTTGGGTTCTGAGACGGGTCTATTCTTGTTCCGCTCCTTGTCAGGGTATTTAGTTGTTTGTTTTTCTTTATTGGGCCAGTCATATGATAAATGTCCAAGTTTGCCACATTCATAACATTTAACGTCTTTATCATTTGACTTGTTCTTATTCCTCTTAGTTGTAGCACCCTTATTTTTGTTTCTAAATGACCTTCTCATAAATTTTCTTAAGCCTTTAGCCAATAGAATTAGGTCATCGTTATCTGATGCAGAATCACTATCATCTACGTGATCGGAAGAAGTAGAGACGTATTCATTTGATTTAAAAGCAATAGCTTTACCTTGTTTAGATAATTCCGATTTCCGTATGGTGAGTTTATTTTCGTACACTTTAAGGGATCCAATTAACTCTTCCATCTTTATTGAGTTCGTTTCTTTGCTTTCTTCTATTGCAGTTACTTTAGGGTCCCATTCTGGCGGAAGGCTTCGTAAGGCTTTCTGTACTTTTTCCTGCATGGTAAAAACTTTACCAAGAGACTCAAGAGAATTATAGATGTTAGTCAAACGAAGATCCATATCAACAATAGATTCATCAGGCAATAGTTTAAACGACTCAAGTGCAGACATAAGCATGTTTATCTTTGACTCTTTAACTTGACTCGTGCCTTCGTGTTTAAATTCTAGTATCTTCCACATTTCTTGTGCACTCGATCAGCTTGAGACATAACTAGACTCACTTTTACTTAATCCATTCAAGAGCAATTGCATAGCCCTAGCATTCAAGCTAAGTTTCTTTTTATCATCACTTGTATATTCTTGTTTAGGTTTGACAACTTCTAGTGTGACTCCGTTTACTGTGGACAACTTGGATGGAACAAACGGACCATCTTCAATTATCGACCAAAGATCTATATCTATAGCCATAAGAAAGAGTTTCATTCTTAGTTTCCATTGAATAAATGACTCACCGTCAAAAAGTGGAGGCCTTTGGCTCGACATACCTTCTTGCTCGGTTTTGAGATTTGTGGTTGCCGTCTCACTGAATCGTTGGATCCTTTGTAGTGAGTGTTCCGGCGCTCTGATACCACTTGTAGGATCTGCAAGGCACCACTAGAAAGGGGGGTTGAATAGGTGGTGCGGAAGGTGTGGTTTTTTTTTAAAATTTGTTTGAATCTAAACAACTCAACTTCTGAAAACAGATTCTGTTTTCAGGACCAGTTTTATAACGTTTTTAAAACCAGGTTATAGGTCTCCGAAAATTCTGAAATTTTTAGAGAACTTATCCTCAGATGTTATGAGGGTCCCCTAAAAATTTCAAATTTAAATTCAACCTTTAACCCCTTCAAAAACTGTTGGTGATCAGATTGCGCGAATCTGCCAGAAACGGTAGATGGTTTTGACAAATTTATTCCTATTTGTGTGTATGTCCAAATGCTCTGAAATTTTAATCACTAACTCCTTATATACTATATTTAAGTGGGTTGAAACAGTTTTACAAAATGCTTTTGGGAAGTTGGTCAATTACTATCAAAGTCTCAACCTTTGCAAGTCTGAAAATCAGACTGCACTAGTCTCAAAACTTTTGAGGTTTTATCGACTTATCCTTATCCAAAAGAGTTGAAACTTGTGCCAAATTAACCCTAAAACGTGTGGCTATGTTTCTGAAAATTTTCGTGATTTTTGAAAATCTTTTAGTATTTTTCGAACGCAAACAAAAAGAGTAAACTGTGCAGTAACAGAAAATAAATGCTGAAAGTAAATGGCACCAAGAATTTTATACTGGTTCGGTTATAAACAACCTAATCCAGTCTTTAAGGAACACCTTCCTTGGTTCACACTAGTCACACACACGCAATACACCTTACCACAGGGTTGATGGAGTTACACACCAACTCCAACCCTTTATAAACCTTGTACGATGAATACAATTCGCACGAACACCACCACCTCGCAAGAATAAACATTGATCACACCTGGATCAATCTTTTACAAAGATATAGAATATGTGGTGGTCTATAACAAGCCCATTCAAGATTGAAAATATGAGTACAATAGGCTTTCAAGAAGAAAGAAAGAAAAAGAGAGTGGAAGAAGAGAGGCTAGGCGTTTTGATCACTTGATTTTGCAATGCTTGTTCTTGTCTTGTTTTTGCTCATCTTCTTTCCTTTTAAGCACTTGTAGCCGTCCCCCTTGGTGTCCTCCCCCTTTGAAAATTATCTTCTAAGTCCTTGGGAGAATGTAAGACATCATTGTGACATGGTCTTGTTTACTTGGCATCTTCTCATTGGATGATCATTTAAGCTTTGCTTACTTGGCACTTCATGATAGGTTGGATGTTGTCATCATTGATGACTTGGATAAGTCTGAATATATCACTCAAAACATGTGCCAAAATCAACATAGAATAATTTCCATAATACACAATATTGTCACATAAATTTTGAAAGACAAAATTCCTCCTAACCAAGGAAAAAAATCGGCCATAATGGAATTTAGCATGCTGAAATTTCACCATGTGATACATGGCCCTTTAGTTAAAAATATTTCCTGTTCTCTTTGATTTTTATTTTTAAAACAAATCATCAATTGATGGCAAATATCGCTATCAAATTGGAAATGAAATTTAGACACCCACCTACCCTCAATTTCGGCCATGGTACATCCTACACATGCTGAAAAATTTCAGCATGTGTGATATTGAAGATATCACAATTTATGGCTTTGTATTTCAATCAAATTTCTTCCATTTCTTCTTCCAATCATCCACATAATTCAAGACACAAATTATATGCATTTTAATTGAGAAATTCGGCCAGCTATAATCACCACATGCTGAAATTTTCAGCATGTGTTTCAAATGAGACAAAGTTTGAAACCTTACCATTTGTAGCTTCTTTCTTTAATTCACCGATATTGTATGATTGATTCTTGACCAATCAATATGCCAACAAGGCTCCACATATGCTCCATCTCAGCTGTAGGGGTGTTGGTAAATGTATATCCATGTGCTGAAATTTTATTTTTGTTAACTTTGTAAAATAATGCACATTTAATAATACACACATGTTATATTCCAATCAGCCCTTAATTTAATTTTCTAGAACACTTTAAGATGTATGACATATGTAAAAGGTGTCTAGATACGTGTCATATGATGTGCCGAAAATGTTCCATGCATTGTGTACGTAGAAAATCGAATTTTTGATATTTATCGATTACCCGATTTTTCTCTAATTAAATTCCAACTTTTTGCACATGTTATATATATTATGTTACACATAATATATATAATATATACTTTAAATATCAGCATTTGGCTGGTCTAAAGTGGCGCCATTAACATGTGACAAAATTAAAATTGGAACCTTCACATTTTGGCCTTAATGTGGGGTGATTTGTGTGTGCCAACATGGAAAGAATTTTTGGCTGAAAATATTACCATAGGCACGAAAATTATACATATTTTTGAAGTATAGGGGCTGACCATTTATTTATGGCAAGTACGTGACACGTTGGCAAAGTTTCGGTATTCGCCCGATACGACAATTTTTGGTTTAGAACCTTTTAACGTGTCGTATTTAATTTGTCATCACCATGACTTATATCATATAATATAAGACATGAATATACTCATAAATATGAGTTAAGTATAGTGGTGTGACGTACGTACGTGAAATATATAACGTGTCGGTAGTACGTTGGAATACATGTGCATGTGCCTTTTTAAAAAAATCTGAAAATATATATATATATATGTATGGCGTGTATTTTTAATAAGGAGAGGAGGAGAAAACTTTCCTTCCTTAGCCTTGTTGCCTTTGTGCCTTCTCCAAATGTAGCTTCCTTTAATGAACTACTTAGTTTTATTAACTAAGTACTTCACTTAATGAACTAGTTTAGTTCATTAATGGTGGCACCTAAAAATAGTGTAAACACAACAAATGTTTGCCATATGATGTAAGTTTTAACGCTACATGGCTCGTTAGTACGGCAACATTATATATGAGCTAAATAATGCAAGTAATAAGCAATATCATGCACACGTTTATTTATATCATGCACGTTTTATGTCATTCATTTAAATCACATATTTTGAAATCACTCAAACCCCTTTTTCTCTACAGTTGTCTTCCATGTGGGGAGGGGCAGTCACCTAGAAAGTGGAGTGTGAAAAGTCCTCTTTGTCCTTTTGTCATTTTTCTTATGTGGTATTTTCTTTTTCTCTTAATTTAATTTCTGATAAAAGCTGTACAACTCTTTATATGCCTATTTTAGTTTTATTCTTATGTTTATTACGAGGCTTTAGTAGTCTTTAAATTTTTTTTATTTAAGGTGCACTTACACACTTATTATGTTAAATGCGATACAATGATCGCACTCTAATACCATCGTAATTCCTTTTCGTTCCTTTTCCACTAGCCGGGGGTGTGGGTTCGTAACATTCCTCCCTCTTATAAAAATTTTTGCTCTCGAAACTTGTAAATCAATTGTAATCAACTACTTAAGATTATTCTACTGATTCCATCCTTATTACATGTTTCGAACCTTTTTCGATGTGTTGACTTGGCATTTAACACGCTTTTTTAGAGTCATATTTACTGCTCTGAGCTAAAACTTTTGATTACCCAATCAACGGTTACTTATCCGATGTTGAGAGCCTGTAAAATTAATTTCTTAAATTTATTCCAACTTCTGAGCTTCAGTTGCGCCATTTGATCGGTCTTCTTCCTTACTTGATAGATTTTTAACTTTGTGGGATTCCACCCTAAAGATACTTGTAATACTGAACTATATTGTCTATTTACCGTTACAATTCAAACTTAGTCCATAGACAAAATTGCAACACTGGCCCTTTATAAAAAATTTCATCCTCGAACTTGTAAATCAAATGTAATCAACTGCTTAAGATTATTCTATTGATTCTGTTACGACCCGATATCTCGGGCTAGTGGAAATGATGAAAATAGAACGCAAATGCGATATTGATGAAATTTCAGTGGAATTATAAATTTCTATTTAGAATTAATAAAGACATCGACATTAAATATCGGGGTTAGAAACACACATAAAAATAACATTAAGGTAAGTTAACTGATATAACGAGACTGGTTGGGACTAGACAATGACCTTATAGGACATACAAGGTATTTAAATAAGTCGGTAACAATATAAGTCGATAGAGATAAATCAAAACGAATAAAAATACCCGATACGATAACTACAATACACACTAATATCATATTTTCTTTCACTTTATCCTACATGGCAACAAAAGACAAACCCTCTCCCCATTTTTTCCCCATGGCCGCCCCACCCCCTACACAAGTGGGAAGAATCTTTACTTTCTTCACATGGAAAACCATGTCAACCTTTACTACACACCCCACTTCCTTTCACTTTTCTTCCATTATTCCAACATGCTCACAAAACAAATAATTCTTTTCCCCTTCCCCTTTGAATTTTCAGTGAAGCACCTCAAGAAAGGAGATAATTTTGCTTTTCTTTAATTTATTACACCCCATCATTCCTTTACTTTACAATATTCTTCTACTTTTATTAAACAAAGCAAACCACTTCACAAATGAATTCTTCCACCTTATTTTGCTCTACTTTTCGGTCATGGATGTGCAGGAAAGCACATTTGATACTTATTTATTTTATACACCAATTATTCATCTCCTTCCTATAAGAAAAACACTCAAACCCATTTCCTTCCTAGAACTTTCGGTCAATACATTCAAGTGGAGCAAGAAGAATGCTTTTCTTCATATCTACACCAATAACCATTCCTACACTAAGGTTAGACAAATTCCCATCATTCAAGAAAGGATCCAAGAGGTGTAATGTTTGGAATAGAAGGAAATCAAGGTAAGAAACTCCATGAACTTAGGCTAAATTCTTCTATTTTCTTTATCTTCATAAGTTGTACACTAACTCTCCTTTTTGGGCATCATAACCGTATACACCAAGGAGAAGGAGGAGAAATGTGTTCTTCAAATCCAAGTGAAGGAATCATCATCTAAGAGTAAGAGAGAAAATCAAGGCAAGTATTCTTCCTAGATCCTACATGATTTTACAAATATTAAGTATTTATGTTCATATCAAAGTTGGATCATCATGTAGTATGTTCAAGATTTCTTTTCAAGAAAGTATAGATCTATGTTGAGTAATAAGTATATATATATATATACACACACTATATACACGCACACTATATACACATATATACATTATATATAAACACGTATATATATACATATTATAAAATATGTATGTTGATATATATATATATGTATAAGTGTATAGATCTACATATGTATATATACGTATCTATATATATGTGTATACATATGTAGGTAGAGATGTGTAGATGCATATAAATAAACATACTATTTTGTATGAAAATATATTGATATAAATAGGTATATACGGTTTGTGAATAGGTTAAAAAGAGAAAATGAATACGTATTGGTGTATTATGTATTATGTATTATACACCTATATATTATATATATATATATATATATATATTTCGGTTTTATGTCTAATTATGATTATGAATACTTTTTATATGTATTATGAACACATAAGTATATTATATACATTAAATATGAATAATGGTATTTAAAATGACTTATATGTATCTATATATGTATAGTATATAAACTATTGCAAATATATATATACATTTCGGCCACTAGGCCTTAAATGATGAAAAGTGATTCCAATATATTTTTATACAAATATATATATATGTATATATGATGAATATGTTAAGATATGAAAATGAATAAGTTTTGGATATTATATAATATAGCATAAAATAATTTATATATATATACACCATGTATATATGTTCGGCCTTTAGGCTTGGTGACAAAATGATTTTATTATATTTTTACACAAATACATATGTATATATGATGAATATGTTAAGTTATGAAAGTAAGTTAAGTATGTAAATTATGTATTAAGTTATGAAAAGTATGATATTTATGTATGTGTAAATATAAGACTATTAACTTTTACAATGTATGTACATGATATGTTACATGTTATATATGCTAATATAGATAGGTTATGATAAATGTAAGTTATGAAATCTTAGATGAAATGTAAAGTACTTAGAAATTTTCATGATGCAGGCATTTAAGTTATGAATTATGATATGCATGTATGGAATAGATGCTACCAAATTATTGTGTGATGATAATAGAAAAAGGGGGCTGTAGAATGATGGCCGAATGGTACTTATTTGTAGATGAAAATGGTATTTTGTTTAGGTTGTGATATGTAGAAGGAAATTAAGTGAGTGATGTTACTAGTGGTAGTATGACAATATACCCGTATTTGACAGAGTCTCACGTTGCATGAAAACAAGATTTGCAAAGTTATGTTGTCACATCTCATGTTTTTAAAAGTTCATATGCATAGGAATAATAAACACGAGACGAATGATTCCGATGAGACACGATATATTATGTTATGTTCATGATCATGATTATGTTATGTTATGTTGAAGCGCTGTCCTGACATCGGGACCGGAGTGGTAGGTGTCAGGGGCCCATGTTTACGTTATGGCTGAGTGTAACACCGGGTCTGGGACACGGGATCTCAGTCATAATGCGTCACCGTTAGCATATGTGCATATGATTCATGATGTTATGTCGCACATGTATAGCGAATGATGTAAATGTTATGTCTTCATGTTATGAAAAAGTCATGTTATACAAGTTATGAATATGTCATGTTATGCAAGTTATGAAAATCATGTCATGATTATGAAAAGTCATGTTTACGAAAAGTCATTTTATGAAAAGTCATGTTTTATGCATCACGTCATGATCATGTCACCTTAGGGTTATGATTAAGAATTCTTTAAGTATATGATAGCATTACAGTGGACAATGTAGTGTTAAGCATGAGAATGTAGTACATGTAAGATATGCGAAGATGGTATAAGTTATAGATTAGAAGTTAAGTATGGATGTAGTATGATATTACAGATTAAGCAGATTGAGATGCTATTATGCTATGTATGTTTGAAATCTTCTTTATTTACCTGCTTCCAGTTTACAGCAGTTTATTGATATGATATGATACTGTACTTGTTAAAAAGGAGACGTGCTTGTTATACTCAAAATGTATGGTATTATGATTTGTTACCCCGTCTCCCCATGTATGATCCACATGTCGTATCTTGTAAGACTACTTGCTGAGCGATTAAAAGTCGGTGGCTATCGCTCATACTTGCCTCATTTATAACTTTCCAGATAACAGGTATCAATATACAGGCTCATTGAAGACATGCTAGATAGACCATTGATAACGAAGAGCATACTGAGAGATTATTTCGAAGGCATTAAGTTTCGGAATATGATGTATGATATATTATTTCAGTATTCTGTATATGATGATTGTACAGTTTATGATATAGTACAATGCATGTCGATGAAGATTTGTTTATGTTATGTTGTTTCCGCTTATCGATTCATTATTCATGTCGACATGTACATGTATAGTATCGACGCTTTGTACTCTATGGAGTAGAGTACGGCGGGTGCACTGAGCCGGAACCCTGGTTTCGGGCGGGGCGCTACAGTTGGTATCAGAGCAGTGGCTCTAGATCCACTGCGGACACATAAGTAAACAACGACATGAACTTAAGCAATGATCTTAGAATTTAAGAAATGATCATAGACGTAAGAAACGATCTTAGATGAAAGCGACAGCCTTAGTATAAGAGAAATAGAACGGTATTAGACAGATACGAGAAAATTAGAAAGTATAGGTAGATCGTTTAGGTTTTCCGACATTGTACAGGTCAAATCATTAGAATACCTCAATGCTATTTTCTAGTTAGTAACATAGTAGTTATAAACTGTAATTACCACAATTTCAGGTTTAGCTCTAATTGGGATAACATTTGGAGATAGTGATAGAATTTCTTAGGTTGATTAAGATATGATATGTAGTAGAACTATAAGCAGTGATTTATAAGAATTTCGATGATTGGAGTTTGGCAAATATATGGCACAAATAGTGCGCGTATGAATAAGACGATGAAATTAGAAATTTTCAGAGTAGGTCAAAGATGTTAGTCGTATTAAGGATGTAAATTCATAGTGATAAGAGTACGATTATATAAATAGATATGAGGATATAATGAGTCAGGCCACATTAGGAGCTAAATTATGAATTTAGAAAGTCGTCGGACTATCTGATTTGAATTAGTATGCGTAAGTTGAATCGGAATAGGCATGACTAGAATTAAGTTGATATGATTTAACCGGATTAGGGTTAGTGGCTGAAAAATCGATAAGTATAAAGGTTACTGTAACGCGCAGAGATATAAAGTTGTAGAATACCTAAGCGGATTAACAGGAGGTATACGAAAATTGTGAATTTAAAAAAAAATTATCATAAGTTGGCAAATATTAAGTTGAATCAAAGGCGATTAAGAAATGATGCTAGAAATTAAGTATTTAAATCATTAAGGACAAAATCAATACAACCCCTAAGTTTCGAGGACGAAACTTTTTATAAGGGGGGAAGAATGTTACGACCCGATATCCCGGGCTAGTGGAAATGATGAAAATAGAACGCAAATGCGATATTGATGAAATTTCAGTGGAATTATAAATTTCTATTTAGAATTAATAAAGACATCGACATTAAATATCGGGGTTAGAAACACACATAAAAATAACATTAAGGTAAGTTAACTGATATAACGAGACTGGTTGGGACTAGACAATGACCTTATAGGACATACAAGGTATTTAAATAAATTAGTCGGTAACAATATAAGTCGATAGAGATAAATCAAAACGAATAAAAATACCCGATACGATAACTACAATACACACTAGTATCATATTTTCTTTCACTTTATCCTACATGGCAACAAAAGACAAACCCTCTCCGCATTTTTTCCCCATGGCCGCCCCACCCCCCTACACAAGTGGGAAGAATCTTTACTTTCTTCACATGGCAAACCATGTCAACCTTTACTACACACCCCACTTCCTTTCACTTTTCTTCCATTATTCCAACATGCTCACAAAACAAATAATTCTTTTCCCCTTCCCCTTTGAATTTTCGGTGAAGCACCTCAAGAAAGGAGATAATTTTGCTTTTCTTTAATTTATTACACCCCATCATTCCTTTACTTTACAATATTCTTCTACTTTTATTAAACAAAGCAAACCACTTCACAAATGAATTCTTCCACCTTATTTTGCTCTACTTTTCGGTCATGGATGTGCAAGAAAGCACATTTGCTACTTATTTATTTTATACACCAATTATTCATCTCCTTCCTACAAGAAAAACACTCAAACCCATTTCCTTCCTAGAACTTTCGGTCAATACATTCAAGTGGAGCAAGAAGAATGCTTTTCTTCATATCTACACCAATAACCATTCCTACACTAAGGTTAGACAAATTCCCATCATTCAAGAAAGGATCCAAGAGGTGTAATGTTTGGAATAGAAGGAAATCAAGGTAAGAAACTCCATGAACTTAGGCTAAATTCTTCTATTTTCTTTATCTTCATAAGTTGTACACTAACTCTCCTTTTTGGGCATCATAACCGTATACACCAAGGAGAAGGAGGAGAAATGTGTTCTTCAAATCCAAGTGAAGGAATCATCATCTAAGAGTAAGAGAGAAAATCAAGGCAAGTATTCTTCCTAGATCCTACATGATTTTACAAATATTAAGTATTTATGTTCATATCAAAGTTGGATCATCATGTAGTATGTTCAAGATTTCTTTTCAAGAAAGTATAGATCTATGTTGAGTAATAAGTATATATATATATATACACACACTATATACACGCACACTATATACACATATATACATTATATATAAACACGTATATATATACATATTATAAAATATGTATGTTGATATATATATATATGTATAAGTGTATAGATCTACATATGTATATATACGGATCTATATATATGTGTATACCTATGTAGGTAGAGATGTGTAGATGCATATAAATAAACATACTATTTTGTATGAAAATATATTGATATAAATAGGTATATACGGTTTGTGAATAGGTTAAAAAGAGAAAATGAATACGTATTGGTGTATTATGTATTATGTATTGTACACCTATATTATATATATATATATATTTCGGTTTTATGTCTAATTATGATTATGAATACTTTTTATATGTATTATGAACACATAAGTATATTATATACATTAAATATGAATAATGGTATTTAAAATGACTTATATGTATCTATATATGTATTGTATATAAACTATTGCAATATGTATATATGAATTTTTTCTCTGCGGCGCTGGCGATTTCTGTCACCCTCTGATCAGCGGCTTCCGGCCGCCGTCGCGGTTGCCGGTGTGCCCTCTGCCACCGGCCCTTCTCTTTTCCGCCAGCATTGTTTTATTCTGCGATCGGTGATCCAATTTTCTCTTTCGACATGACTACTGCGGCGCCGTCGTTCTCAGCGGTGGTAACCGGCGCCGTCACATCTCAGACGATCAACATCTCTCCCAAAACGGTATCTCGGTATAAAGGTATTCCATTGATATCCTTTTTAGATTCGGAAATTGACGAACTTGCTGCTCCTTTCAAATATTCGTTAGTGGGTACTTTTTGGTATGGGAGACCTCCATTGAAAGTGATCAGGGAAGTTTTTGAAAAGATTGGTTTCCAGCCAGATCTTCGTATCACTCTTATTGATCAGACGCATATACTTCTCAATTTTCGCAATGAAGCAGATTATTTACGCTGCTTTTATCGGAGATCTTGGCATATTTCCGGATGTCATATGCGGATAACAAAATGGACAGTAGATTTTGATCCGTCCACTGATGTGCCAATTGTGCCAGTTTGGATCGCTTTTCCTGGCCTTCCTATTCATCTTCATCGAAAGGAAGCTTTATTTGAAATTGTGAAACCCATGGGAAATCCTATCAAACTTGATGTTGCGACAGAGGAGGGCCTTAGACCGTCCGTTGCACGTGTGTGTGTGGAAATTGACATCTCTAGAGAATTACCTCAGAAAATTTATCTAGAAGCTAAAGGACGATTTATTCTGCAAACTGTGACTTATGAAGATCTGCCTCTGTTTTGCACTTCTTGTAGACGGTTAGGCCATGCAGCCTCCGCTTGCCTGCCCACTTCAGAAAATAATATTCCTCCACCGCCGCCACCCCCTCCACGTCGCCCACAGGCCCAGCGGTGGACTCCTGTTAAATCTCGCCCTGCTGCTCCATCTAATCCACCACAGCAGGCTCAGGTGTTGTCCGCTACAGTTATTCCGTGCCCTGCTGCACCATCTAATCCTTCTGAGCCAGCTACTGTTTTGACCGATGACCCTCCCTGCGAGGTATCCCCCCCACGCGACGCGATTCTCAGTGAACATAACCCAGCTGATGACTTAGGCCCATTGCGTGATTCCATGGAATCCGGTGATATTGGACATTCATCAGATACTGACATTCCAGTTGCAGACAACATTGAAATTCCTATGGTGCCAGAGGATGTCGCAACTCGCATCCAGCAGTTGCCTGCTACCCCTGATACGGATATATTAATCTCTCGCTTACAGGACTCGTCAGATGATTTTATTCAGGTGGTACCACGTCGGAAACGTCGGTCAAAAAAAGATCTTCCACCATTACCTCCGTCGTCTATTCTTACACGCAGCGCTTCGCATGCGATACAGGGAAGTAACACCACCCTTTCTCAATGAATATTATGATATGGAATACGCGAGGCCTTCGTGCCTCCAAGCCTCGTTTGCATCATTTAATTCATGAACATCGTTTAAATTTACTTGTAGTTATAGAGCCTAAGCATGCATCTCATACTGTTTCTCGGTATGCTTTAGAGTTTGGCTTTTCCAATTCATATGCATCACAGTCTGCAAGTATCTGGTTTTTCTGGCGTGATTCTTACTTCGACTTGGTCTCAGTACAGGACGAAGGGCAAATAGTACATTTCACACTACTCTTTCGGCAGTTGCAGCGTATTTTTGTTCTTTCGGCAGTCTACGGCAGCCATACGCCACTTTTGCGTCGTGCATTGTGGGCTTCTCTATGTGATTTTTCGGAAAATACAACACTTCCTTGGGTTTTAGGGGGAGACTTCAATACATTCCGCACTCTCTCAGATCATGAAGGAAGATCTCAGCCTTCACTCTCAGTTTTGCAAGATTTCAATGACTGTATAGAATCATGCGGTTTGATGTCGTTGCCATTTCAGGGTTCTAGGTTTACATGGTCGGATGGTCGCGGTCTCGGCAGGTTACGTCGACGATTAGATTGGATGTTTATCAATCCTGAATTTCATGACCTCTTTGAAGACCAGCAGCTTACACATCTCCCTCGAGTTGCGTCAGACCATACGCCATTGCTCTTCATATGCCGACATACTGTGCCTTCACAGCGACGCACATTTCGATTTTTAGACACATGGCTGCAGCATCCAGATTTCACAGCTTATATGCGCGATGCGTGGAATGCGTATCCAACAATGGGAGGCATGTATGGTTTCTATGATAAATTATTCAAGTTCAAAAAGGATGTGCAGCACTGGAATAAAGAAATCTTTGGTAATATTTTTTCACGAGTTCAACACGCTGAGGCTAAGCTTACACAAGCTGAACAACAGTGGGACATGCAACCGACGGAGGAGAGTCGTACGGAATACCATCGTGCAAAGGCAGAATATCAACAAGCAGCCTCCTATGAAATGCATTACTGGAAACAAAAAGCAAGAGTCCGATGGTTGAAGGATGGAGATGCAAATACTCGTTACTATCAGTCTATTGTCAAAGGCAGGCGTCTACATCTTAAGATTCAGCAAATTCAATCATCTACTGGTATTATCTGCTCTACCACTGATGATATTATGACTGAAGCAGTATCGTTTTATACAACTTTATTTGCGAGAGAAACAACGGGGAATTATGCTCAAATTCTATGTCATATTCCATCCCTCCTTTCAGTAGATGACAACGCCTCCTTAACTCAAATTCCAATGCCTGAAGAAAATAAAGCAGCGGTTTGGCACTTGGATCCACACAGTGCAGCGGGTCCTGATGGTTTTGCTGGTAACTTTTATAGAGCTTGTTGGTCAATTATACACAAGGATGTTATCTTAGCAGTTCAGGAATTTTTTCTTGGCGTACCGCAGCCCAAGGTTATGGCAAGTGCTTTGATCACACTAATTCCAAAGAAAGATTCTCCTACGACTTTCAGTGATTATCGTCCTATTTGTCTCACAAATTTCATCAGTAAAGTTTGTACCAGAATTGTTGCTAGTCGCTTGAGTAAGTTGTTGCCCCGACTAATCTCCCCCGAACAAACTGGCTTTCTGCCGGGTATGGATATTTCACAATCAGTTTTGTTGGCACGAGAGATGATTCATATGCTTGACCGAGGTGGTTCACAACTCTGTCTCAAGTTGGATATGATGAAAGCTTTTGACAGAGTTAGCTGGGAATATTTGGAATTAATCCTAAAGGCCTTTGGATTTTCAGGTTTTTTTACGCGTATTATTCTGAATCATTTGAGTGCCACCACATTTGCAGTTTTAATAAATGGACAACCCTCAACTTCTTTCCGGCCGTTTAGAGGAGTAAAGCAGGGGGACCCCTTATCTCCATTATTATTTATTTTAGCAGCAGAGGGTTTTAGCAGAGGATTAAAAGCTTTGACATCAGCGGGTGTGTTGGAGCCATTTCGCATGGGTCGCATGCCGTTTCCTGTTACACATTTGGCTTATGCGGATGATCTTCTCGTCTTTCTTCGAGGTACACAGCGAAATTTACGACATTTTCATATGTTTCTTAAACATTATGAAACTGCCTCAGGCCAGAAAGTGAACTTCCAAAAGAGCAGTATGATTCCCTCTTCGTCTGTTACTCTACATCAGCGGCAATGTTTCACGCATATCTTGGGCATGCGTCTTGCCACTCTTCCGTTTCGATATCTTGGATCATTTTTACACAAGGGTATCGCTCGTTCTCAACACTGTGCCTCTCTGTTACAGCATATTGATGACAGACTTCAGGGATGGCAATCTAAATTATTATCTACAGCAGGCCGCCTTGTGCTTTTACAATCGGTAATAGCCGCACTGCCTCTTCATATTATGGCCGCGGGAGGAATACCTAAATCGGTCATTAAAATTATTCATCGCAAAATGGCTACGTTCTATTGGGGTCATCGACATCATTGGGTCTCATGGGCAAACATTACTAAACCACAGTCTGAGGGAGGTTTAGGCCTTCGAGATTTAACTGTCCTTCAAAAGGCATATCATTGCCGTATTTGGTGGTCATATCATCAACATTCAAATTTGTGGAGCCAATTCATGCATGCAAAATATGGTCAACGGCAGGATTACATCCCTCGGCTCACTGACTCACCGATCTGGAGAACAATATGCCGTATTCATTCGTTCTGCTTAATGCACACGACAAGGCAGGATGATCAGCTCACATGGATACCAACGACCCTGGGAGAATTTTCAATCAAGAGTGCATACGATGTCTGCCGCACTTCCTCTCCCACTATGCTGTCGTTCTCCTTTATTTGGTCCAAGCATCATACACCCTCTATTAGAATGTTCTTATGGCGTATTTTTCATTCAGCATTGCCTTTTCAGGATTATATTGGCCGATATATTGCGGCACAGCCCACACAATGCCCGTTCTGCAGGCGCGATTCGGCCATGATAGACCACGTCTTCATCTTCTGCTCTCACATTCATCCTATATGGTCTTACTTTGCAAGGGAGCTGCATTGTCCCCCTCCTTCATCCTTGCACCTACGCCATTATCTTCTCGCTTGGTGGTATAGATCATCTTTTTCTTCTCTTATTGGGGTTTATAAAATTGTGATTCCTGCTATTATTGTGTACAACATTTGGCGTGCTTATACATCCATTGTTTATGGGGACAAAACAACATGTACAACATTCTCGCTACAAGCCAACATCCGTTATGATATTATTCTATGGCACAAAAAAATAGCAGGCTCTAAACTTTGTGCCTATCCACGGCAAGTATTCCGTTGGCTATCTCCCCCTCGACCGCCTCGACCAGTTGTTGTTCGTTGGGTCACTCCGCCTTCTGGCCGATTCAAACTGAATGTGGATGCTGCAGTGGGCCGACACTTTGCAGCGGGCGGTGCTATATTACGCAACCATACAGGATTATGTCTAGGAGCAATGTCATTCCGGCTACCACAATGTTCTCCTCTTCACGCAGAAGTCCAGGCTGCGCTTTTTGGTCTTCTGTATTTCCTTCCGTTATATCGCTCAATTACCCTCGAATCAGACTGCGTCCAGCTAACTGATCGTCTCAGACAGTTGAACGCACCCCATGGAAATTATCACATCCGTTGGCTTCATCATCTGGTTCACTCTCATCGCCTCTCTAGCAGTCATACTTATCGTGAAGCAAATATGGCGGCACATTATTTAGCACAGCAGGCCATGCTCAACCCAATTACGAAGTACTATTCCTCAGCTAATCTTCCGTCTTTGGTCAAGGCAGCTGTTACTTTAGATCTCACGTCAGCTCATCTCCGCTTCCCTTGACACTTGCGGTCTTCCATATGGATTGGCGCTATTCTGCCTCACCTGCCTGCACCCATTGGGCTGCAGGCGGGCACGGTATGTTTTCTCATCCCTCTTTTTATGCAGTATGCGGTTTCACATATCTATATCACATCCTACTTTGTTTCATGGGATTTATTTCGATATCATATTGGTGCCTATACTACACTTTCATTTTTGCATGGCCGAGTTGGGGACAATCATGCGATGACACGGAACGACATTCTCGGAAGATCTTTGCTGGAATTTACACATTGTCGCCTTGGCTAGCTAGTCAAGGCGACTTGGGTACGCAATTACACATCTGGTTTCTGTTTTTTGCTTCTGGACTTTCTACGCTATTAATGTTTTCTTTTCATCTGCGCGAGATTACACATCCGATGACTACCATTTATGTGGAGCAAGCGCACACTCTCATCAGTCTGGCACGATGGGATCCTAATTTTTATGAAGATTTTGTTGCTGTGATCATCTCGCTACAACACAGTTCAAACATTGCCGATTATGCTGTTTGGGGCCTCATCTACTTCTCCTACTCGACTGCATCACATTTTCGGTTGTACATATTTTTCCACAAACTTCATATCAATGACAGCCGTATAAATATGTACGCTTTTTCCTTCGCCAAGGTTTTATCCACAAGGGTGGTTTTACTTGGCAAGGTTTTAATGCGGCATATCATATACGACTGGAGATATGATATTATTAGTTCGTTAATTTATTTATTTGCATTCGCAGACTTTTGTAATATGGTTTTCCTCCGCCACAAGTGAGGTTTCCCGTAATAAAATATCTCTTATATAAAAAAAACAAAAAAAAAAAAACTATTGCAAATATATATATACATTTCGGCCACTAGGCCTTAAATGACAAAAAGTGATTCCAATATATTTTTATACAAATATATATATATATATATGATGAATATGTTAAGATATGAAAATGAATAAGTTTTGGATATTATATAATATAGCATAAAATAATTTATATATATATACACCATGTATATATGTTCGGCCTTTAGGCTTGGTGACAAAATGATTTTATTATATTTTTACACAAATACATATGTATATATGATGAATATGTTAAGTTATGAAAGTAAGTTAAGTATGTAAATTATGTATTAAGTTATGAAAAGTATGATATTTATGTATGTGTAAATATAAGACTATTAACTTTTACAATGTATGTACATGATATGTTACATGTTATATATGCTAACATAGATAGGTTATGATAAATGTAAGTTATGAAATCTTAGATGAAATGTAAAGTACTTAGAAATTTTCATGATGCAGGCATTTAAGTTATGAATTATGATATGCATGTATGGAATAGATGCTACCAAATTATTGTGTGATGATAATAGAAAAAGGGGGCTGTTTTAGAATGATGGCCGAATGGTACTTATTTGTAGATGAAAATGGTATTTTGTTTAGGTTGTGATATGTAGAAGGAAATTAAGTGAGTGATGTTACTAGTGGTAGTATGACAATATACCCGTATTTGACCGAGTCTCACGTTGCATGAAAACAAGATTTGCAAAGTTATGTTGTCACATCTCATGTTTTTAAAAGTTCATATGCATAG
Source organism: Eustoma russellianum (assembly GCA_036186865.1). Lineage (NCBI taxonomy): Eukaryota > Viridiplantae > Streptophyta > Magnoliopsida > Gentianales > Gentianaceae > Eustoma > Eustoma russellianum. Next base: position 19,998,013 of record AP025071.1, on the reverse strand, counting down.
GAATAATAAACACGGGACGAATGATTCCGATGAGACACGATATGTTATGTTATGTTCATGATCATGATTATGTTATGTTATGTTGAAGCGCTGTCCTGACATCGGGACCGGAGTGGTAGGTGTCAGGGGCCCATGTTTACGTTATGGCTGAGTGTAACACCGGGTCTGGGACACGGGATCTCAGTCATAATGCGTCACCGTTAGCATATGTGCATATGATTCATGATGTTATGTCGCACATGTACTATACGGGGAATCATTCGGTATGTCGTGCGTTATTATTCTTATGAAAAGTGCTATAGCGAATGATGTAAATGTTATGTCTTCATGTTATGAAAAAGTCATGTTATACAAGTTATGAATATGTCATGTTATGCAAGTTATGAAAATCATGTCATGATTATGAAAAGTCATGTTTACGAAAAGTCATTTTATGAAAAGTCATGTTTTATGCATCACGTCATGATCATGTCACCTTAGGGTTATGATTAAGAATTCTTTAAGTATATGATAGCATTACAGTGGACAATGTAGTGTTAAGCATGAGAATGTAGTACATGTAAGATATGCGAAGATGGTATAAGTTATAGATTAGAAGTTAAGTATGGATGTAGTATGATATTACGGATTAAGCAGATTGAGATGCTATTATGCTATGTATGTTTGAAATCTTCTTTATTTACCTGCTTCCAGTTTACAGCAGTTTATTGATATGATATGATACTGTACTTGTTAAAAAGGAGACGTGCTTGTTATACTCAAAATGTATGGTATTATGATTTGTTACCCCGTCTCCCCATGTATGATCCACATGTCGTATCTGGTAAGACTACTTGCTGAGCGATTAAAAGTCGGTGGCTATCGCTCATACTTGCCTCATTTATAACTTTCCAGATAACAGGTATCAATATACAGGCTCGTTGAAGACATGCTAGATAGACCATTGATAACGAAGAGCATACTGAGAGATTATTTCGAAGGCATTAAGTTTCGGAATATGATGTATGATATATTATTTCAGTATTCTGTATATGATGATTGTACAGTTTATGATATAGTACAATGCATGTCGATGAAGATTTGTTTATGTTATGTTGCTTCCGCTTATCGATTCATTATTCATGTCGACATGTACATGTATAGTATCGACGCTTTGTACTCTATGGAGTAGAGTACGGCGGGTGCACTGAGCCGGAACCCTGGTTTCGGGCGGGGCGCTACAGATTCCACCCTTATTACATGTTTCGAACCTTTTCCATGTGTTGACTTGGCATTTGAACACGCTTTTCTAAAGTCATATTTACTGCTCTGAGCTAAAACTTTTAATTACCCAATCAACGGTTACTTATCCGATGTTGAGAGCCTGTAACATTAATTTCTTAAATTTATTCCAACTTCTGAGCTTTAGCTACGCCATTTGATTGGTCTTCTTCCTTGATAGATTTCTGACTTTGTGGGATTCCACCCTAAAGATACTTGTAATACTAAACTATATTGTCTCTTTACTGTTACAATTCAAACTTAGTCCATAGATAAAATTGCAACACTGGTACTTCTAGTCACAGTTGAATAGCAAAATTATGCGTACCTATTTCAGCATTCAGGCCTCAGAAATTTCTGAGTCAGGTTCATTCTAATCTGGTTTATCAGTCTGTGATTGCCCTTCTTGTTGATGTGCCTCCCCTGACAACCCATTCTTTTTATCTGAATAATCTCTGGCCAGATGTCCAATCTTGCTGCATCTAGACATGCGTCGATCCTTTTCTGGCACTCACCAGTGTGCTGTCGCTTGCAAGTCTGACATACAAGAATCACACGTTATGGTAGGCATGGCTGTTGCAGCTGACACTGAAAATGAGGTCGTCGGGTTGTCCTTCGTAGTAACTTGTTCTGTTTCTTAGAATGATTATCCGTGGCATCTCGAGACCTCTTGTCTCTGGCTGTCTGGTCTCGCGGTTGTATAATACGTTCTACCCGGTAACAAGTAAGCAACAGCTCTTCAAAGTTCCTCGGGTTCATCTTCCCAATCCAAGTTCGAACCCGAGTATGTAATCCACCTTTAAACTTGCATATCTTAAGTTTTTCATTCATCATAGTTACAGGGACGTACCGACCCAAGACAGTAAACCGACTGACATATTCAGAAACTGTATCTCTCGGTTGTTGTCTCAATGTCTCGAACTCTTCTATCCTCTAAATGACCATTGATGAAGGTATGAAATTCTGATGCAACTCATCTAGGAAATGAGTCCAGGAAACAAGTTGAAGTAGTGTCTCAGTACGTGTTTCCTACCACTGTCTTGCTTCTCCAATCAGAAATGATCGGACAAGCTGTGTCTTTATCTCTTCTGGTACTTGTATAAGTTCGAATCCATTCTCAATTTCTTCCAACCATTTCTCCGCTTTATCAGAACCAGGCCCTCCATCAAACTTTGGGGCCTGTGCCCTCTGGAGTTTCCCATAATAAAACCCAATACTTATCTGAGTCTGGGACGGTGCAGTCCAAGCAGTCTCAACATTCTCGTCAAGATGCCACAGTGCACCAAGAAATGCCTAAGTGGCATCTCCTGAAATATGTGCCTTTGGGGGAACTTTCTCCGAGGGTAATGATATCTGTTGTGGGGACGGTATTTGGACATGTCTCATCGGTTGCGACGTCATCCTATCAGAAACAACTGTTTTTACATACTTAGTTCGCATATTACTATATCGAAATTTTAACTCTAAGTGTTTTATTCATGTATGGAAGAAAACAAGATAAGTGTTAAGGCTCCATATCAATTCTATCTGAGACATAGTAAGGTCAGGTTATCCCTTAAACCAGACTAAGGGATCTGTACTAAGGTTGTCGCACTCAGTCTAAAATCATGTACTTAGACTCTAGATCCCTGCTTAAATTCTGCAATCATAACTTAGGTTCTATGATCATAGCTTAATACATGTCGTTGCTTTCTTTATGTTGCCCGCTGTGGATCTAGAGCCTTGGCTCTGATACCACCTGTAGCGCCCTACCTGTGACTAGGGTCTCGGGACGGTGCACCCTCCGTACTCTACTACAAGAAGTACAAGGCACCGATAACATTCATGTGCATGTCGACATAATCATATATCGAAATCACAGAAGCAGTATAAAATATACAAAGCATAACCAACATGCATAAAACTGAATTACTATATCCGAGTACATCTTAGTGTCATCAGTACAATATCAAAATACAAATCTAAAATAACATAAGGAGCCACATAATCTAATCCGCACATCCATCACTGATGATCTATCCTTGGTTCATCCTTCACTGTGTCTGAACTAGCTTCTGGCCCTGCGATGTGGTAAATGATGGGGTGAGCGATAACAATCGCTCAGCAAGTATTTCCGCGTAGGTTCGTCATGTGGACCATGCACGGTGAACAGAATATGCAACGTGAACAGTAGCGTAACATACCAAGTACTAGCAGATAAAATGGAGTAACAACGATACATAAAGTAGGCAAATTGTAGAAAGAACATTAAGGATTTAATTATTCGTTAAACGTTTTTATTTCCTTATTCTTAAGTAGTCGTACAGTCTTTTACGTATGTTTCTTAATCAGTTCTTTCTCTACGACTATGCCTAGCCCTATACTGGATGTTTTGTCCACCACGTGTCTAAGTTTATATCTTGTAAGGTGACACGGGTAAACATGCATATGCTCATGCGGTAGGAATATCATGCATTTCAGAGAAATCCGTCAAATCATAATTATATTAGAAAACATTGTATCAGATCCGTTCTCATGGGTATTCAGAACATATCTTAACCTATACAAACGTACGCAAGACCCACCGACTGAACTGCCCAAATAGTCGTGTACCATCTATGAATCTCGAGGGTCTAACCACGGTGTTACATCATATGTACGTGGACTAATGGTGAATTCCAGAGTAGTCGTCTACCATCTATGAATCCCAAGGTCCAACTTTGGTGTTATATCATACATATAAGAATAACAGAAACACGTTGGCAAAGATCCTGGGTCCCAGACATGGTGTTACATTCTGCCAGAACGTATAGAGAAACTCGACACATGACGCCAACCTCTGACCTAGGTTCCAGCATCATGGGGCGAACATACAGAAAAAAACACCCAACGAGGGGTGTATTAAAACAGATGTTGCCCCTGACATTCTCACTACTACACCGAATGTCAGGCAGCTTCCAGACATACATATGAGCTGTCAAAACAGCGTAACGCGTCTCATACAAAGTCAGTCTGTTACGACCCGAGATCCCAGGCTAGTGGAAATGATGAAAATAGAACGCAAATGCGATGTTGATGAAATTGCAGTGGAATTTTAAATTTCTATTTAGAATTAATAAAGACATCGACATTAAATATCGGGGTTAGAAACACACATAAAAATAACCTTAAGGTAAGTTAACGGATATAACGAGACTGGTTGGGACTAGACAATGACCGTATAGGACATACAAGGTATTTAAATAAATTAGTCGGTAGCAACATAAGTCGATAGAGATAAATCAAAACGAATAAAAATAACCGATACGATAACTACAATACACACTAGTATCACAGTTTCTTCCACTTAATCCCACATATCAACAAAAGAGAAAAACCCTCCCCATCTTTTCCCACATGACCGCCCATCCCCTATCCAAGTGGGGGAATCTCTACTTTCTTCACATGGCAAACAACCATCATCTACCTTACACACTTTTCACATCCACTACTCACTTTTTTCTATTCTTTTTCACATGCCACAAAACAATAATTACTCTTCTTTCTTCTCCATCATGTACGACAACCACACAACAAAAAGAGAAGACAACCTTTCTTATTTTAACTATTTTCTACATTCTTTTCCTTATACAATTATAAACCACCATTATCCCTCCACTTTTACACAAAATAAATAACATTTTCTTTCTCCCTTTCCTCTTCAACTTTCGGCTGCAACCAAGGAGGACAAGCTATTTTATTCTCTACACACTACACACTCAATCTTTACTTCACAAGACATCTTCCATCTCTTTCCTCCAAGAAAGCTCAAACCCTCAACTTCCTTACTCTCCATTTTCGGCCATACTTACAAGAAGCAAGAAGATGATTTCTTCTTCATCTCAAACCACATAACAACTCCTACACCAAGTTTTAAACAACACTCCATTAACTAAGAAAGATTCAAGAAGGTTGTAGCATGTAGAATCAAAAGCAAGTAAGGTAAGAATTTTATGAAGTTTAAGTTTGATTCTTCCATATAATTAGTTTCATAAGTTGTACACTAACTCTCCTTTTTGGGCATCATAATCGTATACACCAAGGAGAAGGAGGAGAAGTGTGTTCTTCAAATCCAAGTGAAGGAATCACCATCTAAGAGTAAGAAAGTAAATCAAGGCAAGTATTCTTCCTAGATCCTACATGGTTTTACAAATATTAAGTATTTATGTTTATATCAAAATTGGATCATCATGTAGTATGTTCAAGACTCCCTTTTGCAAGAAAGTATAGATCTATATTTGAGTGTTAAGTATATACATATATACACTATATACACATGCACACTAAATACATATATATACACTATATATAGGCAC
>AP025071.1:19929616-19992409 GCA_036186865.1 Eustoma russellianum | reverse complement strand
TATATATATGCATAAGTGTATAGATCTACATATAAGTATGTATAGATGTATAAATGTATATTTATATACACATTTGGTTTTGAGTATCAATGTGTATATATATATATATACACATTTGTTTTTTTTATGTATAATATATATACACATACGGTTTATATATATATACACGCATAGGTGTATAGATCTATGTATGTACATATACGGATCTATATGTATATATGAATATGTGTAATATATATTTTAAAGAGAGGAAATGAATAAGTATTGGTGTACTACATACTATATAGTAAAAAGATTTTATAAGTGTATATATAGTATATATACATATTCGGCCTTAGGGCCTTGGTGACAAAATGATTTCATAATATTTTGTACAAGTATATATATGTATATATGATGAATATGTTAAGATATGAAAATGAATAAGTTTTGGATATTACATAATATATCACAAAATGACTTATATATGTATATATTATGTATATATATGTTCGGCCCTTAGGCCTTATTAACAAAGATGATTTCATCATATTTTTTTTTTAAAAAAAAAATTTATTTGATTAAAATGAAAGCCTCACTTATGGCGGAGGAAAACCATATTACAGCAGTTTAGAGTAAACGAGCAAATGAAATAACGAACTAAGAATGACATATCTCCAGTCATATACGATATGCCGCATTAAAACCTTGCTAGGAAAAACCACCCTTGTGGAGAAAACCCTAGCGAAGGAAAAAGCGTACATATTTATATGACCATCATCGAAATGTATAAAATGATAATCTGTGTACAAATATTGATATGCTTCTAGTTGTCGTAAATATTGACAGAATGCTGAAGTATGAGTCCACCATGGTGTCTCCCGTAGATCCAGAGGGTCAGACCAAATGTTGCCTTTGTCGATGCGCGTGGGGTTCTCCAAAGAGGATAAAGCCTCAGTTGGCGGCGGCAGGTATATTCCAAGACATGAAAGAGCAGGCGCCAAACCGAAGTTATGATACAGTGGGGAAAAATATAAAATACATAGTAATAGATGAGTAGACATACCGAACCTGCCTGAATCCCTTAGGAAACAGGCAGGATGTGTCAGAAAATGCCAATCCCAGTGGAAGACATAAGGAGCTAGCCAACGCCAATGTCCACTCGCCAAGTGCGTGCCCATGAAAGCATAGGGAATTGCGTGAGATGAGTATACAGGCCGATTGAAACTCCCGAAGATATCAAGCATCCATGATTGCCAGCACAGAAAAATACATGCAGCAGCCAAATCAAAGTATATATCACATATGCATCGCCAAACCAGCCCAAGAAAATAAGCAGAAAAGATATGAAACCCACCAAGGCTGCCTGCCTCGAGACAAGCACAGGCAGCAACAGTACACCGTTGCCAATGAATCCAGACATCCATGTGAGTACCGTCCAAAGCATATAAAGAACCAGTTCGAGTGCCCTCGCCAAACATAAACCATGAACATAGAAAAGCAATGTCTGTGTAGGCATGGCGTATGCATATAAGAAATATAAGAAAAAGGACAGCCAATATACCTTGCCTGCCTGCGCCCCAACGAGCACAGGCAGAAAAACTGTGAGTGTGCCAATCCATATGGAAGACTTTATGTTGCCTGCCTACGCATAGCAGTTGACGTGAGGTCTAACAAGGCTGCAGCACGAATCATTGATGGCAGGCTTGACTGCGTAAAGAAAGAAGTGGATGGCGAAAGCATCGCATGTTGTGCCAAATAATGCGCTGGCATATTTGCCTCTCTGAATACGTGCTGAATTACCAAATTATGACGAGTGATCAATAGCTGTAGGAATTTGAGATGAAAATTGCCAAACACGGGTTGCTGTTGGCGCAGCCGTTGAAATAGTTGTGCACAGTCAGTCTCTATAATCAGGGACCTATATAATGGCAAAAAGTATAGCAAGCCAAACAGCGCTGCCTGAATTTCCGCCTGCAACGGTGTACAATGTGGGAGGCGAAATGTTACAGCACGCACACATGCGCCATTTGAATCACGTAAAATGATACCTCCTGCCGCATGATATCGTCCAACTGCGGCATCTACATTAAGTTTAAATCTGCCTGATGGGGGAGTAAGCCATTTGATCACTTGTAGACGCGGTGGGCGAGGCATTGGAAGCCATGACAGCGGCATCATGGGGGTGGCTGCTATTTTAGTACCCTGGATGGAAAGCACCCACATATGAAGCTCAAAGTGGATCGTATTTCGAAGTGCAGATATAGAAAAAGTTGTCTGTTCACCATAGACCATAGTGGCATAGCAGCGCCATATATTATAGACTATGATACCAGGGACCACGATCTTGAGCACCCCCTCAATTGAAGAAGAAGATGAGCGATACCACCAAGCTAATAACAATTGCCGTAGAGATAACGTAGATGGAGGCACGCCCTGCAATTCCGTTGCAAAGAACCTCCACAGGGACTGGATTGTCGAACAATACAAGAATACATGATCAACTGTAGAAGAATGTTGTTTACAAAATGGGCACTGCGTAGGACGTGCAGTCAAATAAGATCCTATAAAGTTTTCAAAAGGTAAAGCCGCATGAAACAAAAGCCATAGGAATAATATGATGGAAGGTGAATGGTGTTTGAACCAAATGAATTTTGTCGAGATCAATGTGGGCCTTGCTAGGCGACATATATTGTAAGCAGATTTGAGTGCAAATTCCCCTGATGGCGAGAGCTGCCAAGTGAGAAAATTATCCGTCCCTGTTGTATGCATTACACAAACATGATGGATGCGACAAATAAGCTTCCAAACTGGCGAATCCGGCAACCGTGGCCGGAAGTCTCCCCTCCTTCCATATTTGGCGTGCATATACCGGCTCCATAGCGTATCTTGTTTATGATATAGCCACCAGATTCTACAATGATATGCTTGCTGTAATGAATGAAGATCTCGATGTCCCAATCCACCCTCCTCCGTAGGTAATGTAATATTAGACCATGCAACCCAATGGTGGCGATTCCCCCAATAAAAAGTAGCCATTTTCCTTTGAATCATCTTAATGACTGACTTTGGTAGCCCCCCTGCTGCCATAACATGCAGTGGAAGCGCAGAAAGCACAGAACGCAATAAGACTAATCGGCCCGCCGAAGATAAAAGTTTAGAATGCCACCCCTGTAACTTTTCATCGAAATGCTGTAACATAGTAGCACAGTAGCGAGAGCGGTTAATACCCTTGTGAAGATAAGAGCCCAAATAACGGAAAGGTAGTGCCGAAAGCCGCATCCCAAGGATCTCTTGTAAGTCTCGAACTCGTCGCACAGAAAGGTTCCCCGATGGAATCATACTACTTTTGTGGAAATTGACCTTTTGTCCAGAAGCTGTTTCATACTCCGTTAAGAACTTTTTAAAACGTCGGATATTACGTTGTGTACCTTGTAGGAAAACAAGGAGATCGTCAGCATATGCTAAATGAGAGATGGCAAAGGGGATACGCCCAAGGCCGAATGATTGAATATTGCCTGCTGACACTAATGACGATAAGCCTCGGCTGAATCCCTCAGAAGACAGAATGAAAAGCAAAGGAGATAAAGGATCCCCCTGTTTGACCCCTCGATATGGGCGGAAAGATGGAGATGGCTCGCCATTGATCAAAACAGACAATGTTGTAGCACGGAGATGGTTAAGGATCAACCTAGTGAAATAACCTGAAAAACCGAAACGCAGCAATAGTCTCTCCAAATAATCCCAACTGACTCGATCAAAAGCTTTCATCATATCCAATTTTAAACATAAGTGTGATGAACCATTATCCAACATATGAATCATTTCTCTGGCTAGTAAGACTTGGGTGGAGATATCATACCCTGGAAGAAAGCCTGTTTGCTCCGGAGAAATCAGCTTAGGGAGAAGTAGACCCAAACGCGTCGCAATAATACGAGTACATACCTTACTGAGGAAATTTGTCAAGCAGATTGGACGGAAATCACCGAACGACTAACATAATAGATTATGTAATTTATGTATTATGTTATGAAAAGTAAGAAACATAAATAGTTCACATTTATGTGTGCGTAAGTATAAGACTACTAACTTTTACAATGTACGTACATGATATGTTACATGTTATGTATACTAACATAATAGATTATGATAAGATGTAAGTTATGAAATCTTAATATGAAATGTTAAGATAATTAGAAAATTCATGTTGTAAGCAATTAAGTTATAAATTATGATATGCATGTATGGAATAGATGTATCAAATTATTGTGAGATGATAATTAAGAAAAATGGGCTGTTTTAGTATGATGGACGAATGGTACTTATTTGTAGGTGAAAATGATATTTTGTTTAAGTTGTGATATGTAGAAGGAAATTAAGTGAGTGATGTTACTAGTGGTAGTATGACAAGATACCCGTATTTGACTGAGTCTCACGTTGCATGAAAACAAGATTTGCAAAATTATGTTGTCACATCTCATGTTTTTAAAAGTTCATATGCATAGGAATAATAAACACGAGACGAATGATTCCGATGAGACACGATATGTTATGTTATGTCATGATCATGATTATGTTATGTTATGTTGAAGCGCTGTCCTGACATCGGGACCGCAGTGGTAGGTGTCAGGGGCCCATGTTTACGTTATGGTTGAGTGTAACACCGGGTCTGGGACACGGGATCTCAGTCATAATGCGTCACCGTTAGCACATGTGCATATGATTCATGATGTTATGTCGCACATGTACTATATGGGGAATCATTCGGTATGTCGTGCGTTATTATTCTTATGAAAAGTGCTATAGCCAATGATGTAAATGTTATGTCTTCATGTTATGAAAAAGTCATGTTATGCAAGTTATGAATATGTCATGTTATGCAAGTTATGAAAATCATGTCATGATTATGAAAAGTCATGTTTACGAAAAGTCATTTTATGAAAAGTCATGTTTTATGCATCACGTCATGACCATGTCACCTTAGGGTTATGATTAAGAATTCTTTAAGTATATGATAGCACTACAGTGGACAATGTAGTTTTAAGCGTGAGAATATAGTACATATAAGATATGCAAAGATGGTATAAGTTATGGATTAGAAGTTAAGTATGGATATAGTATGATGCTTGGATTAAGCAGAATGAGATGCTGTTATGCTATGTATGCTTTGAAATCTTCTTTATTTACCTGCTTCCAGTTTACAGCAGTTTATTGATATGATATGATACTGTACTTGTTAAAAAGGGGACGTGCTTATTATACTCAAAATGTATGATATTATGATTTGTTACCCCGTCTCCCCATGTATGATCCACATGTCGTATCTGGTAAGACTACTTGCTGAGCGATTAAAAGTCGGTGGCTATCGCTCATACTTGCCTCATTTATAATTTTTCAGATAACAGGTATCAATATACAAGCTCGTTGAAGACATGCTAGATAGACCATTGATAACGAAGAGTATACTGAGAGATTATTTCGAAGGCATTAAGTTTCGGATTATGATGTATGATATATGATTTCAGTATTCTGTACATGATGATTGTATAGTTTATGATGTAGTACAGTGCATGTCGATGAAGATTTGTTTATGCTATGTTGCTTCCGCTTATCGATTCATTATTCATGTCGATATGTACATGTATAGTATCGACGCTTTTTACTCTATGGAGTAGAGTACGGCGGGTGCACTGAGCCAGAACCCTGGTTTCGGGCGGGGCGCTACACAGTCGTTGCAAAGTACGATTCATTAAAATCATTTTAAAACCTTTTATGTGATAAGATCATCTCTGAAAACATATCGTGTAAAACTCATTTAAAAGGCTGCATGATAGCTATTTTAGTAAATATGCATCATATGATAAAACATGTCGCTATTTAAAACTGATTTGTTGTATGCATGGAAATGGATTCGGTTAGGCTGATTTCATACTTCGAATAATTCCGTAATCAGGCTAATGGTTAGTTCTTTTATCATGTCCCTTGCCTAGGTAAAATTACCATATTGCCTTTTAGGGCCCATAGCAAAGCTTTAGGATTTTGTCTTCTTTTTGGACTCTAGTTGCTACAATCTTGTTCCAAATAAGGCTTTCATATTTACTTTATAACCTTTACGGAAAACTGCCCATTTTTACATCTTGTATAAATGTTGGAATTACTAATTTGCCTCTGTCAATGTCCTTGGTTTTAAAGGTTTAAAACATCCCATTTTCGTTTTGTTTATCACTTTCTTAATTTTCTTTCTTCCATCTCTAATTTCTTGTCATGTACTGCACCACATTCATATTCTTTCATGTAAATCATTAAAAACAACATAATGATTCACAAATAGGCCACTTGGCCAAAAGTCATACACTCACATGCACAAATGCACATTACCACTTAATCATTACAGTAATTCAGGCATGGTACATATTTATGGGTAAATATAATGAATCATTATACAAATGATATATATATGTGTATATATATATAAGGGAATGAGGGTGCAGGATTGTAATTTAGGCGGTATATACCGAACCAATTATATAGATATACAATACATATAAGCAATAAATAAAATAAAGAACAGAATATTAAAGAACTCAAATAAAAAGAATTCAATTCATACCATAAATATTTCTTCAAATATTGAGATACAACTATTGTTGAAAATAGGAGATCTTCAGGGTTATTGTCTTTAAGATTATTGGCTATTTCTGTGGTTTTTGGAATATTGAGTTTTTCAAGTAATTCTTGGAATCCTATACTATTGGATAGGCTTTCAAGAAGGGATATTGGTGTTTTATTGGAAGATATTTGGGTAATTGGAACTGCGGCTATTGGGGTTTTCTGAAGAAGCTCTTCATCTTCTTACACTTCATCTGTCCATGTTTTCCGTGGGATATTGGTGTCATTGGCAAGAAGCTTTGCTTTGTCTTTTGTCTTCAGAGGTATTATTTCTGTTTTGGAGGAATTCTCTGGTCAGAAATTCGGAAAAAAAATTTGTATCTCCTTTTATATATTCAATATCAAAATCATAAATACTTAATAAATCTTTCCATCTAGCAAAAATGTTTTTTGAAGCTAAATATTTAACATCTTTTTGTAAAATTTCTTTCGCAAATTTGCAATCAATACGTAAAAGAAATTTTTTCTTCAATAACTCACTTGGAAATTTATTAATACATAATACGATACTCAAAATTTCTTTTTTAATAGTAGAATAGGATTTTTGGGTATCATTCCAATGACAGGAAGTATATTGAACTATAGACTCTTTACCATTTTGTATTTGTTTTAAAATTCTACCACATCCAATATCTAATACGTCCGTTTCAACTATTTTAGAGAGATTAGGATCTGCTATATATAAGCAGGGTATATCAGATACTAAACTTTTTATTTTCTTAACAACTGAAGTATGTTCTTCAGTCTATATTGGTGGATTTTTCTTCAATCTATTATGTAATGGTTTTGCTATTATTATGATATTTGGAATAAAATCGACAACATAATATAAAGATCCAAGAAATCTTTGTAATCGATTTTTAACCAATATTTTATTTGGAAATTTTGATGCAAATTCCAAAGATCTTTCTATTGGTAAAATTGTACCTTGAGATAAATGATGTCCTAAGAATCTTATTTTAGTCTGGAATAAGGACATTTTAGATTTAGATAATACTAAACCATTTTCTTTGCTATATAGAAGAAGGTTTTAAAATGTTTAAAATGTTTTTCTATTGATTTGGAAAATATTAATACATCATCTATATAGACAATGCAAAAATTTGAATATTCCATAAATATATTATTCATAATTCTCTGAAATTCAGAAGGCTCATTTTTTAATCCAAGAGGCATTACTTTCCATTCATATTGTCCGAATGGAACTGTTAATGATGTTCTATATCTATCTTTTCAGATATTTGTATTTGCCAAAATCCTGATTTCATATCGAATTTTTAGTATATACATACATAATGTAACCTTGTTAATAAATCTTTTTTATTAGGTAATGGGTATCTTATCTATTTTAATGCTTTATTTAATGGTTTATAATTTATTATTAATCTAGGTGTTCCTCGTTCTATTTCTGCATTTTTATTTACATAAAAAGAAGCAGAACTCCAAGGAGACCTTGATTTTTGTATTAATCCCTTTTATTCTAAATCTTGGATTTCTTTTTTACAGTGTTATTCCAATTCAGCATTCATCTGAATTGGTCTTGTTTTTGTAGATATTTCTTCCTCTCCGAATTTTGGAGTATATGGAAGATCAACTATGTGTTGTTTTCTTGACAAGAAAACATTAGGAAGATCTGAACAAAGTTCATTTTCAAATGATATTATAAGATTTTGTATTTTAGTTATTATCTTAGGATCTTTTAAGGATTGTTCTATCTTATTGATATTTACTGTGTCCTTAAGTGATTGTAATTGAAACGTTTTACTTTTGACTATTGCATTCACTTGTTCTTTATGAATTGAACAAGCTTTAATTAAATCTTAACTTTTTTGTTTTAGGTTTTTCTAAAAAATTCAAAATGAAGTTTTTTTATTTCTTATTTTGAAAGAAATAGAATTAATTCCTACCTTATATGGTGTAATTAAATTCATAAAAGGTGTTGCTAGTATAACTGCATGATGGATATCATCTACCACTAAGAAAATTGTTTTTATTGATGTATTTGATTTTGTAATGTAAGCTTCAGTCTTACATTTGACTTGTAATTTGGTATTATTTGTTGTAGAGAGTCTAATAGTTGTAGATTCTCTGTAGGATTTTGGAACCAAATTTATTTTAATACAATTTAAATCTGCTCCTGTATGAAACAGAGCAATTGTATCTAAATGATATTGTTGTGAGAATTTTATGGTTACTCTTATAAAATAATTTATTGATCTTATTTCTCTTAGAACTAATAAAAAATCTTGTGGCACATTATAAATATATTCTATGATATTTGTATATATATTTACTCGTTCTGTTTCCAAAGATTGATCAGACTCTTCTGTTGTCTGTAATTTTGTAAGTATTAATTTCATAACTTTTGAGTCTTGTTTTTGTTTATTTTTTTAATTGTTTTAATTCTAGTTTTATTTCTTTTATTTCTATTTGTAAATCTGGAATTTTTACATATTTATTCTTCGTGTTTTTGTTTTTATTTAATATACTAGTTAAATCATAAATAACTAGTTGATACATTTGGTAATATATTTGGTTTATTTGTTTCTTTTTGTTTTGAATTTATATCTATTATTGTATCTAGATATTATTTTTGCAAGTGAGGATTTTAAATATATTTTAACATTCTAATATTGTTTCTTGTTCTTTTTTCAGAACAAAAATATGTTTTTCTTCATCAGATGAATCCAAAGAAGATGTGTATACTTCATCAACTTGAAGATCTTCAGCTGACTCAAAAGACATATCTTCTGTCTCCGAAGAAGATTCAACAAGTAGATTTGATATTTTTTCTAGAACAGATTCTTCTAGATTTAATTCTTGTATTTTTTTTAATCTACAATAATTTGCCGTATATCCTTTTTTATGAAATTTATGACATTCAATATTTTTGTAATCCTTTGTATTTTTATTTTCTTGTAATTGGTTTTTCTGTAAGGTTTTTTGGTATTTTTATTGTTGTAATTGTTCCTATAAAATTCATTAGAGGATTTTTGGAATCTTTTATGATATTTATTACTTTTATTATATATGTTGTTATACCTATTTTATAAGGTTTTCTAATATTTCTATTATAAGGATTTCTAGAGCATTCTCCTAGACATTCTTTATTATATGATTTATATGGATCATTATCAAATTGTTTACAGAAAGTTCCTAATTCAGACTTAGTATGTCTTAATTCTTTCTTTAAACCACTTTGTAATCTTATATCTTGGCATAATCTTAATCCTTCTTTTTGTATAAAACTGATTAATTCTCCATAAGTATAATTTGAATAAGAAATTATTTGTTGTCCTGAATTTTCTCTAATTTTATTCTGAACCTTTTCTCCTAATAGATTTGGTAATCCTGCAAAGAATTTTTTCTTCCAGAATGGCTGATTGGAATCTTCTCTAGTCATAAATCTGGTTAGAAAAGTATTTTTATATCATTGAAAATCATTAAGTTTTCTACATCTTAAATTTGCTAGTAATTCAGGATTTTTATCTTTGATATGTGATGAGTCACCTATAAAATGTAAATATATACATAATATCAGTGTGGCAACAGAATCAGATACTGTTCCCTCATCAATAGTTATAGGATTATTTTCTTCATCTACTTTTATTGCATTTAATATTTCTTGTCTCTGTATGTGAGTTAAATAATGATTTCACCAACCTTTTAGTTGGCCAGAGAACCCAGAAATAAGATATTCAGTAATTGCTTTATCATCCGGTGTTAATTGAATTCTATAAGCATTTGCTGCCATTGTCATTTGTTGTAATACATTAATTATTTGATATTATGACATGCCGTCTATAATCCAAGAATAAATTGATTGTGCATTAAAACAGCGTTGGGAAATGGGTTTTATTTTTAAATCTGTAGAAATTTGTATATGCTTTTCCTAATTCACTATCTGAACTATCATAATTATCAGAATTATCAGAAGAGTCTTTTTCTTCTAGATCATTAATTTTAGAAGAAGTGACTTCCATTTCTTTATTTCTAGTTCTGCTAGCTATAGATGTATTAATATTTGAATCTGCTACTACTTCATTTGTTATAGAATTACTATTTCTAAACTTTTGTCTATACGATTTAATTGTTGTTTTATAAACTGATTAAACTCATCTTTATTAGATATAGGTTGCATACTAGAATATGATATTTGAAAGGGTTTAAATAATGGTTGTTTAAATTTTTGAATAGATGATTCCTCACTTATCGATTTTATTGGTTGTGTTTGGTAATATTTTTCTAACTTATCTAATTGTTTTCTTATTGTATTTAAATGAGTATTTGTATAATTATTTTGTTGAATAATATGTTTGGTGTTTATAAGAGAATCTTCCGTCATATTTTTGTAAGGAATCGCCTCTATTGGATTCCATGATATATCCAGCTTTATACCTGCTAAAGGTGGATGATTTGACGCTATCTTTTTTGACGATGTGATAGTTATCCACTCTTTTGGTTTTTCGATTATTAGGTTTAGTGTTTTAAAAGGAAATTCTATATTATTTTGTGAAGTATATATTTCAAACCAATCAAAGAAAAATATATTTATCTTGTGAATATTAATAAATTCATAATATTTTTCTTGAATCTGTTTTCTAACATTACAATAATGTTTAAAAAACCATTCTTTTTATTATTATTTTCTTGGCTATAAAATTTATCGTGTAAAACAGTTTTATTTACTTCAAATTCTTTTTCTATAATATTTAATTCATTTGCAATATTATCTGTTATTGCAGATTGTATTGGGCTATTAGGTGCACTAAAATCTGATTTAGTGTAAATATTATTTGGCGTACTAGGTGCATTAAAATCTGATGTTGAATAAAGCTCTATTTTAGAATTAACTTGTCTAGGAATTTTCGTAGAATAATAAGCTTTTCTAAATGAAGAGTTAACATATTCAACATTTGATGTTGAAAATCTCTGTTTTTGATAAGGAACATCTATTACAGATGGTATCTGTGAAAATCTTTCTAGATTTATTGTGCTAGAATTAGAGACATTATCTTTATCTCTAGTTGAAAAACTTCTAGCAAAACATAATTTTGTAGAGAAAAAGGGGTTTGAGTGATTTTCAAATACATGATTTAAATGTGCACAAAAACGAGCATAAGATAAAACATGCATGATATAAACAATCGTGTGCATCATATTGCTTAGTACTTGCCTTATTTAGCTTATATATAATGTTGCCGGACTAACGAGCCATGAAGCATTAAAGCTTACATCATATGGCAAACATTTGTTGTGTTTATACTATTTTCAGATGCCACTATTAATGAACTAAACTAGTTCATTAAGTGAAGTACTTAGTTTATTAAACTAAGTAGTTTATTAAAGGAAGCCACATTTGGAAAAGGCACAAAGGCAACAAGGCTAAAAAAGGAAAGTTTTCTCCTCCTCCCCTCATTAATATATATACACGCCTATATATATAATCATATATATTTTCAGATTTTTTGAAAAAGACACATGCACATGTATTCCAACGTACTATCGACACGTTATATACTTTACGTACGTACATTAATGTCACACCACTATACTTAACTCATATTTATGAGTATATTCAGGTCTTATATCATATGATATAAGATATGGTGATGACAAATTAAATACGACACGATAAAAGGTTCTAAACCGAAAATTGTCGTATTGCGCGAATACCGAAACTTCGCCAACGTGTCACGTACTTGCCATAAATAAATGGCCAGCCCCTATACTTCAAAATTCCATAAAAATTTCGTGGGTTACATGAGAAATTCAGCCAAAAATATTTTTCATGTTGGCACACACAAATCACCCCACATTAAGGCCAAAATGTGAAGAATATATTATATTATATATATTATGTATAACATAATATATATAACATGTGCAAAAGTTGGAATTTAAATTAGAGAAAAATCGGGTAATCGATAAATATCGAAAATTCGGTTTTCTACGCACACAACACATGGAACGGTTTTGGTACATCATGTGACATGTATCTAGACACTTTTTACATATGTTATACATCTTAAAGTGTTCTAGAAAATTAAATTAAGGGCTGATTGGAATATAACATGTGTGTATTATTAAATGTGCAATATTTTACAAAGTTAGCAAAAATAATTTTCAGCACATGCTATACATGTATACACGCCACCTACAGCTGAGATGGAGCATATGTGGAGCCTTGTTGACATATTGATTGGTCAAGAATCAATCATACAAAGTTGGTGACTTAAAGAAAGAAGCTACAAAAGGTAATATTTCAAATTTTGTCACAATTGTGACACATGCTGAAAATTCAGCATTTGCACTAATGTGGTGGCCGAATTTTATCTCCATATGAGCCTATATTTTGTGTCTTGAAACATGTGATTAATTGGAAGACAATTTGGAAGTAATTTGAATAAGTTATGGAATTAAAATTGTGATATATTTGAATATCACACATGCTGAAAATTTCAGCATGTGTAGTAATGGATATGGCCGATTTTTTGGCCTATGTGATGTACAATTTTATTCCCAAAATTGATGAAAATATCTTCTACTAATTGGTGATTTATTTCTAAGAGAAAAATCAAAGAAAATTTGGAAATAATTTGAAATAAACATTCATGTATCACATGCTGAAATTTCAGCATGTAAAGTTTATTCATGGCCGATTTTCTTGACAATTTTGTGAGAGAATTATCTTGCTAACTTTATGTGACAATCTTGTGGATTATGGAAATTATTCTATGTTGATTTTGGCACATGTTTTAAGTGGTATTCTCAGATTTTCCAAGTCATCAAATGATGACAACATTCAACCAATCATGAAGTGCCAAGTAAGCAAGAGCTTAATGATCATCCAATGAGAACATGCCAAGTAAGCAAGATCATGTCACAATGATGCCACTCATTCTCCCAAGGACTTAGAAGAAAATTTTCAATAGGAGAAGGACCTACTAGGGGGCGGCCAAAACAAATTAAAAGGAGAGAAAGAAGAGCAAAACAAGAACAAGAACAAGAGTTGCAAAATCAAAGATCAAAAGTGTTCTAGCCTTCTTCTTCTACACTCTCTTTCTTTCTTTCTTTCTTCTTGAAAGCCTATTGTATTCATATTTTTCAATCTTGAATAGGCTTGATATAGACCACCACATATTCTATATCTTTGTAAAAGATTGATCAAGGTGTGATCAATCTTAAATCTTGCAAGGTGGTGGTGTTCGTGCGAATTGTATTGAACATACAAGGTTTGTAAAGGGTTGGAGTTGGTGTGTAACTCCATCAACCCTGTGGTAAGGTGTTTTTGAGTTGTGTGATTAGTGTGAACCAAGGAAGGTGTTCCTTGAAGACTGGAGTAGATTGTTGATAACCGAACCAGTATAAAATTCTTGGTGCCATTTACTTTCTGCATTTACTTTTCAGTTACTGCACTGATTATCCTTCTTGTCCGCATTCGTAAAAATAGTTAATGAATTTCAAAAATCACAAAAATTTCTAGAAATATACTCACACGTTCTAGGGTTAATTTGGCACAAGTTTCAACCCTTTTGGATAAGTATAAGTCAATCAAACATCAAAAGTTCTGAGACTAGTGCAGTCTGATTTTCAGACTTGCAAAGGTTGAGACTTTGATTGTAGTTGACCTACTTCCCAAACGAATTTTGCAAAACTGTTTCAACCCACTTAAATATAGTGTATAAGGAGTTAGTGGTCAAATTTTCAGAGCATTTGGACGTTCACACAATTAGGAATAAATTTTTCAAAACCATTTACCGTTTCTGGCAGATTCGAGCAATCTGAGTACCAACGGTTTTTGAAGGGGTTACAGGTTGAATTTTAATTTGAAATTTTTAGAGGACCCTCATAATATATGAGGCTAAGTTCTCTCAAAATTTCATAATTTTTGGAGACCTATAACCTGGTTTTAAAGACGTTTTAAAACTGGTCCTGAAAACAGAATCTATTTTCAGAAGTTGAGTTGTTTAGGTTTAAACAAATTTTAAAAACCACACTTTCCGCACCACCTATTCAACCCCTCCCCCCTTCTAGTGGTGCCTTGCAGATCCTACAAATTTAACTGATCCATCATTTAATTGTCTTATTCTATTTATTTCAGTATTAGGTTCATGTTTTTCTTGATCTGTGGCTTTTACTGCCCCTTCCAAAACCCATTCATCTGGAAGATTAACATCATTCCATTATCTTGAAATTACAGCATTATATCTGGACAGATCTGCGTGTAAAATCATTGTTTCTCCTCTTTTTAAAGAGTGTTTTGGTTTTGGACTAATAAACATGGAACTCATTACTTTGTAATGAATCCGATATATTAAAGCCAACGGAATTGATCCTGACAAAACATTGAAGACTCATATATTTCATTTTTCTTAATCTTTGGAATGTCCCAGTTATTTACTGCCTTGTCAAAATTCTCTATTATTATTTCCTCAGTGTTTACAATTTTATTCTTATTTGTGCATGTTACCGAACTGCATGAAGCAGATCCTTCGAACATATCGTCCATTTTTATATATGCTTTCTTTTATATTTGCTTGGATCTTTGGCTACAAACACTTTGATGCATACAGGATTTATTGCTCTTGAGATGAGACTTACAACCCAGCTATACAATGCAAACACTCACCAAATATTTACACAAATATAATTGAAAGATATATAAAATTGAATGAGCTGTCGGTGGATCTGAACCAATTGGCTCTGATACCACACCACAAACAGGAAGGGAAAAACTACCGACACTAGCAAAGAATAATAACAAAAGAACAATTGACAAAACAGGTAACAAAAAGTAAAATAAGTAAAACAAAATTAAAATATTCAGAATAAAAAGAGGGTGATTAAACTCCCCAAGAAAATAAATAAAAAACAGTAAATATAAAAAGGAATTAGGTTAGGCGGAACTAATTCCAGCAACATATTAATATATATATATATATATATATATATGTGTGTGTGTGTGTGTGTGTGTATATATATTTGATAAATGGGCCTAGCCCCCGAATTTTATTAACTTTAATCCTCACTTGTGGTGAAGGAAAACCATATTACAAAGAAAGTCACGACATAACAATAAAAAACAAATGTGTGGCCTATAAGCTATTGCTATAATCAGAAAGGGGGCGTGTTAGTCAGACTGAATATGATATTCCTCATTAAAACTTTGGCAGGCAAAACCATCCTTATGGATAAAATCCTGCACGAAGGGAAAAGAGTATATATTTATCCAGTCTGAAGCATTACAATGAAATCGAAAGATCAATATCCTCCAACGATCACATATGGAACCCAAGTTACCGCTGGTCATAATGAGCAGTATCCTCCAACGTTCCAAAAGCAAGCGTGCATGAAAAGGAGAGTGGTAGTTAGTCCAAGAGCTTATCATATGTTGAAAAAGTAAATCCAATGAGACAAGGAAGTGTAAAGGAGCATACCCAACCTGCCTACATATTAAATTGTAGGCAGGAACACAGAATCGAAGCATTAGTGTCAAAACCATAAGTATAAGGTATGCAAGTCTGTGATGAGACATCCTCGAGCTACCGATGGTAGCCTGTTCTGATGCTTGTATTCTAACAAAGATGTGAGTGTCAAGCCCAATGAAGCAAGATGATGTGCCACCATATTTTTCTCGCGTGGGGTGTATTGCCAAGTTGATCGCGTGAGATGTAAGAACATGCGCAACCGATCTCGATCAACCCGCATTACTTCCATGACCGAATGTCTGTTACCTAGCATGTTTATTAACTCCAAGCAATCTGTCTCCAAGGTGAAGCTGTGATATCTTGTAGCATAAAAAATCGTACCATATAGTGATGCCTGAAGCTCAACATGTAAAGGGGATAGACATGGAAATGGAAAAGAAATCGCTGAGAGCAGTCTCCCTCTTGAGTTTCGTACAATCGTTCCAACTGCAGCGTGCTGTCTCCCAGCCGCTGCATCGACATTTATTTTCTGTTGTCCTGGTGGTGGTGTCAGCCATCTAACCACTTTGGCTCTTGCAGTCCGAATTGTTGGTGAAAGATGTGCATTAATTAACGAGGGAATGGAAGCAGCATATTTCTTCCCAGAAGACTCTGCACACCACGTGTATATATCCATTCGAATCCTTTCCTCTAGCCCCTTATGGTTAAAAGTTTCATCACCAATTGTTATTGCAGTATATTCATTCCATATATTCCAGCAAATGAGATGCGTAGAGATCACCTTTAAATTCCCCAGCATCGTTTGTTTGGAGGACTTGACCACCAACTCATCAAATAAGATCTCAACGATGGTTGAAAAGATATTGGACCATTAAGCAGCAAGGCATATCTACACCACAACAAGGATATGGTTGGACAATGAACAAATAGATGATCAATGAGACCGTCAGCTCTCCTACAAAAAGGACATATTGTTGGAAAAGCATTCGCAAAATTAGTTAGGTTCTACGATATGGGCAATGCGTAATAACACAATTTCCACATGAACATATTAGCGGATTGGTGAACTCCAGACCACCATATATAATGGCTTGAGATTAAGGCCACACCCGCAGTGCGACACTCATTATAAGCACTCTTTAATGAAAATTGTCCCTGGAGATCAGGCTTCCAAGATAATCCTTCGCGATCTTCTTCTACACAGGTCATGCAAAAGTCATGGATACGAACAAATACGCTTCCATTATGGAGAATCATACAACATTTCTCTAAAATGACCCCTCCGGCCATACTTACAATGCATAAAATCAGCCCAAAGCGAGGTATGCTGCTGATATATCCACCACATCTTACAATCATATGCTTTTTGAATTGACTTCAGTTGTCGAATACCAAGACCCCCTTCATCAGTTGGTTTACAAAGAGTCCTCCATGATCTCCAATGATGTTTAGCGCCCCAAAAGAAAGCAGCAAGCTTCCGCTGGATCTCAGCAATAACACTAGCAGGCATCTTCGACACCGCAAATATATGAAGTGGTATTAACATGAGAATTGAACGTATTAGTGTTAATCTGCCTGTGGCGCTTAGAAGCCTATTTGACGAGCTATTGAGTTTATTATTCACATGATCCAGCAACATTTGACAATGTGACACCCGACAAACACATGATGCAAAGGGACTCCCAAATATTTAATTGGCAAAGATGATAACCTCATTCCAAGAGATGCCGCTACTCTTTTGCCCGAAAGTCCACTGCTTACAATTACTTGACTTTGATTATGGTTAACTTGCTGACCAGATACCTGCTGATACATAGTCAAGAAGTTTATAAAATGTTGCATGTTACGGCTTGAATATGTTAGCAAGACTAACAAGTCATCTACAAAACCCAAATGAGATGGAGTTGACAGTCTAGATTCTTCAAATCCACGAATATAACCAGATGAAACATGCGCATATAAGCCCCTGCTAAATCCTTCAGAAGCAAGGATGAAAAGAAGAGGAGAAGGCGGATCCCCTTGCTTAACCCCGCGTCTAGGGCTGAAAAAACCATAAGGCTTACCGTTTACAAGAATTGAGCATTTCGTTGCCTCCAAATTATTCATTATTAAGTGTACAAAGAATGGATTAAAACCCATGCAAAGGAGAAGACGGTGAAGATAACCCCAACTAACTCTGTCAAACGCCTTTGCCATGTCCAATTTTATGATTATGCGTCCTCCACGTTTGGACTTGTCCAAAATGTGCACCATTTCCTTTGCTAAAAGTACTTGGTCAGATACACCATGTCCTGGCATAAAACCTGCTTGTTCTCTTGATATCGATTTCGGTAGAACATGTCCCATACGCGTGGATATAACACGAGTAACAACTTTAGACACAAAGTTAGTCTAATTGGGCGAAAGTCAGCATAATTCATCGGATTGTTTATCTTCAGGATTAAAGTAATCATCAATGCTGCCATAGCTTGCGGAACTTTTACACCTATGATAAACTCCTGGACTACTTTTAGAACGTCTAAACATACAACGTCCCAACACTGTCGAAAGAATTTTCCATGAAATCCATCCGGTCCTGCAACACTAGACGGATCTAGATTCCATATTGCTGCCTTAACTTCAGACAACTGCGGCATAGCTGTTAGCATTTCATTATCTTCATCGGTGATAGTACGTGGAATAAATTTGAGAATGTCGTCATGATTTTCTGTTTGCTCCTCTGCAAAAAGATTTGTATAGAATTGCACTGCAGCCTGCTGAATGGTGTCCTCCGTCATGCACTCAGCACCATCAGGTGAAATTATATGAGATAGATATTTCTTGCGTCGACGCTCTTTTACCAATGCGTGAAAATAAGAAGAATTTACTTCTCCTTCCTGCAGCCATTTTACCCTAGCCTTTTGCTTCAAATATTGACACACCTGTACATACCGACCCATTTATGTAGACATATAATACATATAGCAATAAATAAAATAAAGAAAAAAATATTAAAGAACTCAAATAAAAAGAATTCAATTCATACCATAAATATTTCTTCAAAACATTGAGATACAACTATTGTTGAAAATGGGAGATCTTTCGGGTTATTGGCTTCAAGGTTATCGGCTATTTTCAAGAACAAAATAAAGTGTTCTTGAGTTGGAAGGATATTGAAGAATGTTTAGGAAATTATTGGATGGAAAAGAGGGAGAGAATGGGGAGAGAGAAAGTAAGAGAAGGTAGTAGAAAAATTGTGTTTTTGAAGGTTGGAGACCACCCTCCTTTTATAGGAAATTTAAAGGGAATATAGTCAAAATAGGGGTCCCTCCAATATGAAATGTTTGGACTTTCTTGCCGGAATATTTTAATATTTTTTTTAATAAATTGTTTTTCATGTTATACCAAAGATATAACAATGAGTACATCAACAATATTACAAAGAAATATTACAACAATCTAGAATATTACAAATATTACAATGATCAATTTATGTTATTAAATCAATATCTTCATCAACTGCATTTGGCGATCCTGAAGCTGATGATGGCTTTGCTTCTTGTAATATTGATGAGGATCAAGGATCCCATCAAGAGGTCAAGGGCCCTATGACAAGAAGGAGGGCAAGAGAACTTTGTCATCAAGTCGGAACCTTCTTGTATAAGCATGTTCAAGATGAACCTAAGGTTCCATGGGTTCACTTCATTGAACCCACCCTTTGAGCGTTTATGAGTGTGCGTGTGTGCGTGCATTCTTTATTTTGAATTTTGTCTTGTTTTCTTGTGATCTTTGTTTTATGTGTTTGCTTTGTATGTAAATTAGGTACATGGAAGATCCAAACCAAATGGAGGTCCAAGGGGCAATATAGGCGTGTGTTGCAAAAAGAGAGACAAAAGGAATGTTGTCTTGAGAAGAATGCTTGTCTCCATAAAGACAAATTCAAATGTATCCAAGATGGAATTCCTTTTTCAAAATTGAACTCAAAATCATATCCAACCAACAACCAAGAGGCCGGCCATTTTGAAGTGCAAGGATGAAGATCAAATTGAAATTAAACTTGAAGTTAAACTTGAATTTAAATTCAACCATGATTTGAATTCAAGTTTCAACCAATTGGAGACTTAAATTTCAAGAAGATTTCAGCCAATATCTCCAGCCATGTACACGCCATCTTGGAGGATAAGAGAAGGATAGATCCCAATTCAAATTGAATCCAAGTTTGAATTCAAATTCAAACTCAATTTGAATTCAAACTTCAGCCATCTTTTGAATTCAATCCCAGCCATCTTATTACCATCAAATCAGATTTTCTACACTTCATTATACAAGGTACACGGCTGGAAGGATGTGGAAAGGATAAACCAACAACCAATTCAAAGTGCAGTCAAATTCAAAATCAACTTGAATTCAAACTTCACCAACTTTTGAATTCAAGTTCAAGCACATCCTACTCATCAAATTAGCTTCTCCAAGACATCATTTGGTCCTCATACACGTCTGAACATGGAGAAGATGACATCTTGCAAGCATTTCATGTTTTAGCTAGAATTATCTTAGTTTTGAATTTCAAGCGAATTTCAAATTTAAATATTTGTTAGTTAACTTTATTTAAATTATTTTCTAGTCATTTGAAGGCTGAAGGGGGACGATTTTCTAGGCTATAAATAAGGCCCTCGGGGCGTGTAAAAGAACAACTTTGGATGAATAAAATTTCTTGACATTTTTTTCACTTATTGTGAGACTTTGTTTTCTTGGTTTTGCATTAAAAACCTAAGTTCAATCCTTCAAAGTTGAGCATTTTAAAGGTGTTGCCATTGCTTAAAGGTGCCGTCTAGGAGGGCCATATTGGTTTGCCTGATTAACGACCATCTTAAAGTGTTGGTCTTGCTCATTGCACCACACGTTTTTATCACTAAGGAAGCAAGGGGAAGTCTTCTTCCTTGTGCCTAACCCTTTGTGAAGGACGTTTGAAAGGTGGAATTGTTGGAGCCCACGTCTTGCACGCATCAAATTGGTATCAGAGCCCAGGTTACTCTATTCCATCATCTTCTATCATTTCCTTTTCGTTTGAGTCTAGTCATTTCAAGTCCAGTTTTGAGTCCTTCTTCTACCCCATTCTTCATTTCATTTGTGTCTCTCACGTATACAAAAAAAGTCCTATGGTTTTTGAGTCCTTGCATTTTCCTGCATCTTGCTTTTCATCATTCAAGTGTCATTCTTTTTTTTGCCGTCACATCTGATTTGAGTCGTTCAAACTTGAACAAGTTAGGGTTTGTTCATTTAGGTTACATTCAGCTCTCTTTTTACTACAACCATCAGCCTATAAAGCTACCTCGGTTTCAAATCATCTTGTTGCTACCGAAGCTTTTAGTTAGTGATGATTGTATGCATCTTGATTCACATTGTGATTGATTTCATGCTTTAAATCCAGCTAGTCCTATGTATGTTTGTCTTCACAAGCCATTTTCAACATCAACAAAACCCTAATCCATTCCTAATACTCACTGCCCAAACAAAATCCACCCAAACCCGACCCTAAAACTCACCAACCAGATTCCAAACTACCTTATTTACCCTCTTAACAAAAAGCCCCAAACCAATTTTTCCAAACAAAATCAGAATCAAAAGTTCCCAACTTATTCAAGAAAAACGCTAACCCTACAATTGGAATTTTGTTCAATTCTATCCTACAACCATCCATTATACAAATTGACCACACAAATCCTCAACTACCAACGCAAATAGCCCATATATACTGTCCAATCAGTTCCCAACACTCAAACTCCCCAAAGAACCAAGAACGACCAAAAACCCCAAATTGAAAACCCTAACCCTAACCCCAATTCCGTCCAACCTCAATTTCCCTCACTTTCCAAGGTTATTTTGTTGCAATTAAAGGTTGCAAACTGCAATTCAAGAACATTGCACTATTCTGCCCAAAAACAAAAAAATTTCTTTGGACAAAAGCGTGAAATACCCTTCTGCCCCTGGTCAAAAAGGAAAAAAAAAAGAGAATCTGAACCTAATAGCAAGAAAGGAAAGAAAAACAATAGAACAAGAGCAAAAGGAAAAGGGAAAAACGTTTGTGCATTACTTGAAATTTTTTTGGTGCAATTTGACAACCTTGGATACCATAATTTGTTTTACTACACACAACCATCCTCCCACATTTTATTCTCCTTATACTGCTCTGCTTGAACCAATCACACATTTGGTTGCTCAATTATTGCATGGCTCGAACCAGTTTGTGGATAATAAGTGCATAGAATTAAACCTAACTAAAGATTGCCCACGACAACCCTTAGTTCATCTTTGGTTCAGTCTTAAAAACATCAATTTTGGTTGCTTACTTTCTTTGAATCTTAGTAGAAAAGTTCAAGTCTGTATCTATCTCTCTTGATTCTGTTTTGATAATATTTGGTGCAATTGAAAGCAAAAGGGAGAAACAAGTGGAGATCGTTGTGATTTGGAGAAGCATTAGCAAAACACTTTCTTACTTGATCACTTTGAATCTTATTAACTTTAGGTTGTCCAGGAAGCAAAGTGGTAAGAGAGTGGCAAGAAGAGAAAGAGTAGTGTTCATATTTCATTTTTACTAATCACTTAACGTTTTTTTGTCTTTGTGTTAGTTTGGTTCTTTCCTTTTCTTTTTGTTTTCGTTTAATCTCTTTAGGTAAAACATGGAGAGCAGCACTCATTCCGCTTCTAGCAAGTCAAAGGAAGTCGAGACCTTGGACAACATGCAACAACAAATGCTGGAGATGCTAAAGAAACTCATGCATGACAATGAGGTAATCAAACATCGATTGAAGGATGTTGAACGGAGCTACAAGACAAGTGATGGCCAAGGCACGAGCAGAGCCGTCCCCCTACCACAACCAAGGTGTCACCCCCAGAAGAAGTTGAAGATGACAACCTTAGACCACCACACATCGAGCCAAGAAGGTTTGTTCCTCCAACGAAACCAAGAAGGTACAATGATGATTACATTCCATTTGAGCATGATGATTATGACTTTGATGACCACCCTTCCCGTGGTTACCAAAGACGCCAAAATCCCCTTTTCCTGCAAGATGACGATTTTCTCAAAACAAAAATAAATCTTCCAACGTTTTATGGTAAAAGTAATGCGGAGGAATATTTGAAATGGGAAACAAAAGTGGATCTAATCTTTTCTTGTACCAACTACAGTGAATTACAAAAAGTGAGGTACGCTTCTATTGAGTTTTCTAGTTACGCCCTAAATTGGTGGATAAATTTGTGTAGGAATAGGAGTAAGACAAGACAACCTCCAATCGCCACTTGGGAAGAAATGAAATTTGAAATGAGACAACGTTTTATCCCAAACAATTTTGAGAGTTCTATTTTCACAAGTTTGCAAAACTTAAGACAAGGTTCCAAAAGTATAGACGAGTATTACAAAGAGTTAGAAATTTTGTTGGAAAGGTCTAACTTGCAGGAACCAGAAGAAGCCACCAAGGCTCGTTTTTTACATGGTCTAAACAGGGAGATTGCACAAAGGGTTGAGCTTCAACCTTACCTCGACCTCACAACCATGGTCCATATGGCTGAGAAGATCGAACACCAGCTAAAGGTACGTAGTTCCTCCAATTTCAATTCCACTTATCGTACTAATCAGTCTTCATCAAGGTTTTCCAGCAAGCCTTCAGGAACAGGAAGCTCTCGGCCTACAGGAGGCCAAACACGTGACCAAGGAGCATCACAAATGATGGACAACCGTGTGCAGTCCACACAAAGGCAAGATGATCGAGCCCAACAAAAGGCTCCTACAGGGAATTCCTCTGATCTCTCAAACAGGTTTAGAGACATTAAATGCTATAAATGTCAAGGACGTGGTCACATAGGAAAAGAGTGTCCTAATGCAAAACAACTCATGTTAATTGAGGAAACTAATGAATATGTGTCTGAGTCCGAGCATGAAAACGAATCTGAGAATGATAATGAAATTGAACCTGAAGAGGATCTAGGCGCATTAGCTGATTTTGACACTAAGGAATTTCTTGTTGTGCGTAGAGCTTTGAATGCATATCCGAAATTAGATGATCAAGAACAACATAGAGAAAACATTTTCCATATTCTTTGCATGATAAATGGTAAAGTGTGCACCATGATCATTGATTTCGGTTTTTGTGCGAATGTGGCTAGCATCGAATTGGTAAGAAAAATGAATTTGCCTATGACTAATCATCCGCATTCTTACAAACTTGCATGGTTAAATGATTGCGGTGAAGTTAGCGTAAGTAAACAAGTTTTGATTTCTCTTAGCATCGGTAGTTACAAAGATGATGTTTTATGTGATGTTGCACCAATGCATGCTAGTCATATCTTACTTGGTAGGCCATGGCAATTTGATCAACATGTGACATATGATGGATATTTGAATCGTTACTCTTTCAAGTTGAATGGCAAACTTTACAAATTGCATGCCTTCAACCACACAAAGTCCACGAGGATCACCAACGCATGTCTAAGTCTAGGGCCGATCCTAAGGAAAAAAGAAGCTGAGAGAAAATTCGTGGAATGCATGAAAAGTAAGAACAAAAAACAAGAGAGCAAGGAAAAAGATGTAGTACCCATAGGAGTCACCGAGTCCAAAAAGAAGTGTGGGTATTTTGCAAAGAAAAGAGAGGTCACACGAGCCCTTTATAGCAACCAAACCATCCTCATTCTCATTCCTAAGGCATGTCACCTTTCCATAGAAGAACTCCCACCAAACTTACCTACCTCAGTTGCGTTCCTTATCTAAGAGTATGATGTTCTATTTTCCACCGAGCCACCATCCGGATTACCACCTATTAGAGGAATTGAACACCAAATCGATTTTGTCCCAGGAGCCGTTTTACCAAATTGCCCAGCCTATCGAGCCAACCCAGAAGAAACCAAGGAAATCCAAAGGCAAGCAGAGGAACTCCTAGCGAGTGGACAAGTTCGAGAGAGCCTAAGCCCATCAGGCGTCCCTATCATTTTAGTACCCAAAAAGGATGGAACTTGGAGAATGTGTACTGATTGTCATGCCATAAACAAAATTACCGTCAAGTATAGGTACCCCATACCTAGGATGGATGATATGTTGGATATGTTGCACGGATCTAAATTCTTCACCAAAATTGACCTTAAGCAGGGGTACTTCCAAGTACGAATTAGAGAGGGGGACAAATGGAAGACTGCATTCAAAACCAAGTTTGGGCTCTATGAGTGATTAGTGATGCCCTTTGGGCTCACCAAAACCCCTAGCGCCTTTATGAGGCTAATGAATGAAGTCTTACGAGCGTTCATAGGGCGATTTGTTATTGTTTATTTTGATGATATCCTAATCTATTTCCGAACAAGATCACCTTGACCACATTAGGGTCGTTTTTGAGAAGCTTAAGCAAGAACAACTTTACGCCAACTTTAAGAAGTGCTCTTTTTGTTTGGAACGAGTAGTCTTCCTAGGCTTTGTCATTTTGGCTGAGGGAGTAGAAATGGATGAGGAAAAGGTTAGGTTCAAAGATTTTTCTTCCATGGCTGCACCCCTAAATGAAATTGTGAAAAAATATGTGCCTTTTAGGTGGGAAGAGCCACAACAACAGGCATTTGATGAGCTTAAATGGAGGCTAACCACTGCACCCATACTTAGGTTACCAAAGTTTGACAAGACTTTTGAGATCGAGTGTGATGCAAGTGGAGTGGGTATAGGCACAATTTTGACCTAAGATAAGAAACTCATAGCCTACTTTAGTGAGAAGTTGAAAGGTGCTGCATTGAATTACTCTACCTATGATAAGGAACTTTATGCCCTCGTGAGATCCCTACAAACTTGGCAACACTATCTTCAACCTAAAGAGTTTGTGATCCACACTGACCACGAAAGCCTTAAGTACCTTAAAGGGCAGGGAAAGTTGAACAAGAGACATGCTAAATGGGTAGAGTACATAGAACAATGTCCTTACGAGATTAAGTACAAACAAGGAAAGGACAACATAGTTACTGATGCCCTCTCTAGGAGATACACGTTAGTGACTATATTATCCTCACGATTCTTAGGATTCAAATCACTTAAGGAATTGTACCCAAATGACCATGATTTTGGCACCATTTTTGAGGCATGTAAAGAGGCACCATTTGGAAAATTCTACATACATGAGGGATACCTTTTCAAAGAACATAAGTTATGTGTTCCCCAATCATCCCTATGAGAAGCATTGACTAGAGAAGCCCATGGGGGAGGGTTAATGGGTCATTTCGAGGTGTTCAAAACTCTTGAAACCCTTAAGGAACATTTTTATTGGCCCTACATGTGTGTAGATGTCGAGAGGTTATGTGGTAGTTGCATCACTTGCAAACAAGCCAAATCAAAGTCCCAACCACATGGCTTTTACACACCATTACCCGTCCCTGATTCCCCTTGGATTGACATCTCCATGGACTTTGTTTTAGGACTTTCTAGGTCTCGAGGAGGACGCGATAGCATTTATGTTGTGGTCGATTGATTTTCAAAGATGGCACACTTCTTTGCATGTAGGAAAGTTGATGACGCCACACATGTCGCTGACTTGTTCTTTAAAGAAATTGTGAGATTGCATGGCATGCCACGTACCATTATAAGTGATAGAGATACGAAATTTCTGAGTCATTTTTGGCGTGTTTTATGGGCTAAACTCGGTACTTAATTGTTGTTTTCTACCACTGCTCACCCACAAACTGATGGACAAACTGAAGTAGTTAATTGTACTCTTTCTCAACTTTTGCGTGCCATTTTGCAAAAACATCATAAACATTGGGAAGATTGTTTACCATATATCGAATTTGCATACAATAGGAATGTCCATCACGGCACATTGCATAGCCCATTTGAAATCGTGTATGGTTTTAACCCCTTGTCTCCCCTTGATTTGATCCATATTCCCATGCATGAACGTTCAAGCCTTGACGGTAAACAAAAAGCGGAAAAGATAAAAAACTGCATGAACATGTTAAAACACAACTTGAAAAGAAAAACAAAGCTTATGAAAGACGAGCTAACAAACATCGAAAACGAGTTGTGTTTAAACCTGGTGATTTAGTGTGGTTAAATTTACGTAAAGAAAGATTTCCCAATGAGCGCAAGTCAAAACTGTTACCTATAGGAGATGGACCTTTCAAAGTTTTGAAACGCATAGGTGACAATGCATACATCCTTGATCTACCTGAAAGGTATGGTTCTATTTCGCCTACTTTTAATGTTGCTGACCTTACCCCTTTCACTGATGACCTTTTTGATTCGAGGACGAATCCTCTTGAGGAGAGGATTGATGAGGATCAAGGATCCCATCAAGAGGTCAAGGGCCCTATGACAAGAAGGAGGGAAAGAGAACTTTGTCATCAAGTTGGAACCTTCTTGTATAAGCATGTTCAAGATGAACCTAAGGTTCCATGGATTCACTTTATTGAACCCACCCTTTAAGCGCTTATGAGTGTGCGTGTGTGCGTGCATTCTTTATTTTGAATTTTGTCTTGTTTTCTTGTGATCTTTGTTTATGTGTTTGCTTTGTAGGTAAATTAGGTACATGAAAGATCCAAACCAAATGGAGGTCCAAGGGGCAATATAGGCGTGTGTTGCAAAAAGAGAGACAAAAGGAATGTTGTCTTGAGAAGAAGGTTTGTCTCCACAAAGACAAATTCAAATGTGTCCAAGATGGAATTCATTTTTCAAAATTGAAGTCAAAATCATATCCAACCAACAACCTAGAGGCCAGCCATTTTGAAGTGCAAGGATGAAGATCAAATTGATATTAAACTTGAAGTTAAACTTGAATTTAAATTCAACCATGATTTGAATTCAAGTTTCAACCAATTGGAGACTTAAATTTCAAGAAGATTTCAGCCAATATCTCCAGCCATGTACACGCCATCTTGGAGGATAAGAGAAGGATAGATCCCAATTCAAATTGAATCCAAGTTTGAATTCAAATTCAAACTCAATTTGAATTCAAACTTCAGCCATCTTTTGAATTCAATCCCAGCCATCTTATTACCATCAAATCAGATTTTCTACACTTCATTATACAAGGTACACGGCTGGAAGGATGTGGAAAGGATAAACCAACAACCAATTCAAAGTGCAGTCAAATTCAAAATCAACTTGAATTCAAACTTCACCAACTTTTGAATTCAAGTTCAAGCACATCCTACTCATCAAATCAGCTTCTCCAAGACATCATTTGGTCCTCATACACGTCTGAACATGGAGAAGATGGCATCTTGCAAGCATTTCAGGCTATAGCTAGAATTATCTTAGTTTTGAATTTCAAGCAAATTTCAAATTTAAACATTTGTTGTTAGCTTTATTTAAACTAGTTTATAGTCATTTGAAGGCTGAA
This sequence comes from Eustoma russellianum, assembly GCA_036186865.1. NCBI lineage: Eukaryota > Viridiplantae > Streptophyta > Magnoliopsida > Gentianales > Gentianaceae > Eustoma > Eustoma russellianum. The sequence goes on along the minus strand of AP025071.1, from coordinate 19,963,989 downwards.
GGGGGACAATTTCTAGGCTATAAATGAGGCCCTTGGGGCATGTAAAACAACAACTCTTGATGAATAAAACTTCTTGATATTTTCTTCACTTATTGTGAGACTTTGTTTTCTTGGTTTTGCATTAAAAACCTAAGTTAAGATCCTTCAAAATTGAGCATTTTGATGGTGTTGCCATTGCTTAAAGGTGCCATCCAGGAGGGCCATATTGGTTTGCCTGGTCAACGACCACCTTGAAGTGTTGGTCTTGCTCATTGCATCACACATTTTTATCACTAAGGAAACAAGGGGAAGTCTTCTTCCTTGTGCCTAACCCTTTGTGAAGGACGTTTGAAAGGTGGAATTGTTGGAGCCCACGTCTTGCACGCATCAAATAGAGGAGAAAATTTCTTCAAAAATATTCTGCATTTCCTCACGGTCTTTTGCCATTGCAAGCTGAGATTGCATCCTTGATTTGTGTAACAAAGATTGTTCATGTTTGGGCTTTACCGGTGCAGTTATTATATTCCTGATATCCACAAATTGCTTTTGTGTATTCCATATTTTTATTTGTTTATTAACTCTGTAAGGTGTAATGGAATCTGGAATATTAAATGTTGTCCGCCATTTGATATACAATTTTCCTTTTATTATGGGTATTTTTATGTTTGTGGCATATTTTGCTCGCCGCTGAAATACCCATGGTATGTAGAACTTCATATGAAATATAACATCTCTGAAAACATCTTCTCTTCAATTGTCAGAGAATATGTGTTGGTAAAATATTGTAGTGAATTTTTGACGTCCAGAGGAGCATCCAAATATTCTGCGCAAGATCCAAAATGATCCCACCAAGCAGCAAACCAGTATGGAATATTTTTTGTTGTGATTTTTCTGGTATCAAAAAATATCAACCACGTGTGTGAACCCCTGAAGTTTTTAAAATATAGAGAATTAAACCAAGCTTGTTGGTAATCCCAATAATTAAAAGAGACATTTGAAAATATATTTGAATTATATCCAACAGGAAAATCAATTTCCTCGGATAAAGATCCATATTCTTTTTGCCATTGCTCCGGTGTCACTATAGACAATTATTTTAAAATTGGAGAAGGCATACTCTGTATTTTCTTTATTAAAATGATGTTTAACAGAATGTGTCATCATTAATAAATGTTGATAATATTCTGTTGTTTTCGCAATATTCCATGGTTTATAGAAAATGTTTTTTCCAAAATAATTTTGTAAGGCAAATAGAGGATTAGTATTATAATATGATTTTCCTATAGTAGTAATATATTGACAGAAGGATTTCTCCACAAATTGAAATGTTTGCACAACCTTTTTATAAGTAGGCATTTTGCTAGTCACCTATGAGGATTGAGGTTTGAAAACTTTATTTGATTTAGGATTTATTGAAGTAGATGGCTGAGGTTTGGATATATCTGTTGATGATTGTGGTTTGGCTATTTCTGTGGTTTTTGGAATATTAAGCTTTTCAAGTAATTCTTGGAATTCTATACTATTGGATAGGCTTTCAAGAAGGGATATTGGTGCTTTATTGGGAGATATTTGGGTAATTGAAACTGTGGCTATTGGAGTTTTTTGAAGAAGCTCTTCATCTTCTTCCACTTTATCTGCCCACGTTTTCCGTGGGATATTGGTGTCATCGGCCATAAGCTTTCCTTTGCCTTTTGTCTTCCGAGGCATTATTTCTGTTTTGGAGGAATTCTCTGGTCAGAAAGTCAGGAACAAAATTTGTATCTCCTTTTATATATTCAATATCAAAATCATAAATACTTAATAAAGCTTGCCATCTAGCAAAAAAAATTTTTGAAGCTAATTTTTAACATCTTTTTGTAAAATTTCTTTCGCAGATTTGCAATCAATATGTAAAAGAAATTTTTTTTATTCAATAAATCACTTTGAAATTTATTAATACATAATACGATACTCAAAATTTCTTTTTTAATAGTAGAATCGGATTTTTGGATATAATTCCAATGACCAGAAGTATATTGAACTATAGACTCTTTACCATTTTGTATTTGTTTTAAAATTCCAACATATCCAATATCTGATGCATATGTTTCAACTATTTTAGAGAGATTAGGATCTGCTATATGTAAGCAGGGTATATCAGATACTAAACTTTTTATTTTCTTAACAACTGAAGTATGTTCTTTAGTCCATATTGATGGATTTTTCTTCAATCTATTATGTAATATTTTTGCTATTCTTATGGTATTTGGAATAAAATCAACAGCATAATTTAAAGATCTAAGAAATCTTTGTAAATATTTTATCTGGATATTTTGATGCAAATTCCAAAGATCTTTCTATTGGTAAAATTATACCTTGAGATAAATGATGTCCTAAGAATCTTATTTTAGTCTGGAATAAGGACATTTTGGATTTAGATAATACTAAACCATTTTTCTTCGCTATATAGAAGAAGGTTTTTAAGTGTTTAAAATGTTCTTCTATTGATTTGGAAAATATTAATACATCATCTATATAGACAATGCAAAAATTTGAATAATCCATAAATATATTATTCATAATTCTCTGAAATTCAGAAGGCGCATTTTTTAATCCAAAAGGCATTACTTTCCATTCATATTGCTCGAATGGAACTCTAAATGCTGGTTTATATCTATCTTTTTCAGATATTTGTGTTTGCCAAAATCCTAATTTCATATCGAATTTTGAATATATACATATAGAATGTAACATTGTTAATAAATCTTTTTTATTAGTTAATGGATATCTTATCTATTTTAATGCTTTATTTAATGGTTTATAATTTATTACTAATATAGGTGTTCCTCGTTCTATTTCTGCACTTTTATTTACATAAAAAGCAGCACAACTTCAAGGAGATCTTGATTTTTGTATTAATCCCTTTGATTCTAAATCTTGGATTTCTTTTTTATAGTGTTGTTCCAATTCAGCATTCATCTGAATTGGTCTTGTTTTTGTATGTATTTCTTCCTCTCTGAATTCTGGAGTATATGGAAGATCAACTATGTGTTGCTTTCTTGACCATAAAGCATTAGGAAAATCTGAACAAAGTTCATTTTCAAATGATATTTTAAAATTTTGTATTTTAGTTATTATCTTAGGATCTTTTAAGGATTGTTCTATCTTATTGATATTTACTGTGTCCTTAAGTGATTATAATTGAAAAGTTTTAATTTTGATTATTGCATTCACTTGTCCTTTATGAATTGAACAAGCTTTAATTAAATCTAGATTTTTTGTTTTAGGTTTTTCTAAAAATTCAAAATGAAGTTTCTTATTACTTATTTTGAAAGAAATAGAATCAATTCCTACTTTATATGGTGTAATTAAATTCATAAAAGGTGTTCCTAGTATAACTTCATGATGGATATCATCTACTATTAAGAACATTATTTTTATTGATGTTGTTGCAGCCCGCTCCCGGGCTATGTCGTACATGTTACAATAAGTGTGTTTCGACTCATCGGAAGTTATAATACTAATAATACTAATAATACTAAAGTATTATGTAACACATTAAATAAACCCTTATGTAATTGATCTATAATATAATATAAGGGGACTTAAATTTGGAAATAGAAAATTTCCCAAAAGCTTATAGGGCCAGTCACCTCAACCCCTTAATGTCCAAACCCCTTAAGCCTTAAAACCCAAAACCCTTCAACCCAAATAACAAAAGACCAAATAAAATGCCCTAATTCTAGAACCCTCTCCATAAAAATATCTTCATCTTAAATAAAATGATAATAATAACAATAACAAAAAAATCCCACCAACACAATCATTTCCCTACACCCTAAAAACCTAAAAGCCCTCATCCTCCCTCTCCCTCTCCAAGGCGGCCGACGTCCCTCTCCAATGGAAGAAAATTACTTCCTTCCACCTCAATCTCTCCAACCTTCCATCCCTTCCTATATCAACGTCCCACCCTTGGACTCCATGGTTTTGCCCTCAACCAATTCCACCAAGCTCACCACTAGCTTCAAGAAGCAAGCTTTCTTTTCCCTCTCTCCATCAACATCCGGCCAAGGAAGAAAAAGGATGGAACAAGGTTTTGGTTCAAGAAAAACAAAGGTAAGATCCGCTTACTATAACTCCTTGAGGAATTGAAGGTAGATTCAAGTAGCTTTCTATACTTATGTTCTTTAAGCACTCTAAACTCACTATTCTTCTCATTTCCTCATAAACCCGTCCACCACCACCAACAAAGGAGACACCACTGAACTCAAGCAAGAAGAACTCAACCCATCTTCAAAGACCCATCCAGAACAAAGAAATAAAGGCAAGTATCTTCTTTTTGAATCTACTTAGAAATGTATTAGAACCTTGAATATACTATTGTTAGTCTTAGGTTAACTTTTAAAATGAAAGTAGAGACTGTCTGGAGTTTGGAAGCCTTAATGGAGTAACTTCTTCAAATATAGATTGTTGGGGCTAGACACTATGAGTTTGGTTAAATTTGTGAAGGAATGAAATGCGCACAGAAGGGCAGGGGCACGATTGTGAATCAGGGGATTTCATCAAATAAAGAGAATAAAGAAAGTAGAAGGAGAACTTGTTTATTTGATATGACTTTCCCTCTCCATAATAAATTGTAGAAGATTTGTGAAAGGGATTAGGGGATAGGGGACGTTCACTATGCAGCAGGGAAGAGAAGTTCCATTTGAAGAAATAGTCTCCAACTGAGAAGATAAGAAAGGAAGTAGGATAAATGGATTAGATTGCTTTGGGGGTTCTTTGGAGAAACGGTTACTGTTTGGAAAGGATCCTAAAAGGGGGCAGGGGACGTTTTGGGCAATAGAGAAGAGGAAGGAGACATCCAAAAAAAAGAAATAACAAAAGAAAAGGTGTGGTGGGATGAGACAAGATGGGTAAGTAGTCAAGTTATGGGTAGAATAAAGAAAGAAAAGGAAAAGAAATTCCTACCCCTCCCACGGCTAGGACTACATCAGGGGGTGGATTTTGGTTTTCAAATTTTATCTTTTAGGATGAGATATGTGATTTATGATGACTAATGAATCTCAATTTATGGACTATTTTGGAATAAATGAGTTAAAGTTGCTAACGTAAATTCTCTTTTGTAGCCAAGATATGAAGCCAAGTGGAAGTAGCAAACCTCTAAGAAAGGAGATAAAAAGTAGGAAATAGTAGTATAAGAAAGAAATGGGTTTTGTTTAGTAGAGACTTGAGTAGATGACTTGGGGTTAATTTTGAGTAGTTGCAATATCTGTTGACAGTAGAGGGGGGGGGGGGGGGGTACGGTTTGAAGGATTCAAGAATCCCTCAAATTTTGAATTTCACCAATCAAGAAAATAAGGATGGAAGTAGGAGAAATTGATTACATGTTAGATAATTATGTGGGTTTCTCTCTCTTGGGAAAATTGTGAAGTTACATAAACGAGAATAGGGGGAGGCCGACATTCTGGCAGTAGCAGGCAAGATTTTGAAAACATGCCTAATGCATTGAAAACTAAGGGAGAGGAATAAAGGTTGTATAAAGGTTGATCAATGAAGAATCTTTGGTTGGCTAGTGGATTCCTTAACCCACGGTTCTGCAGGGGGGTGCTTTTATTTTTCTAGCCTTATGTTTTTAGGTGTTATATTTGGTATATAGATATTATGTTAAAGTGATGGATTGTTTTGGGTGCATGATTTGAAGGTACTAATATTATTCTATCTTTTATAGCCAAGAAGTGAAGATGGAAGGAGGATTGAAGATGATTTTTATTATGAAATGAGTTGTGTAATTAAACAGGACTTTTAAACTGTTTACTGGAAACTGTACATAACTTTGGATGTTGTTTTCATATTATCAGAAGTTTAAGATGGCATCATGATTTATGAAGTCTCTAAGCTTGATACTATGGTAAGTTAAAATCTTCCCCATGAGTATGTGTGTATTTTTCGAGTTTATGGGAGATAGATGACTGATGTGTTAATATTCTTGCTTGTGTATGGAGCATGAAGGGAATTATTCAGGTTACGATGATTAGATGACTTATGACAAAAATTAAACTAGAATAAAAGAGTAATCTTAAGGGCCGAAAAACAGTTTCAAGACAGTCCCGTTTAGGCTCTTTTATTACTGGAAGTGCCCCTAGATATTGGATTAAGTGGCCGATAAATTAGTACCGTGAAAATGGGGTCACGTTGGTATCGTTTTGAGGTTAAAATGAGGGAAAAGTCAATCATTTTAAGGTGCTGGAATTTTTCCAGCTTATAGCAAAATTTAAGAAATTCGAGAATAATTATAGAGAGCATCATAAAGAAATTAGATACAAAGGTATTGACGGTTACGGAGTTCATTTCCTTGCATCATTTGCATATCATGACATTCTTTTGGAAAAAGATCTTGCGTGACTTTATTTTGAAAGTATAGTATGGTTTTAACAGTTAAAGTATGATGTCGACTTAAAAACCCGTATCGAATAAACTGTCATTATGTTTGATTTCGGTATCGTTATGGACCCGAGCGTAACATCCTCTTGTAGGTTGCCGGGGTAATGTACATTTATCGTTATGGTTATCGTTGTGGACCCGAGCGTAACATCCTCTTGTAGGTTGCTGAGGTAATGTAAAATTATCGTTATGGACCCGAGCGTAACATCCTCTTGTAGGTTGCCGGGGTAATGTACAGTTATTGTTATGGTTATCGTTATGGACCCGAGCGTAACATCCTCTTGTAGGTTGCCGGGGTAACGTACAGTTATGGTTATGGACGGAATCATTCATAATTGACCTTTTGTTCATACGGAGAAAAGATATGCCATGGCTATTTTAAAGTATGGTATTATATGGTATCGCTTCTAAAGTATCGTACGGTATGGTATGTTTTCCAAAATAAAAGTAACGTATTGTATCGTTTTCGAAGGCAATGTTTTCAAAGGTAACGTATTGTATCGTGTCAGTTTCAAATGGTATCATTGCATTTCATACAGCATCATTATGCATCATGTTGCATCATGCGAATCTGAAAAAGTCCGATGAAGTAGTGCGCCAGGTAAGATAAGTTACAGTTACATTATGTTAGTTAGCAAATTTACAGTTTTATTCAATGTTCTGATATATTTCTTAGTAGATCAGCAGAAATGCTTGCTGGGCGATTTTGATCACTCACCTTGTTTTATCTCTTACATTTTTCAGAGCCTCCGGAGCACGAGACTGGGTATATCGAGAATGAACCACAACAGGAGTATCTGTGAGAGTGGCAGTTATTAGGCTTGAACTTTTGTTGTTAGTATTATGTTCTTTTGTGGACCTCTACGGGTTTTATGGTACTTATGTATTATGAAAAATGTTGACTGCTTTTTGTGGATGTTTGAAATTCTGCCAGTTTACTGCCACTACTGTGATGTGTTGTTCAGTAGTCCGTGTTAGAATCATGGAATTTTACTGTATCGCATCGACGCTTTGTACTCTCCATAGCGAGGTACGGCGGGTGCACCGTACATGGGACAGGCCCGGGTACGGGGGGCTACAGATGTATTTGATTTTATAATGTAAGCTTCAGTCTTACATTTGACTTATAATTTGGTATTATTTGTTGTAGAGAGTCTAGTAGTTGTAGATTCTCTGTAGGGTTTTGGAACCAAATTTGTTTTAATACAATTTAAATCTGCTCCTGTATCAAACAGAGCAACTGTATCTAAATGATATTGTTCTGAGAATTTTATGGTTACTCTTATTAAATATTTTCCTGATGTTATTTCTCTTAGAACAAGTAAAAAATCTTGTGGTACATTAGAAATATTTCCTATGATATTTGTATCTATATTTACTGGTTCTGTTTCCGAAGATTGATCAGACTCTTCTCTTGTCTGTTATGTTGTAAGTATTAATTTCATAACTTCTGAGTCTTGTTTTTGTTTATTTTTTAATTCTTTTAATTCTAGTTTTATTTCTTTTATTTCTTTTTGTAAATCTGGAATTTTTGCATTTTTATTCTTTGTGTTTTTATTTTTATTTAATATACTAGTTAAATCATAAATAACTAGTTGATACATATGGTAATATATTTGGTTTATTTGTTTCTTTTTGTTTTGAATTTATAATCTATTATTTTATCTAGATATTCTTTTTGCAATTGAGGATTTTCAATATATTTTAACATTTCTAATATTGTTTCTTGTTCTTTTTTCAAAACATAAATATATTTTTCTTATTCAGATGAATCCAAAGAAGATGTGTATAATTCATCAACTCGAAGATCTTCAGTTGACTCAAAAGACGTATCTTTTGTCTCCGAAGAAGATTCAACAAGTAGATTTGATATTTTTTCTAGAATAGATTCTCTAGATTTAATTCTTGTAATTTTGTTTTTAATCTGCAATAATTTGCCGTATGTCCTTTTTTATGACATTTACAACATTCAATATTTTTTTAATCCTTTGTATTTTTATTTTTCTTGTAATTGATTTTTCTGTAAGGTTTTTTGGTATTTTTATTATTGTAAATGTTCCTATAAAATTCATTAGAGGATTTTTGGAAACTGTTATGATATTTATTACTTTTATTATATCTGTTGTTATAACTATTGTTATAAGGTTTTCTAATATTTCTATTATAAGTTTTTCTAGAACATTCTCATTTACATTCTTCATTATATGGTTTATATGGATCATTATCAAGTTGTTTACAGAAAGTTCCTAACTCAGACTTAGTCTGTCTTAATTCTTTCTTTAAACCACTTTGTAATCTTATATCTTGGCATAATATTAATCATTCTTTTTGTATAAAACTGATTAATTCTCCATAAGTATAATTTGAATAAGAAATTATTTGTTGTCATGAATTTTCTCTAATTTTATTCCGAACCTTTTCTCCTAATAGATTTGGTAATCCTGCAAAGATTTTTTTCTTCCAGAATGGCTGATTGGAATCTTCTCTAGTCATAACTCTGGTTAGAAAAGTATTTTTATACCATTGAAAATCATTAAGTTTTCTACATCTTAAATTTGCTAGTAATTCAGGATTTTTATCTTTGATATGTGATGAGTCACCTATAAAATGTAAATATATACATAATATAAGTGTGGCAACAGAATCGGATAATGTTCCCTCATCAACAATTATAGGATTATTTTCTTCATCTACTTTTATTGCATTTAATATTTCTTGTCTCTGTATGTGAGTTAAATAATGATTCCACCAACCTTTTAGTTGGCCAGAGAATCCAAAAATAAGATATTCAGCAATTGCTTTATCATTCGGTGTTAATTGAATTCTATAAGCATTTGCTGCCATTGTCATTTGTTGTAATACATTAATTATTTGATATTCTGACATGCCGTCTATATTCCAAGAATAAATTGGCTGTGCATTAAAACGGCATTGGAAAATGGGTTTTATTTTTAAATCTTTAGACATTTGTACTGGTACAATAGATTTATCCAATTCTATTTTTTCTAGTTTATTATTATTCTGGAATTGTTCATATGCTTTTCCTAATTCACTATCTGAACTATCATAATTATCAGAATTATCAGAAGAGTCTTTTTTTCTAGATTATTAATTTTAGAAGAAGTGACTTTCTTTTCTTTATTTCTAGTTCTGCTAGCTATAGATGTATTAACATTTGAATCCGCTACTACTTCATTTGTTATAGTATTACTATTTTCTAAACTTTTCTCTATACGATTTAATTGTTGTTTTATAAATTGATTAAACTCATCTTTATTAGATATAGGTTGCATACTACAAGATATTTGAAAGAGTTTAAATAATGGTTGTATAAATTTTTGAATAGATGATTCCTCACTTATCGATTTTATTGATTGTGTTTGGTAGTATTTTTCTAACTTATCTAATTGTTTCCCTATTGTATTTAAATGAATATTTGTGTAATTATTTTGTCGAATAATATGTTTGGTTTTTATAAGAGAATCTTCTGTCATATTTTTATAAGGAATAGCCTCTATTGGATTCCCTGATATATCCAGCTTTATGCCTGCTAAAGGTGCATGATTTGAAACTATCGTTTTTGATGATGTGATAGTTATCCACTCTTTTGGTTTTTCAATTATTGGGTTTAGTGTTTTAAAATGAAATTCTATATTATTTTGTGAAGTATATATTTCAAACCAATCAATGAAAAATATATTTATCGTGTGAATATTAATAAATTTGTAATATTTTTCTTGAATCTGTTTTCTAACATTACAATAATGCTTAAAAAACCATTCTCTTTTATTATTATTTTCTTGGCTATAAAATTCATTGTGTAAAACAGTTTTATTTACTTCAAATTCTTTTTCTATAACATTTAATTCATTTGCAATATTATTTGTTATTGCAGATTGTGTTGGGCTATTAGGTGCACTAAAATCTGATTTAGTGTAAATATTATTTGACGTACTAGGTGCATTAAAATCTGATTTTGAATAAAACTCTGTTTTAGAATAAACTGGTGTAGGAATTTTCGTAGAATAATCAGCTTTTCTAAATGAAGAGTTAACATATTCAACATCTGATGTTGAAAATCTCTGTTTTTGATAAGAAACATCTATTATAGATGGTATATGTGAAAATCTTCCTAGATTTATTGCGCTAGAATTAGAGACATTATCTTTATATCTAGTTGAAAAACTTCTAGCAAAACTTAATTTAACTAATCCACCAATTAATTTTCTTATTCTATTTATTTCAGTATTAGGTTCATGTTTTTCTTGATCTGTGGCTTTTACTGCCCCTTCCAAAACCCATTCATCTGGAAGATTAACATCATTCCATTATCTTGAAATTACAACATTATATTTGGACAGATCTGTGTGTAAAATCGTTGTTTCTCCTCTTTTTAAACAGTGTTTTGGTTTTGGACCAATAAACATGGAACTCATTACTTTGTAACGAATCTGATATATTAAAGCCAATGGAATCGATCCTGGCAACATATCATATCCATATGTTTTGATTTGGAGTACCAAAGTTTTTAATATTTGTGTATCTTTTAAGGAACATGAAAAATTTGGATAACAATCAAAAGAGATTATTACTGTACACAGACTGGACTCGACAGAACTAAGAAGTGATTGTTCAAAGTTGTTATGTCGAATATCTCTTAAGACCACTAATATTAATGTATCTAAACCTTCTCTTGTTAAAGGTTTGATACCCACTTGTATTACACCAACATGTAAATATTGATATCCTTTCTTTTTATGTTTTTCTAGTGATTTATAAGAAAGAAGTTGTATTGTTTCAAACGGTTTAGAGAGTGGAATATCTCTCTCCTCCGTTTTAATTATGTAATCGGATTTTAACATATTAAATATTGAAGACTCATATATTTTATTTTTCTTAATCTTTGGAATGACCCAGTTATTTACTGCATTGTCAAAGTTCTCTATTATTATTTCCTCAGTGTTGACAATTTTATTCTTATTTGTGCATGTTACCGAACTGCATGAAGCAGATCCTTCGAACATATCCTCCATTTTTATACATGTTTTCTTTTATATTTGCTTGGATATTTGGCTACAAACACTTTGACGCATACAGGATTTATTACTCTTGAGATGAGACTTACAACCCAGCGTGTACAAAGCAAACACTCACCAAATATTTACACAAATATAATTAAAATATATATAAAACTAAATGAGCTGTCGGTAGATCTAAATTAATTGGCTCTGATACCACAAATTTTTGCTAGATGGCAAGCTCTATTAAGTATTTATGATTTTGATATTGAATATATAAAAGGAGATACAAATTTTGTTCTCGACTTCTGAACAGAGAATTCCTCCAAAACAGAAATAATGCCTCGGAAGACAAAAGACAAAGGAAAGCTTATGGCCGATGACACCAATATCCCACGGAAAACGTGGGCAGATAAATCTCTATTTTGCCGAAAACTGTCTCGAGATACAAAGGCATTCCTATGATATCATTCCTGGATTCTGAGATTGATGTTGCTGCGCCATTCAGATACTCATTGATAGGCACATTCTGGTATGGTTGTCCTCCATTGAAAGTCATACCATGAAGTTTTTGAAAAAATTGGCTTTCATCATGATCTGCGTATCACACTTATCGATCAAACACATATTCTCTTGAATTTTCGTAATGAAGCTGATTACTTGCGCTGTTTTTATCGACGCTCATGGCATATATCTGGCTGTCATATGCGTATAACAAAATGGACTGTTGATTTTGATCCCACCGCTAATGTTCCCATTGTTCCGGTCTGGATCGCGTTCCCAGGGCTTCCAATTCACCTTCACCGTCGGGAAGCTTTGTTTGAAATTGTACGTCCTATTGGTTCTCCCATAAAACTTGATGTGGCTACGACAGACGGTCTGCAGCCGTCTGTCGCTAGAGTGTGTGTTGAAGTAGACGTTTCCCAAGAGTTGCTGCATAAAATTTATTTGCAGGCCAAGAATAGATTTATCCTGCAGTCAGTGGTCTATGAAGATCTCCCGTTATTTTGTACTTCATGTCGTCGTTTAGGCCATGCAACGGGCTCATGTCCCCCAAAAGTTTCTATATTTGTGCCACCTCCTCTGCCGCCTCCACCACCTCGCCCGCCAGCACAGAGATGGACACCGGTCAAAAAGAAACCTGCGGCCAAACCTCCAACGGATAAGTCTCCATCGGTGGTTCATACCCAAGATCCACCTGAACCGCAATATGATATTCCTTCGACTGCTGCTACCGTAGCACCTCCTCCTGATCACGTCAGCGAACATGTGGACTTATTTTGTGTGACTGCGGAACCCCCGTTGCAGGATACTTCAGATAATTGTGACTTGGGCCATTCTTCAGATACTAAATTGCTTGCAGATGATTAGAGCAAAGACATGCCGAATGTCCCGGATGAAGTGGTCCAGCGAATGCAGTTAATCCTTCCATCTCCCGATGTGGATGTTTTGATATCCTGTTTACAGGAACCAACAGAGGATGTGGAATTTATACCTGTAGTCCCTCGTCGGAAGCGCCATATACGAAAAGATTTACCGCCCTTACCGCCCTCCACCATCCTAACGCGAAGTGCTTCGCACGTCTCTCAGGGAAGTGACACTACTCTTTCTCAATGAATGTCCTAATATGGAATATAAGAGGCATGCGTGCCTCTATGCCTAGGTTGCATCATTTGATATGCGAACATCATTCAAATTTACTTGCATAGATTGAACCAAAACATTCACATTCTAGTATTGCACGTTTTGCTTTGGACCTTGGTTTTTTGCATCATTATTCTTCTCAGTCAGAACATATTTGGTTTTTCTGGCGTGATTCAGAGTTTCACTTACTTGCAACGCAGGATCAAGAACAAGTGGTTCATTTTACTTTGCTATTTCAGCCGCTTCAGTTGTCTTTTGTTTTGTCGGTGGTATATGCCAAGCACACGCCATCTTTACGTCGTTCATTGTGGCATTCTTTATGTGATTTCTCTGAGACTTCCACTTTACCATGGGTAGTAGGAGGGTATTTCAATACTTTTTCGCACTCTTGATGATCATGATGGACGCTCAAACCCCTCTCTTACCGTATTACAAGATTTTAATGACTGTATTGAATCTTTCTCTCTGATGGCCCCACAATTTCATGGGCCACGATTTACTTGGATTGATGGCAGGGGACTCGGACGTGTCCGTAGGAGGTTGGATTGGTTATTCATCAACTATTCTTTTCAAGATGCGTTTGACGACATGCAACTTACGCATCTGCCACGAGTTTCCTCGGATCACACGCCCTTATTGTTCATCTGCCGATTATGCACGGCTGAGGGCCATCGTTCTTTTTGTTTTCTGGACTCTTGGTTACTTCATCCGGATTTCCACACTTATATGCAGAATGCTTGGACCTCTTATCCCACTACTGGAGGTATGTATGGATTTTATTCAAAGTTACTTCGTTTAAAGAAGGACATCCAGCGGTGGAATAAGGAAATTTTTGGCAATATCTTCACCAACATTATGCTAGCTGAAGCTAATCTCACTCGTGCTGAGGGCATCTGGGATGCCGACCCCACTGAATAGACTCGCACGGAGTATCACAAAGCCAAGGCTGAATATCTCCGTGCTTCTACATATGAACTGCATTTCTGGAAACAAAAAGCGTGTATCCGATGGTTAAAAGAAGGTGATGCAAACACACGCTATTTTCACTCTATTGTCAAAGGGCGACAGACGCAGTTACGCATACAGCAAATCCGCACTGCTACTGGTGAACGGTGCACCTCTCCTACGGCCATTATGGAGGAAGCAGTGACATTCTACACTTCTTTATTTGCTCGTGAGGCAACGAATAATTATGACGCAATCCTTTGTCACATCCCACGGCTGGTCTCGGAGGCGGACAACGCCATGGTCATGCAACTGCCTTTGGAGGAAGAGGTTGAATCGGCAGTTTGGCATCTAGACCCTCAAAGTGCAGCAGGACCAGATGGTTTTAATGGTAAATTTTATCGTTCTTGTTGATCAGTTATTCATGCCGATGTGGTTAAAGTAGTGCAGGAATTTTTTCTTGGCATACCACAGCCTACTGTGATGGCTAGTGCATTAATTACCTTGATACCAAAGAAACCATCCCCGAATACATTTAGTGATTTTCGCCCTATATGTCCCACCAATTTTCTGAGTAAAGTCTGTACGAGGATCATTGCCACCCGCTTGAATATACTGCTTCACAAATTAATATCTCCAGAACAAACAGACTTCTTGACAGGCCATGATATTTCCACGCAAGTTTTATTGGCACGGGAGATAGTACACATGCTAGACAAGGGTGGTTCTCAGTTGTGTTTGAAATTGAATATGATGAAGGCATTTGACAAGGTCAGCTGGGAATATCTGGAACTATTACTACAGAGTTTCGGCTTCTCCAACTTTTTCATTCGAATTATTCTTAATCATTTACTTGTCACTACTTTAGCAGTTTTGATTAATGGTCAACCCTTTGCTTCATTTCGGCCTTACGGAGGTGTCAAACAAGGTGACCGTTTATCCCCTTGGCTCTTTATTCTTTCTTCCGAGGGTTTCAGTAGAGGCTTGAAATCTTTGGTTGTCTCTGGAGCATTACAGTCCTTTCGTCTAGGCATGGTACCGTTTACTATCACACACTTGGCTTATGCAGACGATCTACTGGTGTTTTTACGGGGCACGCAGCGAAATTTACGACGGTTCCATGCATTCTTAACACAATATGAAACTGTCTCTGTTCAGAAGGTAAACTTTCAAAAAAGCAGTTTTATTCCATCTGCAAGTATATCACTGCATCGACGGAGAGGTTTTGAGACTTTACTAAGCATGAGATGTTATGGTTTACCTTTTCGATACCTTGGTTCTTATTTGCATAAGGGCATCAACCGTTCTAGATATTGTGCTTCCTTACTACAACATATTGATGACCGACTGCATGGCTGGCATTCTCGGTTACTTTCTTCAGCAGGTCGCCTTGTTTTGCTTCGTTTTGTGATTTCGGCTCTGCCATTACATATTCTTACCGCCGGGGGTTTTCCAAAGTTAGTGATCAAAATTATAGGTAGGAAAATGGCAACATGTTATTGGGGACGTCGACATCATTGGGTTGCATGGACTACTATCACTGCGCCTTGTGAGGAAGGTGGTTTGGGACTTCGTGATCTCAGCACTTTACAAGAGGCTTATCATTGTCGAATTTGGTGGTCATATCAGCAGAATAATACACTTTGGAGTAAGTATATGCAAATAAAATATGGCAGCCGCAGGGATTATCTTCCTCGGCTGCCAGATTCACCCGTTTGGAAGATTATTTGTAGAATTCATGCTACTTGCCTTGCTCAGACTGAAGGTCAAGGCGCATATCTCAGCTGGACACCCTCGGCCTCGGGGGAATTCGCTTTGCGGCCTGCCTATGATATCTGCCGCTCAACCCGTCCAACGCTTCTTTCGGCGAAATTCATTTGGTTCAAGGATCATTCGCCCGTCACTCAACTATTTTTATGATGGCTTTTTAATTCTGCTGTGCCTTTTGAGGACTACATTGGTAAGTATAATTCTTCTCGTCCAACACAATGCCCATTTTGTAAGCAAGCATCAGCCACGGTGGATCACGTACTTTTATACTGTGCTAGCGTTCGTCCGATATGGGATTTCTTTGCATATGAGTTACATTGTCCCCCCCATCATCAATGCATCTTCGCCAATATCTACTATCTTGGTGGTATCGTTCTACATTTTCGTCTCTCTTTGGGGTTTTAAAAATTGTCATTCCGGCTGTTATTGTGTATAATATATGGCACGCTTATGCGTCGTTGGTGTATGGTGAGAAGCACACTTTCGCAATGTCTTCCCTTCGGGATTCCATTCACTATGATATTGCTATGTGGAGCAAAAAAATTGATATTTCGAAGCTAGCAGCAGGGTCACTGCGACAGCTATCATGGTTTCCTAGACTTCAGCCTCCACGTCCTCAGTTGGTTCATTGGCATACTCTGCCTTCAGGTAGATTAAAGTTAAATATAGATGTGGCGGTTGGCAGACACTATGAAGCAGGGGATGCTATCTTGCGAGATCACGCGGGTTTCTGTGTGGGGGCAATCTCTTTCCGCTTGCCTCCAAGTACACCTCTCACTGCCGAGATACAGCCAGCGGTATTTGGCTTATTATATTTTCTTCCACTGTATTGATCCATTATTATTGAATCAGATTGTGCTCAGATGTTAACACACTTGTTGCAGCCACAGTCGGTATTTGGGAGCTATCATCTGCGGTTACTGCAGACAATAATTCATCTTCATCGACTGGACTTTCATCATATTTATAGAGAGGCAAACATGGCTGATCACTACCTGGCTCAGCAGGCAATGTTGAATCCTTCTACACGGTTTTACACTTCCCACACTCTTCCACCATTAGTTCGTGGTTCTGTATCATTGGATCTCTCATCTGCAAGCTTGCGCATTCCCTGATCTTTTCACGTCTTCCATATGGATTGGCATTCATCTCGTCATTCTGCCTGTACCTTGTGGGGTGCAGGCAGACTCGGCATGCTTTGCACTCTATTGGTCTTAATGTTTTCATTATGCCTCATATTCTTGTTTAACTTAGCCTTTTTCTTCACATGTGCATGGACTGGAAACCCTATCATGGTGGTCTTAATGTTCGCTGCAGCCGAGGCAACCCCTCTTATGCAAGTCATGCAACCGACTTCAGCGCTGGATACTTTATTGGCGGAGCATGCACGACATACTCTTTTGTATATTAGGCTTCCATTTTCTTCTCAATGTACTATATTTCATATCGACACTCCAATCATATAAATATGTACGCTTTTTCCTTCGCCAAGGTTTTCATCCACAAGGGTGGTTTTACTTGGCAAGGTTTTAATGCGGCATATCATATATGATTGGAGACTGCAAATCATCACCTTTTTGCATTTGCTTTACTCTTACACTAACTCAACTTTGTAATATGGTTTTGCTCCGCCATAAGTGAAGTTTTATTTTTAATAAAATCTCTTTCGATAATATACACACATACACACACACACTTTAGTAACTATTAAAAAACGATGATTTCTCTCTTGCGGCGGCGATGGCGTGTGGCGGCGCAATGTTTGTGATCAATTTCTTTCATTCTACTTTGCGTTCTCAATTTCGTTTCTTTTATTTGCATTTTCTCTTTTCCTGGTCGCTGCTTTTGTTTTTTCGGAATCTACAATTTCTGAGTTGAGATTTTTTTCGGCGCGTGATATAATCAATTTTTATACATATTATTTATGCACTCTACTATTTATATCGAGCAATATTTGGCTAAATCGACACTAAAAAGTAACAATAACAATCAAATTGAAGAATAGAAGTGTTCATGTGATTAAATAGAAAATATTAATTTTTGTTAGCTAAATTAACTTTATTTTCTGAGCTTAACTGAGTTAACGTTTAAATGATGATTAAAGTGTATGTTATTTAGCTACAAATAATATTTATTTATTTGAACACTACATATTTCTTTTCAATATTGCAGAAAAAATTAAATGAAAAAAGGGGATAAACTACAGCTGTTGAATAAGATCAAATCAGGAGCTAGGATTTACGAGCAGTTGAGAGAAAAAGGGAGCTGATCAGCTCCCTCTATGTGTTTTGCGTGTATAAATACCGCAGGGAGGAAGCCATCAGAAGACACAGAGCTTTGGCAGAAAATTTTTTCACAAAGCTGGACACACTTATCGAGGCCAACTTACTTAATCTATCCTTCTTTGTTGATCCATCCGAAATTTAGAGGAGAAAAAAGAAAGTCAGCTGCAGTTTGCTTTCTTGTGTCTACTTTTCTCTCTCCATTATCACTAAAAAGGCAGAAGAAAAGGAAACAAAGCAGTCCCAGCAATTCGGTCAGGAAGCAAGCACGTCAGTTCGAGGAAGAGCAGGGCGCATGTTCCGAAGCTGTTCTGCTTTTCTACACGGTTTCTTCTTCTATTATTTCTTTATTCAATTATACATTGATTTGATGGATATTATGTATGCAATGAGTGGCTAGATCTTCCATTTTCTTGACTAGTTATCGGGATGGTTGGGTTTTGTGTTACAATATGTGTATTTTTCTTATCTCATTTAAATGCTCATTATTTTTCCAACTGCTAATTGTTGTTGGTGTGTTTATTGCGTCAGTAGATTAGCTACCTGCTGATAGAATATGTAATTAAATTTGAAGAACCGGGAGGTGAAGAATTTATTTATGATCGTGTCAACAACAAACCTGTGGTAAAACTGACTAGGGATAGACTCGGTTTCTACGGGTGGATAATTAGGAAATTATAAGGAAACTAAATGCGACTCGATGGACTAAAACTTGCGTAGGGATACGGAGTTTGTCACACCAAGTTAGGTTTCTACGCCAAGGGATTGGGTAGCAGCTAAAATTGAGAATTTCATCCTTAGCAATTGGAAATAAAGTTAATGTGCATGTTGAATAGATAATAAAAAAATCTTTAAGAAAAACTCAACCAGAGCGTAACTAGTCAAGAATTCTTTAAGGAAAAGTAAGTCTCCAGTTATTTGTGTCGTGTGCGGTACAATTGAGTTATTTTTATTTTAATTTTCGTTTTTATTTTATTCAAATTTTGAAAGGTTTAAATTAAGGCAAAAATATAACTTTGATACTCAAAAACTAGTCCTCGAGGGATCGACAACCTTCTCACCTACCGTTTCTACATTCGGACCTAGTATACTTGCTAGTAGGTGAAGAAATACACATCAAGTTTTTGGCGCCGTTGCCGGGGACTAGAGTTTAATATCATATAATTATATACAACCTTTAGATTAGACCAAAATATTCTTTATAAATAAAAATATATATAAAAAAAAAAGAACGAAGTGTCTGGCAGAACACTTCCTTGGAAATATACAATTTACTGTTTATATGATTATTTTATTCTTTAGATTTTTTTTTTCGTTTGTTTTTCCATTCTTCTCCGTTTCTTATTATTACGTTACTGTTAGTTTCTATTTTTTTTTCTTACTTTTTGATTTTCGTATTTATTGTTCTATGATTTCTGTAATGCTTTAATTTTATTATTTAGTTTGTTAGTTTATGACCCGTAGTTCCAACGAGCCTTTACTATACGATCCTAATATTGAGGGTACTGCTAAACATAACAGAAAAATAGTAAGGCAATCAAAAATTAACTCACAAAGAGTTACTATCCAAGAAATCCAACAAGATTTAGAAATTGAAACAATCGAAATGGCCGAAAATAATCAAGAAGCCCAACGATGCCTTAGAGATTATGCAACCCCTAGGGTAGAAGGAGCTGCCCCAGCCATACGTAGACCCACTATAGCCGCCAATAATTTTGAAATTAAACCAGCAGTAATACAAATGATCCAACAATCTGTACAATTCTATGGTTTATCAAATGAAGATCCTAATGCCCATATTTCTAACTTCTTAGAAATATGTGACACATTCAAGCAAAATGGGGTAACTGATGATGCTATAAGACTAAGACTCTTCCCATTTACCCTAAAAGATAAATCAAAAGCTTGGCTAAATTCCCTTCCTTCCGGTTCTATCACTACATGGGACCAATTAGCTTCGAGTTTTTTAACTAAATATTTTCCACCATCTAAAACCATGAAATTTAGAAACGATATAACGAATTTTGTTCAAGATAGTGGAGAATCATTATATGAAGCTTGGGAAAGATTTAAAGACTATTTAAGAAGGTGTCCACACCATGAAATACCAAAGTGGATGCAAATTCAAATCTTTTATAACGGTATGGAAAATGGAACTAGGGCAATGGTAGATGCAGCAAGTGGCGGCAGTATAATGAGAAAGCCACCCGATGATGCTTGGGATCTATTCGAGGAGATGGCTGCAACTGGATGTCAATGGCCAAATGAGAGAGGTAACCCTAGAAAAGGTTTTGTACTCGAACTAGATACTAACTCTGCAATTCTAGCACAACTCTCTTTGATCAGTAAAAGTCTAGGCATTGGCGGTAAAATAACTTGTGAAAATTGTGGTGGTAATCATGTGTTAAATCAGTGCCCACAAAATCAAATACCAAGCACAAGTGAAAATTTCTGTCCAAGTGAAGCAAATTTTGTAGGTCAAAATCAAAGATTTACAAATCCATACCCTAATACCTACAATAATGCATGGGGAAATAATGCAAATTCTTGGAATCGACCTCAAAATCTAGGGCATCCTCCTGGTTTTCCAAATAGTCAAGAGAAAAAGATAAATGTTGAAGATATCTTGGCAAAATTTATATCAAGCTCTGAAGCAAGATTTCAAAATCAAGAAGCCTTGATAAAGAGTCAAGAATCGTCAATTAAAAATTTGGAAAACCAAGTCGGTCAAATAGCAAACATGTTATCAAATAGAATCCAAGGAAGTCTGCCAAGTAATACTGAAACAAATCCTAAAGAAGTGAATGTTATAACTCTATTAAATGGAAATGAAACAATCAACGAGAAAAACTCTTTGAATAAAAATGATGACTTGGAGATAAGTGAGAATAACAGCGAGCGGTCAATTGTTCTTAGTACTAAAGCTAATGAGAATGAAGAGGAAGTAGAAGCTGAAGTATTGAGAGAAGACAACGATACCTATCAATGCAACAATTTGAAAAGGCCAATTAAGAAAGATGAAACGAGAATTCCACACAAATTATCTACGAATATTAAGGAAAAGGAACTTGATAAGGAATTTGAAAAATTCATTGAAAAGTTCAAAAAATTAAACGCTGATACACCTTTCGAAGAAGCTTTAGAGAAAATGCCGAGTTATAAGAATTTTTGTAAAGAAATACTAGCAACCCAAGTGGAGAAACAAAGTATTGAAAAAGGTAATCATATAAACGAACATGTTCAAGATAAATTACCACCAAAACAAGAAGATCCTGGATGTTTTTATATTCCTTGCTCAATTGGTAATTTTAATTTTGATGATGCCTTATGTGATCTTGGTGCTAGTGTTAATGTCATGCCCTACTCGGTATTTGAAAAATTAAAATTGAAAGAGTTGAAACCAACCAATTTCTCAGTACGTTTTCCTGATGGATCAACCAAACGTCTAAGAGGAATGGTTGAAGATGTTTTGGTTCGAATCGATAAATTCATTTTTCCTGCTGATTTTGTGGTGTTAGATATGGTTAATGATTCTAATTCAAAGATTCTTTTTGGAAGACCATTTTTAGCCACAACTAGGAGTGTATTTGATGTGCCGAATGGAGACATAATCATAAGGGTAGGTAATGAGGAAGTGAAATTACATGTCTTAAAAGGATTAAACTACCCTAGGAAGAATGATGCTTACTGTTCTGTTAATACTATTTTTAAAGTCCCTTTTGAAGAATGCACTCCTAAAAGCGAGAAATTTAGAGGCAGAGAAAATGAAATCGTTTTTGAAAATAAGTTACAAGAGGGTCAAAAGGTTTTGTTAGACAAATCAATATCCTGCACTGTAAAGAATATATGTCCCTCTGGAGACGTTGAGGTGGAATTCGAGAAGGTTAGACATATCAAAGTGAAAGGTAGTCGTCTAAAGATATTAAATACTGAAGCTTCTCAAGATAGGAAGACAATTCACTTGTATGATCCACCATGAAAAGGAACTTCGGGAAGTCTAGCTGTAGACTATAAATTCAGAACTACTTCTTTGCTTTATTATTTTTATTGTTTTTGATATGTTGTTGTGTCAGTGTCAAAAGTTTGCAAGTTTTTTTCATTGAAACACATTCAGAGGCTATTGAGCAATGAATGTTTCAATTTTTTCTTGCAAGCTTTAGTCATGTTATTATTTTAGAGTCATATTTTTTTCGTGTTATGCGTTTTTGTTTTGGTTTTGTTTTGTAGGAATAAAGATTACGAGACTGTTGACAAGGAAGGTGGCCCAAGATGGTTTGCATTCGGCGTGTATGTGGCTCATTGCAATATTGAAAGACGACGTTGCATCAAATCAGCTAAGTTTCTTACCCCTATGCTTCTTATTCTTTCATTTTTCTTGACAGTGAAGACAATGTTAATGTCTAAGTGGAGGGTACGGGGTTTAGACTTATTGAGAAATGCATGATTTTTGATGTATCTGAAAAGAAAAATGCTTAAATATACGTTATTTTTAAAGTTTTTGATCTTCTATGAATATGTTGATGAGAATATTTTGCATATATAGTTGAAAATGCATGAGAAATACCTTTGGAATGATGGATTGATTCAATGTTGATTATATTTTATTCCATGTAAATTGAGAAATTTTGAGCACGTATAGCCATGATCTTGTGATTTGTGGATAGTAGTGAAGAATTATGCTTATTCATGTATTTTGTGTCATTCTAGAACTTACTTCATTACTTCTCAAAGCGAAATTACTAGATGGTTTTAAGTTGACTTAGAGATGACAGTCATAGGCGTTCTTTGGACCGTTTGAGCCTCTCTAGCCATCCCTATGATCATTGTATCCCTAGTACCTTTTTGAGCTTGATTATTAAGAATGGTGAGACCCCATTCGATTTTCTTTGTTGTTAAACTTCATTAACTTTCCATTTTAGCCTACTTGATAAAAATGTATATCCTTATATGTCCCTATTTAAGAGAGCTTATATGGCATTATCATTACATTTGGGATAAAGATAGCGGGTTACGATGATGAGATGAGGTTGAAAGGATGCATAAATGTATCGTTACAAGGGAATGGTGATGAAAAAAAAGTTCAAAGAATGGAAAAAAGAAAAAAAGATGGAAAAAATCGGCCAAAGAAAAGGAAAAATTATATGGCCGATGATATAAAAAGCATGAAATTGATTATAGTGATTTGTTCTCACGAAATGGAGAGAATTTTTAAATGGTGAAAAGACGAGTTTGTTGCATGTGCATGCCATTTTGTTGCGAGCTCTCTTAGATTTTTCTTTGAATTCTTTATCCTTCGTGAAACCAAGTCCCTAGCCTAACATTACAAGCTTAAAAGTCCTACTTGATCTTCGTTGACTTGAATCATCTACATTAGTGGAGAGCGAGTAAGAAGAGTAAGCCTATGGGATGTTCATGAGTCATAATTTGCATAATTTAAACTGATTGTCTACGGAAAGCTAGAGATTGGCTATTTACACACACACCTCGATTACATGGGATAAATATAGTTGAAATTTGAATTATAAAGTTATTCAATTGGTTATTTCGATTGTACTTTGTGACTATTTATGTAAAATCATATCTGATGCATATTCTTTAGAAGAAAGATTAAGCATATTTTCTTTAAAATCATTTTATTTGCTCGAGGACGATCAAAAGCTAAGTGGAGGGTAGTTGATATAATCAATTTTTATACATATTATTTATGCACTCTACTATTTATATCGAGCAATATTTGGCTAAATCGACACTAAAAAGTAACAATAACAATCAAATTGAAGAATAGAAGTGTTCATGTGATTAAATAGAAAATATTAATTTTTGTTAGCTAAATTAACTTTATTTTCTGAGCTTAACTGAGTTAACGTTTAAATGATGATTAAAGTGTATGTTATTTAGCTACAAATAATATTTATTTATTTGAACACTACATATTTCTTTTCAATATTGCAGAAAAAATTAAATGAAAAAAGGGGATAAACTACAGCTGTTGAATAAGATCAAATCAGGAGCTAGGATTTACGAGCAGTTGAGAGAAAAAGGGAGCTGATCAGCTCCCTCTATGTGTTTTGCGTGTATAAATACCGCAGGGAGGAAGCCATCAGAAGACACAGAGCTTTGGCAGAAAATTTTTTCACAAAGCTGGACACACTTATCGAGGCCAACTTACTTAATCTATCCTTCTTTGTTGATCCATCCGAAATTTAGAGGAGAAAAAAGAAAGTCAGCTGCAGTTTGCTTTCTTGTGTCTACTTTTCTCTCTCCATTATCACTAAAAAGGCAGAAGAAAAGGAAACAAAGCAGTCCCAGCAATTCGGTCAGGAAGCAAGCACGTCAGTTCGAGGAAGAGCAGGGCGCATGTTCCGAAGCTGTTCTGCTTTTCTACACGGTTTCTTCTTCTATTATTTCTTTATTCAATTATACATTGATTTGATGGATATTATGTATGCAATGAGTGGCTAGATCTTCCATTTTCTTGACTAGTTATCGGGATGGTTGGGTTTTGTGTTACAATATGTGTATTTTTCTTATCTCATTTAAATGCTCATTATTTTTCCAACTGCTAATTGTTGTTGGTGTGTTTATTGCGTCAGTAGATTAGCTACCTGCTGATAGAATATGTAATTAAATTTGAAGAACCGGGAGGTGAAGAATTTATTTATGATCGTGTCAACAACAAACCTGTGGTAAAACTGACTAGGGATAGACTCGGTTTCTACGGGTGGATAATTAGGAAATTATAAGGAAACTAAATGCGACTCGATGGACTAAAACTTGCGTAGGGATACGGAGTTTGTCACACCAAGTTAGGTTTCTACGCCAAGGGATTGGGTAGCAGCTAAAATTGAGAATTTCATCCTTAGCAATTGGAAATAAAGTTAATGTGCATGTTGAATAGATAATAAAAAAATCTTTAAGAAAAACTCAACCAGAGCGTAACTAGTCAAGAATTCTTTAAGGAAAAGTAAGTCTCCAGTTATTTGTGTCGTGTGCGGTACAATTGAGTTATTTTTATTTTAATTTTCGTTTTTATTTTATTCAAATTTTGAAAGGTTTAAATTAAGGCAAAAATATAACTTTGATACTCAAAAACTAGTCCTCGAGGGATCGACAACCTTCTCACCTACCGTTTCTACATTCGGACCTAGTATACTTGCTAGTAGGTGAAGAAATACACATCAGCGCGCCCATTAGCGCCGCTGCATTGGATCAACAGTGCTCTATTGCATCTGTCCTTAGGGCCACTGCCCCAACTCTTCCTCCTCGTGAGATAACTCGATTCAAAGGTGTTCCTGCCATCAAATTCACTCATGAGGAGGTAACAGTTCTTGCTGACTCTTTCAAATACTGTCTCGTAGGAACTTTTTGGTATGGTAGACCAAAAGTTGATGCAATACATAAATGTTTTGAGAAGATCGGTTTTATGGCCGTTGTCAAGATCACATTATTGGACTCCACCCATATTCTGCTGCAGTTTGATTCAAAGGCTGATTACTATAGATGTTTTTGCACGTCGTACATAGACAGTGTTAGGGTATCATATGCGTGTAACTAAATGGTCTTATGATTACAATCCTAAGGTTGATGTGCCTATTGCGCCTGTGTGGGTATCCTTGCTAGGCCTTCCAATCTATCTTCATAAGCAGGAAGCACTATTTGAGATCGCCAAAATGATTGGCAGTGCTTTGAAGGAAGACTCAGCAACCATGCAGCTTCTTCGTCCCTCTGCTGCTAGAATCTGCATTGAAATAGATGTTTCTCAGGAGTTACCTTAAAGGCTATACATTCAGAGTGATGACTACCATTTTTTTCCAACCAGTGGGAATATGAACATCTTCCTCTTAATTGTGCTGACTGCAAAGTACTGGGTCATTCGATCAGCACACGCATTGCTTCTAGAACTGAGGAGGTGCCTCAGCCTCAGATCAAACCTAATTCTTCCGTGCTTGCAAAGCCTAAGAAGATTGAGCCTGCAATTGCTCAACGCTGGACCCCAAAGAAACATAAGCTGTAGGAGATCACCGAACCACAAATTTAGACGAGCCATAGGCAGAGGTGGATCCTCAAGTTGTTGATGATATTGAGCCAATTGTTGGTGCTCCAGACATGCCTGGAGAACTCTTAACGTCCTTAAGCCCAAAGGACCCTCATGAGCAAGAAGTCTCATATGCCCAGATTTATCTAGACTGCGTTGTTCCTCTGCTACTATCAGGGCCTCTACTGAAGAAGAGGTCGAACCAATGCTTACACATACATCAAATTCTGAGCTCCATGCGGAGCATATCGTTGATACACAAGAATTACGCACTGCAGTGTTGGATGTTGCGCACGTATTATCGACTATACCGCATACAGAAACTGGCTCAATTGATATTGAGCACCTGGATGTCACACAGGCGGTTGATAATCTGCTCAAACTATGCACACGGCGTCCGCACAGTAGAAAAGGAGAAATGCCTGCGGCTCCCCCGTCTTTGGCTGTTACACGTGGGGCATTGAAACATTCTTTCCTACACTCTTCTGCTAATCTATCTCAATGAAGGCCCTAATAAGGAATATTAGGGGAGTTAACACCTCCCTCATGTTACTTATATCTCTAATACGTCAATATAGGTTACATTTTCTCATCTTAATAGAACCTAAGTTGAGGCTTTCTCGGTTGGAAGGTTTTCAGCTCCAATTTCGATTTACTAATGCATGTGCTTCTGAGGATAATAATATCTTGGTGTTTTGGCGAGATTCTTTTTTGGAATTGCTAAATACTCAATCGGGTGTATAGAATCTGTCTTTACAATTTCGTTGGCCATCTACTGGGAATGTATTTTGGTTCACAGCAGTTTACGCGCGTCACACGATTGCGGCTCGTTGGCCTTTATGGGATGATTTAAGATTATTTTGTGACGGGAATGCTCTCCCTTGGCTCATTGATGGAGACTTTAATGCTTTTCTATCTTTGAGGACCACCAGGGCATTGCTACAACAGCATTACGTACGTTATCAGACTTTAAACAATTTGTTGAGTCCTGTGAATTATGGACCTTCCTTTTCAAGGATCCTGTTTTACATGGTCGGATAGGCGTGGTCTGGGTAAGTTCTAGCGCCGCTTGGATTGTATTTTATGTACACAACGCATTTTTGACATTTTTAGTGCAGGATTGGTGCGTCATCTTCATCGGGAAATGCCTGATCATGCTCCTCTCTTGCTACAGTACACATTGGCTGAAAATACTGGTCCCTCTTCATTTAGGTATCTAGATGTCTGGTTAATGCAAGATGAGTATGATGGCTATGTGAGATCACATTGGCGTTCGTATCCAACAGTCGGCGGTATGTATGGTTTATATGATAAACTACGCAGGTTGAAGAATGATTTAAGGGTTTGTAATAAAGGAATATTCAGCAATACCTTTAGTGATTTGATGCTGGCAGAAGATGAGGCTATAGAGACAACGGGATTATGATGCGATGCCTATGGAGAATAGTAGAGAAGCGTCTCATCTTGCTAAAGCTCGGCTGCATCAGCTACAAACATGAGCATATCTCTATTGGAAACAAAGGACAAATATTCGATGGATCAAGGATGGTGACACTAATACAGCCTATTTTCACCAATCAGTTAAAGTACGACGGCAGCGCCAGGCGATTGTCTCCATTCGATGGCAGGATGGTGTCGCATGTGATTCAGCCCAGACTGTTCAAGCAGAGGCAATCAATTTCTTGCAACAATTGTTTACAGCAGAGCAAGCATATGAATATGAGGATCTATTGTAACATATTCCCCAGGTGGTAACAGAGGCTGATAATGCAAGCCTTCTGGTCATACCGCAGGCAAATGAAGTTAGGAGAGCAGTATGACAATTGAGTCCAACTAGTGCACCGGGTCCAGATGGTTTTCTTGGTTCCTTTTACATGCATTTCTGGGATGAGTTGGGTTTAGATTGTAGGTCCTATAAGGCACCACTAGAAGGGGAGTTTGAATAATGGATGCAGAAAATTTGGTTTTTAAAATATTTTTACCCGAAAACCCAACTTCTGAAAACAGTATCTGTTTTAAGATCCTGATTTGAAACATTTGAAAAACCAGGTTACAAATCTTCAAAAATTCTGAAATTTGGAGAGATTCTACTCTCGGATGCTCTGAGTATTCCCTAAAAATTTCAGATCAAAATTCAACCTCTAACCTTTGAAAAATTGTTTGTGGTCAGATTGCGTAAATCTGCCAGAAACAATAGTCTGATTTGAAAAATTTATTTTGATTAATCCGTAACTCCAAATGGTCTGATAATTTAAGGACAAACCCCTTAAGTTATTTATTTTATTGGGTTGAAACAGTTTTGAAAAATTCCTTTCGGAAGTATTCAAATACGTTCAAGTTCTCAACCTTTGCAAGTCTGAAAATCAGATTGCACTAGTATCAGAACTATTAACGTTTGATTGACTTATACTTATCCAAACGGGTTGCAACTTGTGCCAAATTAAACTTAAGAGGTGTGAATATGTTTCTACAAAGTTTAGTAATTTTTGAAAGTCGTTTGATATTTTTACTAATGCAATGAAGACGATGAAAAACTCTAGAAACTGAAAGTAAAGTGCTAAAAGTAATAACACCGAGAATTTTATACCGGTTCGGTTAACACAACCTACTCCAGTCTTCGAAGACATCTTCCTCAGTTATCACTAATCACAAAATAACACCTTACCACAAGGGTTGCTGGAGTTACACACCAACTCCACCCTTAAACTAACGATACAAGCAATCACACCGATCACGAACACCACCACCGAAAGGATGAAGGTTTGATCACACCTTGATCAACCTTTTAAAATTTAAACGTGTATGGTGGTCTGATCAAAACCTATTCAACATATTGAATATAAGAACAATAGGCTTGATAGAAGGAGAAGAAGAAAGAAATGTAGAAGAAGAGAGTGGAAGACACTTTTTGCACTTGTGAGATTATGAGAATTGTCTTGCTTTTTTTTGCTCGTTCTCTTTCTTTTATTTGAGAG
The DNA here is from genome assembly GCA_036186865.1 of Eustoma russellianum. Lineage (NCBI taxonomy): Eukaryota > Viridiplantae > Streptophyta > Magnoliopsida > Gentianales > Gentianaceae > Eustoma > Eustoma russellianum. The sequence continues at coordinate 19,934,921 of AP025071.1, read as the reverse complement.
TGGCCGCCCTCCCCCAGGGCTTTTCTTCACCTTGAGAATTCTCTTTTATGTCCTTGGAAGAATACCTGATGTAAATGTGACATCATCTTGCTTACTTGGCATAACTTGATTGGATGATTGTCTTGACCTTGCTTACTTGGCACTCCTTGATTTGATGAGTTGTGTCATCACTTAATGGCTGAAAAAAATCTAAGATAAAATGTAAAACATGTGCCAAATTGAAGTTCAAAACATTTTCAAAAATTATACAATTAATCCCATCAAATTTGGAGGCAAATTTGTCTCCAATGAAGACCTAAAAATCGGCCAACTTAACTCTCACATGCTGAATTTTCAGCATGTGTTTCATTTGCTAAATGGTTTGAAATGTTACCTTGTGTAGCTCCCTCCATTATGTCACTAACCTTTTGTGGCATATTCTCCTATAATCAATATGCCAACTAAGCTCCACATAAGCTCCACCAAGGCTGAGTAGGCGCGTGATATGTCTTGAGCATGCGCTGAATTTTACTTTTGTAAACTTTGTCAAATATTGCACAATAATTACACATATATGGTATATTCCAATCATCCCTATTTTGAATATTCTAGATGTTGTAACCCAACGTGGGATCCTTTATTTGCGATTTATATTAGTTACGATCGATGACTATTACTGTACATTTCATCTCGGATAATGGCAATATGCCTATAGTACTTGAGAGTGAATGAGGGACCATGGGGAGAGGACCCAAAATTTTCGCCCCAAGGTCTTATAAGTTCGGCCAACAAGCCCAAGGAAGACACATCACATTATCTTATCTTGTGATTTTAAACAAATGAATAGTTAAGGGAATATGTTAAATAAACCAAAAATTAAGAAAGATAGAAATTGAATTAGGCATGGTTGGGGGCATTAAAGACCCCCAACCGCCGGATACTAAGGGGAGGGAGGAGGCCAATTAAGGAGCCAACTACTTAACCTATCTACTAAGTAACCTAACCATATTTAACTAACCAAGATTAACAAAAAGTAATTATGGTTAGCATAAATAATCAAGGTTAGAAATAAAGTAACATTGGTTAGCCAAAAAGTAACCAAGGTTGGGAGAATTAATTTGGAAACCCTCCCCCATCCCAACGGCTACAACCAAGTAGCCAAGAAGAGTTCCCTCCAAAAGAGAAACCCTAGTTCTATTCTCTAACACCAAACAAGAAGCCCTCCTCTCTTCCCTTCCCATAAGCCATTCGGCCTAAGCACATACCCAAGGGATTAAGGTTCATACTCAAGAGAATATAGGCTCAAGGATTTCAAGCCTTCAAGGACTCTTGTTTAGAGAAGCTTGGATACTACTCAAGCTCCTCTTTGGTAAGCCATTTAACTCCTTTTCTAAGAGAATATCTAGTTAAAGAATATAGACTAACCATGCTCCTTTCTTTTCCTTCCACCACCGTGGGAATGCTTGCATAGGAAAGAGAAGGATTTCAACTTTTCTACACCTCTCCAAGAAGAGTAAGCAAGGAAGGCAAGTACACTATACTCTTTAAGGCTTGAATGTGAAAGTGTGTGCATGAATGGCTAGATGTGCTTAAGATTTAATCTTGGTAGTTTTTAGGCCAAGTTGAAGGCCAAATCTTTCGGCCTTGGTCATTTAAAGTGGGGGGAGTGAGATCTTGTTTCAAAGGTGAAATCTTTTGGAGTTATATATCTCATTATGTGTAAACTAAGATAAACATGATAAAGATTCTTCTTTTCCCCAAGGAAAGCACACGGTGGGAGGGGTGAAGGGGAAAGAGTGTGATTTTCGTATGTACATGCTAACTTGGTAAGAAATGGAGAAAAGTCTATAGTCTTGTGGTGTGTTGCGCATAACATGCTCTTGGATTCCTTATTTTCTTGCATGCACCGAAAATGGGACTGTGATGGAGGGGTGCGTATACACTACAATGGTATACTAGGTGTTTGTACCCAAAAATGAAAGATAAGGACACTTAGGAACAACACATGACCACTAGAAAAACTTCTGGAATTGGACAGAAACTTGGGTTGTTTTGAGAGATTAAAAAGGGGGTCTTAAGAACTTTAAAACCTGCTGACTTTCGGTATTCTACTAGTCTTATATGTATATGAGATGTGAGGGGTGGAATTTCGATAAAAGGAGTTGTGAATTATTATTAATAAATCTTTTGGTAAAACTGCTCAAGAAGAAATTACTGGAACTGGGCAGAACAGTGTGACGTTTTGCATGACCTGAAAATGAATCTTAGGAGTATTCAAATTGGCTACTTTTTGGTTCTATGTTAGCTTCATATGTATATGAAATTTGTGAGTTGAAATTTCATTTAAAGGAGCTACGGTTTATTTTTAATAAATTTTTCTAGTAAAAATGGTCCTGCTGATAATGTTGTACTGGACAGAATTTGAGTAGCGTGATTAATAGCCTGGAAATGGACCTTAGAGGCGTTCAAATTAGCTAATTTTTGGTATGAAACTAAACTTATGAATAAAGTAAGGGTGGGAGTTGGAATCATGTCAAAACGAGTTAGGGATGATTTGTAATGAATTTTCTAGTAAAATGGGTCAGGCTGAAATGCGCTGGACTCACAGAAATTGTGTGTCATATTGCATGATCCGAAATTTAACCTTAGAAAAGTGCATTTGGGCCCAATTTTGGCAGGACACTAATCCAATGAGATTATTAAGCTGAAAAGTTGGAATTTCCGAAAAAATGATTAAAGGATTTGCCACAATAAATTTTATAGTAAAACTGGTCATTCCAGAATTCGGTTTTGTATTCACTCTGAGAAAAGGATAACGATTCCCTTATCAACATCGTCTTGCCCTAAAACATATCGGGTAATTACTTATGACACTTATAAATGAGTACATGCAAACCAAGTGGCTTAGAGTGTGTATCTTAATGGAGAACAACTAAAGAGAATTGACGTTACTAAGCTGGAAATTCTCTAGCCTGATGACGAGACGTGTTTATTCGAGCATGATACGCATTGAACCACGGTTTGCATATTACATGACATGCATTTGCATCATTATCACGTACTTGATTCATGGCATGAGTTTTGTAAGGAAGAAAGACGAAATGCATTTTCAAAAGATGATTTTTTTTTCCTTTTGAAAGAAATGATTCCCCACCGGTACCGTGTGTGAGTATGAGATTGGCCAGTATGAACCCACCAGATCAGGGTTAAGTGATCTGATACGAGGCTGTGCGGGTCCGGAATAATAGACCCGACAAAGACGAGACGACGTACCGCCTCAGATCCGGGACATAGATCTGAATACGAGAATATGAGGCCGTGCGGGTCCGGATATAATAGACCCGTCCAGACGAGATGACGTACCGCTTCAGATCCGGGACATAGATCTGAACACTCTATTGTTTTATGACGATGATGATGTTTTGAAGAGAAGCATGAAAAGATCATATTTCCATTTTCATCTCACGGCATCACATATACATACGCATGCATGTTACATTCATATAGTGACTCATGAGATTTAAGTAGGGACGACCACGCAAACCCTAAATATGACATCTCTAAGTGATCATCCTTGTCATGGCATTCATCAAATACGAGTCGTAGTATTTTAATGTTATGTTCTACTATGGGTAATGATTTTTCTTAAGTAATGACACGTTACACATACATGCGCATGCTTGCTACATTTACGAAAGAATATGTTGGGTCCAATGTTATGACAAGCATATAGATCTTATGACCCTTGTTATGCTATTCATTGTATAAGTTACAGCTCTGTTATGATGAATTCAGTTCTAAGTGACAACTTTTCTCTGAGAAATGAACTTGCTATATTAAGTGATGACCTGTATAGGACAAAGATCTGATGACGGGCAGGTTTGCTTTAAACCAGAAAATTTTGAGGGTTCGATTCTTGTTCGCACTTTCCATTTAATCCCTGATTAGTATAGTATACTTGCTGGTGATGTTGTCACTCACCCTTATATTTTTCCCAGAAGTTGCAGACGACAAAGTGGAATGGATCGATGACGAACCTAGGGTTCCGTATCCGTGAGTGCATTGGAGATGGATGGAATGACCGGCCAGCTATGATATTATGTATTTGGAGGGAGAAACATTTGCTTTTGTGACTCTGGATACTTTTATTTTAGGATGTAAACTATGGATGATCGTATGGATGTTTATTTTATTTTGAAGTTTTAAATTCTGCCACGGTTTCGCTTAATTACCTGTGTAAGCACGTTAATCCGTGCCTTATACCATGGAGCATGCCACATATGGGACGACGCCTAGTACTCTCCTTAGTGAAGTACGGCGAGTGCACCCACTCCGGTGGGGGCTGGGGTGCGGGGCGCCACAGGTGGTATCGGAGCGAAGGCTCCAGATCCGGGCAGAATGTAGAACTAAGTCATGATTGTAGTCAACTAAGTTTGATCTTAGATCTAAGTTCTAATCTTAGATGAGAGATGACCTTAGAATAGGATGACTCAAGACTGGAAAATTAGGACGCAGCCTAGTGATGTGTCCTAACTAATGACTGGTCACAAATTTAAATAACGTATGTACATATATGCTCTTCCTACATGCTTAAGTAAAATTTTGCTACTTATTTCGACATTCTTTTGTTAAATAAAGCCGACACTGCTTACTGCAGATGGTACGACCCATGGGGAGACCAGCCAGAGCTCGAACCGGGGTGCAGGAGCCTATCCCTCCTCCACCTGCGCAAGTTCCTCCACCCCCGCCGCCTCAAGGCCAAAACCCACTGCCAGTTCAGAACGAACCCCCACCACAAGGACCTTTTCCACCCATGATGCAGATATTAATGCTTTTCAAAACTTTTGCCAAACAGTCACCCAAATTGGGCAAGTAATGCTGCAACAGAATAACCCTCAACCTCACGAGCCGGTCAGAGATGCCCAGTATTATTTTGAAAAGCTGAAGAGGGCCAACGTACCGCCATTTGAAGGAAAGTTAGACTCTGATGCTGCTGAGAAGTGGCTTGATGAGGTGGAAAATTGTTTCGAACTAATCAGAGCTCCCGAAGAAGTGAAGACTCAAGCAGTTAGACCGTTTCTGTTAGGAGAAGCCAACCAATGGTGGAAGGCCAACCTACAAGCCTTGCCAAGACCAATCTCCTGGGAAAGGTTTCTCCAGGAATTTCACAAATTTTATATACCCCCTTCAGCCAAACTGCAGAAAAGGCATGAATTTGAATCCCTAGTGCAAGAATCTGGAATGACGGTGGCAGACTATGCTAATAAGTTCATAGCTCTGGGGAGATTCTAACCATCCACTATGAACGATGAAGAAACTAAAATGT